>CM060100.1:13654483-14137888 GCA_030522485.1 Stenchaetothrips biformis
GTTCGGTCAAAGACACCAACAATCAACGGTTTTTGATCCAATTTGGACAATTTTTGGGTCATTTGGATCAAAAACATGAATGGGGGTGGCTTTCCGTAAGGGCTGTAAGCCTCAAGGAGGGTTGGAAGGACTCCAGAACTTTTTGTGGACGTTGGAGGGGCCTTCCTCCAACACTTTCAGCCCCAAGCGAAAATCCCACCCTTCCCTCATGGGTGGGTTTTCTGTAGCTCTGAAACAGGGGGTCATAGAGGGTTGGGTAACGGCTCATTTTAAAGAAAATCTGAAACTGAGTCACCCTGAAAATTTTGAACGACCTGCGACAAACCAAAGGTCATTTTCACTGACCTCAAAGTGTCAAAATTCGACCCCTCCTTACGCTAAGGGTGGAAAACAGGTGATGGGGTTGAGCGGGCACCTTGCTACCCTAGGGGTGTTTAGACAACACATAAGGGTACTTGCAGTTAAAATCTCAGCTTCCTACCTGCATCCCAGCCAAAAATACGTGGGGTCAAAAAATTTTGCCGCTAATTTTGGCCGGCAGTGTAGGTGTAATCAACCAGATAATCCACCATCTGAGGGGCATCTTCAACTACCTGAGGTACCTAAGAACAGAGACAGCCTCAAAAGCAGCACAACTGTCATTAACACCGACATTGACAATCCTGCTTTAATGGTACCATTTTTTAAATAAACTTTTCCTTTTTTAAACTCTTAAATCTATGCTATAATAATGTTTTCTAATCTTCTTTTTCAGTCTCTTTTACCCCCTGGTTATGAGTATAAACTACAAAGTATGGAAATTCCGGATAATAACAACCGTCATATCATAGCCAATGTTAGGGCCAAAGTGACATCTAAAGTGGCTGCTTTGAAGTGGATCCGTGATTATGAAGAGTATTCACTAACCAATTTAAGAACAGAGTTTAAACAAGAAAGTTCCTCTCGAATTGTCTATAAAGTAAGCTTGTAAGCTGCCTCTTATGAATTTTTATTTGTTTAGTTTAGAGTTTTATTTAATGATTCAACATTTTCCTACAGCAAAGATTTCGATGCCACCATAACACCAAAGCTTCACTTCCACCCAGCAAAACAAAAAGCCCCATGAAAAGCACGTTGATTGTCCTGCTGTGATTATCATCACTGTTAAACAACCAAATATGCCTCGGTGAGTGATTCTCTATTCTTGGAAATCTAATATAATCCTAAAAAGAACTTCTGTGTCATGAAACACAAAGGGGTCGCCGCCACCGCAGGTAGCCTCAGCCGGCTGCTGACCCACGATGCTCGTTCCGGGGCCCGGGGCTCTCCCCACCTGTGCAGGCCTAGTATGGCCCCGGCTGGAAGACGAGCACAAGAAAACACACAGTTCATGCCGTGGTGTGGAGTTTGCACCCTGTACCGTGAAACGGGGTAATTTCGGGCACCCGGGGTAATTTTGGGCATCTCTGCCCGAAAGCATTGCGATGATGCTGCCGTCTAGCGGCGACCTCGGAGGCTTGTCCCGTTGCGCGCATCGCATTCGCCACACTTAAAACTGTCGGATCATTTCTTTTGAGACCAAACAGATCCAATCTTTTCGAGATACAGTGATTTTCGTATTTTACACTTTTTACCTAAATTCAGTGTATGCGCGAAAAGTTCAACTGGCAAGCCAAACCTGTTCACAAACGGTGCATAAGGTATTTTTTTTTTCGATTTGGACATGTTTTGAGCATGCTGTGTCAAATTTTCAATCACCTGCAGCAAAAAGTATGGTAAATAGAGGCTCAAAACTAAAAAATTGTTACTTTTAGGGGTAATTTCGGGCACTGAAATGGCATGCAAGGGCAAGCAGGGTTCTTCTGAACACTTTAAATTTCGCAGGGCTAGAGTGGTGTAAGCTTCTTTCAGCTCTTCATGGCTCTTCTGAAAGATTCAGATAATCCATAAACACAGATAATACTCAACTGCCGCAGCAGTCGCTTTGTGGAACTTTGACTATTATAAAAATGGGCCAAGGCTACATCTGTACTTCTAATGTGTAGTATGTGCACATCCTATCTTAGTGTCAATTATTGGTTCGTGACTAAAATTTTGTCATGTTTACCGGGACTTTGACTTTGAGAACGGCCGCATGGCTTGCCGGGTTGCTACGGAATGCAGAGTTTTCCAGGAAGCCCCTGTATCTTCCCAATTGTGCATAAGACTTGCCTCCCATGTACGTCAGTTTCAAGAGGAAGATCCCCGACTCATCTTCGCGTGATATAGTGTGGCTTGAGTTGTACTATTATCAAAAACAAAAAGGGATAAAGGTTCAAGGTTAGACGTTCAACAAGAAGCGTTCTAAATAGCTCCACCCCACTCTCCCAAACATCAAACTATTAGTTCCAATCATGACTCCAAATTATGTATAATTGACCACCCCTACCATCCCTCCACATCAACATCCTTAAGAATTTCACATTTTATCACATAAGCTCAAAAGAAAGAGACAATTATTGATTTTGAGCCCAAAATGAGAACGACAAGTCGTTTTTTCCTGGGGTGCCCGAAATTACCCCAAAACACGGGGTAATTTCGGGCACTGCTTTGGCCCCTCCGCTGTAAAAACGGTAAAGCGTAAATATCTGGAATAAGCGTCAAATTGAAGCTAAAGGTGGGTAGATGATAAATTTTAACCCTCAGGTCCATGGCAACACCACGACCTTCACAATTTTAAAAATACCTCTCAAAAGTGCCCGAAATTACCCCGTTTCACGGTAACTGGAATTGTGATTGCGCAGCGAGTTACACGGGTGAAAACAACCCACCACAAGGCGGTCATGTATGTCCTGGCAAGAAAATCAACAGCGTGAAATCAGTCCTTGAAGCGCGCGCTAGGGAAACTGGTCTAGTCACGAGATAAGACGAGAACGGGACTCGAACCAGCCTCCCCCGCGCGCGACCAAGAACTCTTCTCTGGGGCACGCAGCAGTAACTCTTAAAGATGGCTGTGATATGAATCGCAACATGGGACATACGACAGCCACTTTGAAATGCACCGCTTACCTGCCTAGTCGACATTCAGCAGCAAACAGGTTTTGGCGCGAGCCCCGAGTCATTTCCGTACCACAAAGTAAAAACACTGTACTACGGGAGCGACACAGGACTCGCTTACCGAAACCACACACAGCAGGAACAGAAAAACGACAAAGCTGCTCGCCGCACTATGATCTAGAATCCCGAAAACGCGGAAAAAATTCAGAAAAACGAAAGTGGTCTGATTTGGCTCTCGTGTGGCTTAAACTATCCTCTAATGCCCATCTGACAAGAATTAAGTCAAGAAACACCTCGGTTGGCCACCTCCGACTATTAGAAGGCCGCCAAAGTTGATGAATTTGTCAAACTTGGCTAGACGTTTGTTGACGATTAGGGTACGTCTTCTTCCGTTTTTTTTAAATGGCTGGAAAAAAACCGAAAAAAACTTTTTTTTTTTTAATGAAGTAAAAAATCGAAAAATACGTATTTTATTGCGTTTCACACGATTTGGGCCCTAAATTTTTGATCCAAAAGTGTAGTCTCGCATCGTGCAGTTTGAATTTTCCTTACTGACATAGTCTCGTACCCGCCCTGCCTGCCATGCCTCCACCGAAAAAATGGTAGACTTGAATCAACACTTTTACAATTGATTCTAGTATAAATTATCCTTACAATAGCGCCAAGAATAATATTCTCCAAGCAAGCGTCACCTCTCGGCAGCGGACAGAACTTTTTATACTCAATCCTAGTATAGTATACTTGCATCGAGTAGAGTAACCTTCACTCTAGCATAACTTGCTTGTTTTAAGCCTGGCAAGTCTAAGTATAATTTATACTATATTGGAGTATATTAAATATCGCTATTCTTGCGTCAAGCATACATATTTTTGGAATAACCATGATTAATTTTTGGACTTACTTTATCATACTTATAACAAGTAAAGAGGTGATACTTGAGGGTTTAGCATAACTTAAAGTTAAATTCAAGTATACCATTTTTCCGGCGTTCCCAATTTGTGTGACGGCACTGACATCCCGCACCCGCGGCGGCCCTGGGCCTGGGACACTTGGACGAACCAAATAGTAGATTGATTGTGTTAGGTAAGTTTGCGGTTTTACGGATGTGCGAAACTTTGTAAACGTGTGTCTCTGTAAATCTGTTGCATACGTTGCATGCACGGCATTGAAGAGGGAAAATTGGAGAAATACCTGTTAACTCAAAGACTGGTACTATTACACCTGCAACTCCATCCTTAAAACTCTGGTTGTCACACCGACACAGATTCGAGCACATCACAGTACAGACTGGAATAATTTTTGGCAAGCAAGCAACATCAAATTATAGCAATATGACTCACAAAATCAAATCCAAACCGTACCATTTAAATAGATACTTAAAAAGAATTTTTTCGTTATTTTCCTGGTTTTTAAAGGTTGAGGAAAGGAACCGAAAAAAAAACCCGGAAAAAAACGGTTTTTTTTCCGCGGTTTTTTTCCGATGGGCGTACACTTATTTGGCCCCTTCACTGAGCCTCGCCATAAGACAAAGCCGGAAGGTAATAAGCAGATGCCTTCCACATCACGGGCTCAGGTATGCCCATTTTCTCATTTGATCTAACTTTGTCGTGAATTTAAGTCTGTTTTTCCCCCTCCTCTGTGGCCCTCAGAGTAAATTTTATTGTGTCTTTTTTATTTTAGGCCAACTCTCCCTTTGTTGTAGAAGATTCTAGTGATGATGAGGCTGAGGCTGCACCATCGAAACCTTTCACAGGACCTCAACTTCATACAAAACCTACCGTAAATAATCAAAAGCTGTCTACATCCAAATTACAACCACCACAAACTTGTGGTAGCACAAGGGGAGTAAAGAGAGAGAAAGTAAGTATTTTCAGAGGAGTATGCCTCCAAGGCACAATTAAAGTGGCTGTGTTCAGTGTTGCGAATGATGAAACATTTTAATATCTTTCATTGTAGGAAAATGCTGAATTTTTAGAAATAGAAGAGGTATGTGGTGTTTTTTTCTTGTATTTGTCCCTTTCATTTTACTCCAATCTGTTTTTGTTGTTTTTTTCTTACTATTTCTTATTTGTTTGATTGGTAATCCTCTATTGAGACTGATACCAAACACGAATGTTGCTTTTGTAGATGCTGGAAGGTCATGATCACGGAAAAAAGGAATTCGTTGACCCAACGAAAATCTACGTTGGTTCCGTGATAACCGAAAAAATTCGTTCGAGTAACGAAAAATTTGTTGGTGAAACTTAAAATTTGTTAGCGCAACAAAAGACCCGTCAAAGGAACATATTCTTGATTTTGTCCCTTCAACTAACTTTTTGCTCGACCAACGGATTTTTCGTCGTACCGACAAATTTTGAGTTAAGCGAACAGTTTTATTCGGTTATCACGGAAGCAACGAAATTTTTCGTTGGGTCAACGAATTTCTTTTCTCCGTGATGAGGATGAGCCTAAGCCACAGCCAAAGCGGAGGGCGACGAAGGCACAAAAGAAGGTTTGCACTATCAAGTTCGTTTTTATCTTTGGTAGCATTCTTTCTTTTTTCTCTTTTCAATAACTTTGTTTAATTTTGTCATAATGTCAGAAATGTATCGAAACTGATGATGAAACCTACTCCGATGTTTCTGCTACCAAAGCAATGAAGAAGACTAAACTCAGCCTAAAGCCTAAAAGAGACTTTAAAAAAGTGAGTTTTCTCAAATGTTTTGGCCTCACATATGGATTGTAACTCTAATGTTGCACTGGAATTACTTGGGTCTCTGAAATTGTACCTTACAATGTTTGCATTTGCCTTTTCATGTATTAAGTCTGCGTTCGATGAAAATTCGGAAGAGGAAGAAACTCCCTCCAATGCTCCAACCGGTCCAGGACCACAGTTTTGTGAGTATTCGTTGCTTTTTCCTTTCAAGGTGCTTGGTGCTTGCGCAAGTGTTACCTAATTTTTTTTCTTTTCAAGGCGAAAATGAACCAGTTCAAGGGGTACGGATGATTTATTTACTCTTGGTGACTTTTCATGCAAAGATTGGGCTTAACTTGTCTAATTTGTTTCTTTGTGGAAAATACACCCCACTCTTTGATATGCCTTACTGTAACTTTCACAAACACACTTATTGAGGCATCAAGACTGTGAACGTACCAGGAGGGTGCTCCAACATTTTGAAATCTCAGTCCTTTTTGTTTCTTACTCATTAACCTGTACATCCCAAAGAGGAATTTCTATATAATTTCATGCCCTGTTATTCTTTTATTAATGCTCCTAACCTGTATTTTATGTTTCCAGATCTGCCCAAGCGAGGACAACAGAAGAAGGCGGAATGAGCCGGATCACAGCCACAGCAGCAGTGAGGAGGAGGAAGATGGTGGTCAGTTACGAGATGTTTGATGTGTTGGCCTGGAAAAACTGAGATCGACTTCGGAACTTCTGAAAGTATATCCTTGTGGCTGTGCCTCAGCGTGCCTGGGGCATGGTATGCAATGGGTTACAATGTATAGTACATGCTACCTCTGCAGGGGCCATGTTGATTCCGCTGAGGTGGTGGGAAATTTAAAGTTGTAGCCTTCAAGGTAAGGCTTGTCTGATTTTGAGTGATGTGTTACAATATGAAATTGATTAATCTGCAGAATTAAGACCACCAGTAAATGAAGGCATCTTTTAATAGTAGTAGAGAAATATTGACGCTGCTTTGGTGCTGAAGCTTTTCTTAATCCACAACTCCCTACATGTGACGTCTGCAAACTTTTTTTTCTCTCCATTTTTCCTCTCCACTTATCTAGTCCTCTATTGTATTAACGACAAGAAAGCTTTCAAAATGTCACTTAATCACTGAATTTTCAATTCTCTGTCAGTTTGTAATTTTACCGAAACAGTGAATTGTCAATTCTCTGGTTGTTTGCTATTTTACTGAAAATTCTTATTTTTCCTCAGATTTTCCGGTGCTGAGGGACCTCCAGAGTCTCTTAGACACCCCGGAAGCTTGTAAGCATGAGGCAGGATTTTAACAGTTTCAATCTGTTCTGTAATCATATTGAAAAAAAAAAACCATGTTCTTCTGCTTCTGTTTCAGCCGAAGTGGTTGATGGAATGAGCAGAATGCTTATCCGTTCATATTTCGAATGCTACAAACCCGAGCCAAAATGTTTAAGTCATCTTCCCCCATTAGAACCTGTCCAGGAGGAAGAAGCTTTCTTTCATTTACTGTCATCCTTACCGCGATGGTTGGGGGTACAGATCGAGGAACTCTACGTCAAAGCTAAAAGTTCATTCTTCACATTTTAATCCTTGACTTCAACTTTGATTTCCTCAATTTTATTCTTGTTTAATTTTAGTAGGTTTGTGTTCAGTTGAGTTCATTCCTCTCTTGTATTTCTTTTCCGATTACTTTCTTTAGGTCTCTGATGTCTGTACAGGGCTTGCCCTGAGACCAATTTTATTGTGTTTGAGTTTAGTAGGTTTGTGTTCAGTTGAGTTCATTCCTCACTTGTATTTCTTTTCCAATTACTTTCTTTATCTCTCTGATGTCTGTACAGGACTTGCCCTGAGACAAATTTGATTGTGCTTTAATTTTAGTAGGTTTGTGTTCAGTTGAGTTCATTCCTCACTTGCATTTATTTTCCAATTATTTTCTTTAAGTCTCTGATGGCTGATGTCTCTGTCCCTGAGACCTGCTTCATACTTAAAATAAATATTATAAATTATATACATTGCTTTGTGATTATGAACATCACTTGCATTTTGTTCATGTACACTGAACACCTCAGTAGGTTTTCCAATTAGATTTTCTTGCATCACATTTTTTGTGTACAATTTTTAATTGCACCTTTTGATGTGCAACATTTCTCTGAGTAGTGATTTTTCTTTCTTTTTACTGACAATGAGAGTACAGAGTGCAGTTTCATGTATGTAGTTTGCGAAGTTTTGGTACTGTGGTTGATAATTTCTCAAGTGACATGTCTTGATTTTCAATAGCTTAGTTTGCATTGGGGCTCAGTTGTTCTTTATTTTTTTACTGTTTGATTTGATACAAGTTCCAATTAAACTTCTTTTTATCTCGTACTTGCTGATGTTCAACCTCTCTGAGTTGTGACTGGTTTTTTTTTTTAATTCTTTACTGTGAGACATTTATTGGTATTTTGTTTGCTAAATGTCAGTACTAATTGTGCCATTGGTCACTGATTTTGCTGATGACCTCTTTTCATAGCTGTGTTTGATCGTTTCTTAAGTGACGTGTCTGTTATTAATATGAAACAGTTGTATTACATTTTTATACTCTTTGATACAATATAAATCTTATTTCCACTTGTCCTTTTCTTATACCTCCACCACTTTTTGCATGAGATAAGGACTAGGGTGGATAAGCAACGGAGGCAGCCTGGGGCTCCGTCTTGCGATATATGCAGCTCGATTTGCCTCCCTTGGCTCCTTATTTTCCCTATGAGTTTGGTATTTTCGGAAAGAGGACACTTCAAAGTATCCTGTAAATTCAAAAAAGTTGCAACTTTCCCGCCCCGATTCGAATGGGAGCCCGCTTTAGCGCGCTGCAACGTGATTCGGCAGGGGTCCGGCCCGGCTGGTCACCGCCATGTCGAACATTCCGAAAACAACCTTTTCATATTTCGCGATTTAGGACTTTTCCGTCGACTCCTAGTCAAAATTCGGCGATAATAATCCTCAAAATAATTTTTCTGATGATTTTGTTTTGATTTCGCACGCTTTTACGCGTATTTCGAGTATTCGTCTGGAGGGTTAGCGGACCACCACAACAGACGAACATAACCATCAAACCAGCCGCGCGGCTGCGGGCGATCTGCGGGAGTTGAAGCTCGACAATTCGCAAAGGTGGGTGGTTTTACGGGATGATTCACCAAAATAACGATCCTATCAAGTAGCATTAAGCCCCCCGCGCCTATTTCCACCCGGTTTCTGCCCGGTTCCGCCTTTTTTCCAAGAAATACGTGCGTCGGCCGGAACAGTGCGCTCGCCTACCTCAACTTCGACGTGCAATCTCATGTTTTTGTGTCGTTTTTATTGTTATTATAGATGTCTGATGAGGAAGGAGACGTGCTCCCAGAAGATGACAGCATCTTCGAGAAGATTGAGGAACTTCCAGCCGCGGACACCAGTACAGATACCCTCCATGAAGATAGTTTCTCATCAATTTACACCTCCACGCCAGCAAAGGGTCGAACCTCACCGAGACGATCAACTAGAAGTCAGACCAGAGCTGGTTCTCCTTTTCTCTCTTCTCCAAGCCGTCCAGTCAGGCGGTGCACCAGAGGTGGAACACCAGACCCTGATTCGCCAAGGCCAACTCCAGGAAGCCAGACAAGGGCTGTTGTTTCACCACTGCCACTATCAAGAACCCCAGTGAGAAGTTCAAGGAAAGCTGGAAATCCAGAGTCAGCTTCACCTCGGCCTATGACGAGGAGCCAGGCCAGGGCTGGAACCCCAGAATCATCGTCACCCAGGCCAATGACGAGGAGCCAGGCCAGGGCTGGAACCCCAGAATCATCGTCACCCAGGCCAATGACGAGGAGCCAGGCCAGGGCTGGAACCCCAGAATCATCGTCACCAAGGCCTACGACAAGGAGACAGACCAGGGCTGGGTCGCCAGAGTCATCTTCACCCAGGCCTATGACAAGGAGCCAGGCCAGAGCTGGGACACCTGACCCTGCATCGCCCAGGCCTAACACAAGAAGGCGGGCTACAGAAGGCTCTCCTGCCCTACACGCATCTTCCCCAGAGCCTGCAGGTAGGCGTTCAAGCAGGGCCAGACTCTAGGGGCCAGCGTCACCAAGACCAGTGGGCCAGAGAGCTACAGCTTCTCTTCCACAACCTTTGCCTGTTGCTGCTTCGAGGAATGTGAGAGCACGATTCCCATCCAAGCTGAAGTGTCCTTTGTGTCCAGCTCTACTAGCCAATGACACAACTCTGGCTACTCATAAGAAGAGGCACGCTTTAAAAAGTAAGCTACCTCCTAATCTTACTTGCTTGCTTCACTTTATTCTGCTCAAAATAATTAGTTTTTTTTTTTTTTAGGTGCGTTAGCAAAGGCTGCTACTCAAGAGGAGTTTTTAGTCGTAATGCCTGTCCTCATGAAGAATACTCTTAACAAGATTATTAAAGAACCTCTGATTGGAAGCATTGCTGAGGGTGTCAATGCATTTGCCCAGATTGTTTTGGAAACTTTTGATAAGCAAGATGAATTCCTTTCACAATTAACTGAATTTCTAAATGATAAGTTTTATGATATTTTTAAAGATCATAACTCAATTTTTTTGTCGTCTTTACAGCATTTATTTTTGATTACAGTAAATGGTTGGCTCAATTCTGGGACATTTAGAGATGATTTGAGAGGATTTGTCTTAGGACTTGATTTGTCGGCTCCTCCTCAAAGTGTTGGCATTTTAAATGTATTTTTGAGCAATTTTGTAATGCAGCTCAGCTACTCAGTAATTGTCTATTATGTTCAGACAATTCATGGTTTTTCAGCGACAAAAGAAGTGAGAAGGAAAAGATCTGCAGACAAACTTGATTCCACAGACTTTCTCCAACTGTCTTATTACATTGGAGGTTCAATTGTTTCTGGCTACTTATTTAAAGGGGAGAAATATAAAGACTCAAAGTGGAAGAAATTTGTTCATATTCTCAAAATAAAGTTTTTAAGAAAAGAAGCCCTAGGTTCAGAAAGTAATGCTTGTGCTGATAAAGTTAGGGAGTTCACAGAGGCAAAGGACAGGGGAGGATTGAAACATATCAGTCAAGAGGCTTTAGACTTTTTTGTTGTTACTTTTGATTTGCTTATGTCGTTGGAGGGCTCGGATGGGTCATTGCCACCAGATGTTGTGTATGAACATGTTTTAAAGGATGATGTTGTTATTTGTTTGTGGGATTCTTTAGTGGGAAGTGACTTAGATGAAGATGGCTCCCTGGATTTTTTAGAGAGAATGGTAAATTCATGCAAACTCACTGTTCTGAAAGGAATTATGGCAAGGAAATTAAATCGTGCTTTAGCAAAAGCTGTATCATCAATACCTTTGAGGTCTCGTCTCGCTTAATTTTGTTGACTTGTGTTATAAATGTTGTCTGATTTGCATGCCATGCATTATTTTTTGTGATATCAACAATGCCAAATGTCAACCAAAGTGTTCTGATGTGAATGTAAATGTATGTGATAAGTTATTAGTTTGCTATTATTATCTACAAATGAATAAATTCTTATGTTTCAAATACTATTTCTTTATTTCTTTGAACTTATTAAAAAGATTTGAGCACACTCACATACATAGTGACATATTATTCAAGGACTAAAATACAGTTCCACATTATATGTATGATTAATAAAAGAAGTTAAAATACTGATGAAATTGTAAAACAAAATGTAAAAAGGAATCTATAAAATAACCACATTAAATAAGACCCTTACATAAAAACAGATTACCACACTTTTACTTTTTCTTACTACTTCTCGCTCTTTTTGGAACAGGCTCATCAGAAAATTTCACGCCAGAACCACCTTCATCAGTTACATTGCCCCTCTTAGACCTAACACCAATGTCTCTGTGAACACCTAACACAACCATTTTAGATTGAAATGCCTTTGCATTGGGGTTGCGATTGCCACCACCGCCAGCCCTCTGCTTACTAAATTCTTGCTCGAGAGGGTCCTGTGAAAACACACGAGCCATAATAAACTTTCCATTAATATTCTCAGGGTCAAGAAAATATTTTGTTGCAGCAGTAAATGCCCTAATAGTAATTTCAATGCCAATTAAAGTCTGACGTGACAGCATTTTCTTCTCTTTGGCTGCTGCATCAATTGGCATGGCATTTACTTGCTTTTCCCAATCTTTCAAATACTTCAAAAATACATTCTCTAACCAGTCAAAGCGTTCATCATTTACAGATGTATATGCACCAAGGTCGGGCTTGCGCTTGCGGCCTGCTTGAGAAGTGTGTGCACCATTTAGTACATCAAAAAATTTGTCACACAATCTAATAAATTTTACAGTTTCACTAACTCCTTTCCAATTTTGAGACTCAAGATCAGAAGCAACTGTCGCACTCAACACCTGAGCTGCAAAGCGCACTTTCATTCTAGCAAATGGGCCAGGGAAAACATTTTGAGGATTCAATTTATAGGACTTCCTAAAATTGAAATTCTTGTAAGTCATAAACAATTTTACAATTGTTTTCCATTCAATCTTTTCACCATTGACAGTTAGCAACCTGGTTTTCTTGGGTCCTTCACCAGAATTATAAAAACAGTTCCTGATAGTTTTTACAAGGTGACAAACATCAGATAAAAAATAAAGAGGTCTTAAGTCAGGCGAACAAATATTAATTGTATCAAACACAATATTGTTAGCAGTTCGGGTCAGAGGTTCATGCATTTTGATAAACGCTCTGTTGACAGAGAGACCATCAGAGACAAAACACAGAATTTTAATGCCTGCTTTTTCACAAATGTTTATCACTTCCCAACTTCTTTTGTACAACATCTCTTTATTAAGTATTTTGCAAGGAAATGCAGCAATTGCACATTTAACATCAGATGCAATACCTTTTACCATATATGTGAGCATTTCAGTTGCCAACTCAGGTTCACTTGCAATGGGATCTTTGCCCTCAACAAATTTTTCGAAAGCCATAATTTCATTATCTACCTCATCAAAATAAGTCACACCCACCAATGCACCATCAGAACCTCTGTATACAAGATTTTGAGAAATATGAATGCCATCACACAGAAGATTATGAAAATGCCTATGAGATTCAGGGAAGCCTTGTACTCGATCATGAACAAGTTTTACAAGACCCTCATTTATACCATTTTGTGCTTTGATTGCATGTGAGTAATCATACAGTGTTCGTGCACAAGGGAGCTTGACAAGACCCGAACTTCTGAGAGCCTCATAACCAGCTGTTGACACCATGTGAAGATGCAGAGCAAAACGTATCATGGCGGGGTGCCAACGGTGGACTCTTGAATCTGATCTATTTGAACACAACCATTGCTCGTTCATAAACAATTGCTGGTTTGGTGTGAGTTTAGAACAGGAAAGAACATTTGAAAAGAAATCATTCATTTCCTCATCAATGTTGACACCCTCAGATTCCAAAATTTTCTTGAAACGGCTTCTTAAGTAGGCAATTTGTTTGTCTCTCTTCCTGATTGCCTTTTCCTGTTCTTCCATTTTTTTTGGAGCTTGTTCACGAGTCAAATGTTTGTTTGAAGTACATGGATCAGCCGATGGAGCCAGCAAGAAAGGCTTTCTCTTCTGAATATTCCTTAACAATGTTGCACACTGTCTGCACCGTTTCTCTTTGAAAGCTGACACTAATCTCAAACAAGAATTACTTCGGAATGTCTCCTCATAGGTATCCTCTTGGAATGGGTTCCAATCAATGTACCCACCATCAATTTCATTCCACACTGATATTGTGTCACTGTCATTGGCACCAACACACACATTGTATTGAAACATCTGTCTCACAACAAAACAACAATAATCACAAAATTTGTTCAAACTGTCTTCTCTTAGTGGTGCTGATGGTGTTGACTTCAAATCAAATAGATTATGAAACGATGAGACAAGAACACAATGCACGTACACTAACACATTTCCACCAAAAGACACAAACACTTCCCTTTGGATGGCTTGAGGACACTTTGGAGATATCAAAAGGAAGTGCATGCCTGACTTGTCGCCAATAACTTTCCAGCAGTTTGGGAGTAAAGCTGTCAATCTGTCGATAGCAAGTTTAACAATCTCCACTGGTGGATCCACCTCAGGTAGAGCAGGCACGCCATGGACATCTTCAGGTTCAGGTACAGCTGCATCCAATAAACTGGAGCTCAAAATGGATCCAGGTGTTGACATAGATGATGAGGGTCTTGACGTGGAAGAAGAATCCAGTGTTGCTGAGGAATCCGATGCAACAACAGAAGAGGAGTCCTGAAAGTCAGTCGATGCGTTTCCCTAAACAGGAAAAACAGAAATTAAGTACACAATAAACATTCAAGGTGAAACTTATCAAGCAAAACAAAAGCTTACCGATGTTTCTGAGGATTGTTGCAAAATAGACGATGCATCTGAGTCTCCCAATGTTTGCGTCAGGAAATCGTTTATTTCCTGCACATACAAGTACAAGTAACTGAAAATTAACCCTTATAATAATAATGGTTAAGTATGTTGCATTAATTTAAGGGATACATACCTCTTCATCAGAAAAGATGCATTCTGCAACATCCTTAGTGAGTTGTTTGGTACTTTCATCAAGTTTAGGATGGTATCGCCCTCTGACTTTGGGACGCTGCGCTAAATTTTTTTTAGCGACCTTCTTCCGTCCCACTTTCCTGTGAGGTGGCTGGGGCGGGGGGGGGGCACAATCATACTGTCTTCGTTTGTGTCGGACATCTGGACAAACAGAAAAACATGAGATTGCACGTCGAAGTTGAGGTAGGCGAGCGCACTGTTCCGGCCGACGCACGTATTTCTTGGAAAAAAGGCGGAACCGGGCAGAAACCGGGTGGAAATAGGCGCGGGGGGCTTAATGCTACTTGATAGGATCGTTATTTTGGTGAATCATCCCGTAAAACCACCCACCTTTGCGAATTGTCGAGCTTCAACTCCCGCAGATCGCCCGCAGCCGCGCGGCTGGTTTGATGGTTATGTTCGTCTGTTGTGGTGGTCCGCTAACCCTCCAGACGAATACTCGAAATACGCGTAAAAGCGTGCGAAATCAAAACAAAATCATCAGAAAAATTATTTTGAGGATTATTATCGCCGAATTTTGACTAGGAGTCGACGGAAAAGTCCTAAATCGCGAAATATGAAAAGGTTGTTTTCGGAATGTTCGACATGGCGGTGACCAGCCGGGCCGGACCCCTGCCGAATCACGTTGCAGCGCGCTAAAGCGGGCTCCCATTCGAATCGGGGCGGGAAAGTTGCAACTTTTTTGAATTTACAGGATACTTTGAAGTGTCCTCTTTCCGAAAATACCAAACTCATAGGGAAAATAAGGAGCCAAGGGAGGCAAATCGAGCTGCATATATCGCAAGACGGAGCCCCAGGCTGCCTCCGTTGCTTATCCACCCTAGTCCTTATCTCATGCTTTTTGGGTACCTTTTTTTTTTTGGTTCATTACACTAAAGGGGAGGTTCTGGTGAAAATCTTGCCATTTTCTACATGTGTCCTACTGTCATAATTTGTTAGGAATATGAAAACTTACTTAAAAGAGACTACAACTTGACTTATTAAGGCACGTGCCAGGCTCTGAACCCAGTCGAAGAGTCTATTTGAGCCCATTTTGGCTGCATCTTAAAAAATCTTGTGTCCAAATTTCTCTGACGTTTTGTAGGAATAAAACATTTATTTAGCGTCTTACATCACATTAGGGAATTGAAAAACGTGGTTATCCTGTCAAATTAACAGTCATTTTTAACAAACATAAATTTTTCCCTTACATTTTGCGGCATTCCCTTACATTTCCCTGATTTCACTGACACATTTGGTTTTCCCTGATTTCCAGGTTTTCAAGATTTGTTTATACCCTGAGCCAAAATGGACCAAAAAGGCTCTTCGACTCGGTTCAGGGCATGGAATGTGCCTTCCCAATGTCAAATGTTAATCTTTACTTGGTAAGACATTATATTGTCAACAAATTTACAGAAATAAATGGGACCTATTTTGCAGAAAGTAACATTTTCACTATAACCTTCACTCATAAAAGCTTACGGTGAATTTCACTGTAAGCTACGGCGAACCCTGCAGCACTGTAGCTTACGGCGAATTTCATTGTAAGCTACGGTGAATATCACTGTAAGGTACGGTAAATGTCGCTGTAAGCCACGGTCATGCACCCTGATTCACCGTAGCCAACGGTGACATTTACCGTACATTACAGTGATACTTACCGTAGCTTACAGTGAAATTGACCGTAAGCTACAGTGCTGCACGGTTCGCCGTAGCTTACAGTGAAATTGACCGTAAGCTTTTATTAGTGTTCCCTTAAGTACATACTTTTGAGAAAATTTGTATGTGAAGACAAGAAATTTGATAACTTGCAACAAGCATGATCACCCAAATAAGCAGGAAGTATCAGCTCGATTGGGAAATTAAGTTTATGGTTGACACTTGGAAGTTGATATTCGCATGGGGTGAATGACTTTTTAGTCTATGAGGAATCGCGCACGTGGTACGAGCAAGTAGCGTGGGGTAAATTTCTCATGATGGAGGAGCCACTCTTGTGTTTGTTTTCTTGATGGGTGTACTGCAAACGGTTTCCGGACCGGTCGCTTGGCCTGTCGAGTTACTTGCTCTGTGGCTCGTCGTAATCAGAAACAAACTGAATTGCAGAAATGGCGCAGTTTAGACTGGCCCGAGAAGAGGGAACGAGAGAAAATACTTATTTCTACCACATACAGGATGGACTGCATTATCACGAGTCCGACCGTCGCCAAGGAACCATATACTACAAGTGCGTTCGTGCTGGGAGGGGTTGCCGTGGGCGGGCTACCTTCGATGCCACAGATGGATTCGTCCACACCGCCGGCCACAACCACGATCCTGATCTTATCTACCCTGAAGAAATGGCTCTACGGCGAAACATTTTGCGACGTTGTGAAAATTTAGATTACTTGTCATTTCCTCGCATAATATTCGCTGAAGGTCGAAGGTAGGTGGTACAGGTGCTTAACCAAGTTATACAGTTTAGTGCAAATTTCTTTATGAAAATGTTGACATTCAATCGCAGATTTGGTCCGGAGGCTGTTGCGAGGTGCACTTACAACAGACTACGCACTTCAATGAGGAATGCTCGCATGAAGAGGTACCCTCCCCTCCCTGCCAATCTTCATGACCTGACTCAAGTACTTCAAAATCCTCAATACCAAGTTCTTACTTTGACTGACGATGGATTGGACAATATTTATGCCGGCTCTGTGGACGATGTGGATGGTTATCATCACATCTTATTTATGTCTGAACGAATGGTCACGCTAGCTCGTACTTTTTCTGTACTGCATTCGGACGGGACTTTCCGATCAGTGCCTAGCAGTAAGGAATTTGCAAAGCAGGTGCGTTCATTACAGTTAACTCAAAGGAGGAGGTGCTTTTCTAGTATTTTGAAAAAAAAATAAAATCCTGTTTCAGGTATTTTGCATTGTTGCGGTGTGGAACAATCATATCATTACTCTGGGGTGGGCGCTTATGTCAAGGCTGACAGAAAATGCCTACACAGCAGTCCTGCATTTGCTGCGGCAATTACTTGGACCTCAGATTCAGTTGACACGAGCCATAACTGATTTTGAAGCAGCCGAGCAGAACGCCTGGAGGAATGTGTTTGGTGTGCGGGTTCAAGGCTGCCTGTGGCACCTTTGTAGGGTAAGTGCACTTTGCTGACTTGCTTCAGTTCTTTAAATTCAAATGTCTGCTGCCTTGACCTAAGACTTTTCGTATTCATTTTTCAGGCGTTTCTCTTGATTGTTGCTATGCTAGGCCTACTTAACAGGATGAGGAGAATTGAAGAAGTGAATGTTATCATTCGCATGACAATGAGTCTAGCTCTTCTCCCAGAAAATATGGTAGTCCGCGGCTACCGTGTCATCCTTCGACACGCTAGGGATGAAGGAGGATACATTTTTCGCATTGTTAGACCATACCTCACCTATGTGTGGCGGAGCTGGGTCAGCAGACCTCACAAGAGGGCTAGAATGGTTGTTATTCGGTTCTAGACAGAGAACAAACAACTGTTGTGAATCTCAAAATCACCAATTGAATGATGAGGCAGGCACCCACTCCAACACTTACATGTTTCTCAGTAAGTAATTTTCATACTTCTTATGTAAGCTTACATTTAAAATCTTTTTACCTTTTTCAATTCATTTTCTTTGAGGGTTGAACATGTTGGAGTTCGAATGATTAGAATCATTGATTGTGTTTTTTTAGATTCACTGGTGCGACTGGAACAAAGGGCTCATAACACAGTGCTTGCTCTTAACGAATTCAGACGTGTGACCAGAGCCCGAAGAAGATCCAGCATCTATAATGATGCTCAAATTCAGAACGCAACTGATGAACTTCTGGAACCTCCAGGACCACTTGATGCTGCTATTTTCAGATTCCTTACACTAGTTTCCCACACCATGGACAACATGGTTGAGGACTTGATTGCAGAGGTTGGAGCGAGAAGAAATTGAAGATTTCATATGGAACTGGTTCAATCTGTTTTTGTGATTTTTTTGTGATGCTTAGTGTCATGTGATTGGTGTGCAATACGAATGTGCACTGCATCACTTGGGAGTATTTAATTTTGCCCGCAAAGGTGATGACATCTTTCCAAAATTAGTTACATTTATCAATTGTATTTTATAAACAGGACATTGAAAGTGTTTTATGTAGCTACTCTGATAAATGATATTTATCAATATTTACATATTCAGAAAGAAATCAAAATTTTGAAAGAAAAATAAAAATTAAGCAAAGATTACATTTGTTTCATAATTCAGAAAATACATAGCTGTAATGAGGAGAAATAGCAAATTTTGTGAGAAACGTGCAACTGATATGTGGTGACATGTATGCAGTTTCCACATGGTCTGTTACATTGAGGCAAAGTATTGACACTATTTTGAACTGGTCAAATCTGCGCAATTATTAAAACACTGAGCCAATTTTAAATAATTGTTAACTTCCCTAGAAAGAGGTTTGTATGAGATCAGATACACATTGTTTAGAAGTTTATTCATTGGTGAACATCAATTTTTTCTGATGAAGAAGTGTAAACGTCGTTGATATGCAGAGATGTTAAACTACTGTAGCTCCAATGCAGATAAAGAGAAAACTCTAACAGTGGATTTTGTACTTTTGCAAAATGCGACTGATTTCAACAACAGTGAAGTGTTTTTCATTTGGAGACTTTCCATACAAACAATTAGCAACTGTTTATACTAGCATCATTTTGCAAACACAGTAAAATTCATTGAAAGTTTATTTCATGAAATACATTTATGTTACAATTTCATGATAACAGGAGAAGATAAATGTTTATTCCACATTACAAAACGGGGCCTTTCTCTGACTTCTTTTGTATAGAAGCTAATCAACGCTTTTAATTTCTGAGAATCCAGTAGACGGATTTTCAACAAGATCTGCATGAAATGGCAGTTAAAAATCAACAGGCTTGCAGCAAGAACACACACACATAGTCTGAGCTAATAAAGTAACAAAAATATGCGCCACCACAGGAGTAAAATAAAAATGAAACGATTGAATCCATTATATGGGTTCAAACTTGAAACAACAAACCGCAACGAACAATACATTCCAATTTCCTTTACATTTTAGCAATACAACGTAAGATATAACAGAAAAAAATCCACTAAAATTTCTAAGCTTTTCAAGCAGCCTCTTTTCCTATGTAAACGGCAAACATCTCAGTTAGAGGTTGAAGCATGAGAGAAGGGCGCCCTGGAGAAGAAGCGGAGAGCCGCCCTGACACCGCATCGGCCGAAGGGGGACCAGCCACAGAGCGCAAATGAAGAGCTACAGTATTTCCGACGCGTCCGTTGGATTCACAAAGATTTTCTCTATGGACAGAAACTTGTCCTAAAGCTTTAGGACCAACCGTTACTGAACGCCAGCTCTGTGAACATGCGAAACGTGCCGCGACGGATGCGCCGCCGTGGCTGGCTGCCTGATGGCTGGCCGGCGGCTGCCCCCACCGTGCCGCCTCCCACCCGCCGCTGGGCGAGGGGAACCGGGAGAGGCACGGTGGGGGCTGCCGACGGCCAGCCATCAGGCAGCCAGCCACGGCGGCGCATCCGCC
Source organism: Stenchaetothrips biformis (assembly GCA_030522485.1). Lineage (NCBI taxonomy): Eukaryota > Metazoa > Arthropoda > Insecta > Thysanoptera > Thripidae > Stenchaetothrips > Stenchaetothrips biformis. The sequence continues at coordinate 13,674,324 of CM060100.1, forward strand.
GAGGCACGTTTCGCATGTTCACAGAGCTGGCGTTCAGTAACGGTTGGTCCTGAAGCTTTGGGACAAGTTTCTGTCCATAGAGAAAATCTTTGTGAATCCAACGGACGCGTCGGAAATACTGTAGCTCTTCATTTGCGCTCTGTGGCTGGTCCCCCTTCGGCCGATGCGGTGTCAGGGCGGCTCTCCGCTTCTTCTCCACACTCCAAAAAAAAGTGTCCTGTCAATGCCGTTAATTTATTACCAGTTTTCACTGTAGGTCAATTCACAGCGTTTACTGTGATCTGCTCACGCGATTCACTGTGATCTTGTTCGCGGTGTTTACTGTGATCTAATTCACAGTAAACACTGTGAGTTTGACGCCGCTGAGCACCGAAGTACTGCAAATCAGGCTCCAATTCACGGTGTTTACTGTGGCCAGATCACAGTGAACACTGTGACCGAGATCACAGTGAACGCCGTGAACTAGTTCACAGCAAACGCCGTGAATTGCATAACAGCAATCATTGGTAATAAATTAACGGCATTTACAGGACCTTTTTTGTACAGTGCAGGGCGCCCTTCTCTCATGGTTGAAGCAATGCTTGTATTCCAGGAACACACCAGCCTTTGGAAATAAGTTCACTTCTTTGGCGCAATGACACATCTGCATCCGAGAGACATTTTGGGAGGCCCATCAGCGATTCTTTCTCGAAAATGGTGAGATGTGTTTTTTTTTTTAAAGATAAGTCGCAGGTAAATTCTCATTACCTCTGTTAGAGGTAATGCAGTTAGCAAATTTTTGGTTTGCTGACCGATAGGCCTCAAGGTGGCTCTGCAATGTGTTTTGAGATACGTGGTCTCTGTTGACTTGAGCTAACACATCCCTTTCTGGAATATTCCCAAAAAATAAACTGCGTCTAAATACTCCTAGGTATGCAGATCCACAGAGTATATGTGGCTGGCACCCTAAGATAGATGTCACCCTGGCCTTTGACTGTTGGGACATATGAGCGGTTGTCTCAAAGAACCAAAAGAAAGGAATTTTGTTGGCAAACATCTCCTTCATCAAGAAATCTCGTATGTTCTTAAAATTAGATATCAGGAATGCGCTAGAATTTAGATTCTAGAATCTAGATTAAATTCCTGCCTCTTAGCATTGAGCAAAGTATAACCTGGTCACAAGGGGGTCCTGCACAAAGAAGATGTACAGGTCGTAACGTTTTCAAGTGATTTTCTGTAATTTGTTTTACACACCATAGTTGAAATATCATTCCGAGAAACTGTTTTCTTGATACTGCAAGGGTGTCTTCTGAGATCTCACAAGCAACGTAAATTTCCACCTGTATCCGCAGCCGTTGCCAAACATACATCAGAGTGCTAATTCCATCACACAAACTGAGAACTCTCAAACGTGTTCAGCGAAAAGGTATGACCTAAGGGAACAAGTACATACTTGTTTTAGTTTTAAATGCTGTTCTCTGCAGTAAACAGCAGTCATTCTACTGTACAACTGAATGTTCGGTTGTTATCTGGACAGATAGACAGCACTTGTGTCGAGGGGAATGTCACAAGATCCTCTTGATCAATTTGAGCAGTAAGCAGGTAACCATCTGATAATCTCTTGTCGTCATCCGTAAACCCCAAAAAATCCACATTCTTCTTGGCTTCCTCATCGGCCAGAAATCCAACAAATGGAGCACCGGGCTCCTGCAATGGCTGTCACAACAGAGCTAAACAGTTGAATATTTAAAGTAACCAGTTTAAATAAATGCAATATAATTCCAAGTTCTAAATCACGTGGAGGTAGTAGAATTTTCGTTTGGAAAATTTTAGCTTTGGATTTTTCCTTTTCTTCCTCCTCTGGACTGACTTCTCGTTTACTTTCATTCTGGAATTTGGCTGCTTGGCATTTTGAAGTCTACACAGGACAACAACCGGCTGGAAAAAATGAAGAGACGTGCAAAGCAAAATTAAATCACAAATATGAATGATGGACTGAAGGACAGGTTATGTAACGCAGAACGCCAGTAACATTATCACTAAGAAAGAGACTTTTATGTTTCCTGCGGACTGATTTTAATCATGCAATGTGAACGGACCTACTGCTTTCAACTAGATAATATGTGCAGTGGTTATTTTCATGGGTGTTTGAGGGCTTCCGGGCATTTGACCATCACACGCCATAGAAATATCAGCATAATTAACATAATTGAATGTCGTTTTGGCTTCACGTTACATTTGAATGCACCAGATTGGTCCGCCCTGCAACACCTCTTACAACATTTGACACAGAAGAACGCTTTGCTGCTTATGATCTCGTTCCTAAAACATTTGGCAAGCAAAGCACATCACTCGTCATACCTCCATTTTCACGAAACTGGCGTTGCCGTAACTGAAACTTTCTGCTTAATGATTGTGACGGTATGAAGTCCACAGACGGATCCGGTTCATAGTTGTACGGGCAAGACAATTTTACTGCATGTCTGTTTATGATAGTCTGCACTGTAAAAACAAAAAACAACAACACGAGGCGGCCATGTTGGAGATCGATCTCCTCAGTCGATATATCTATCGCGACAGTGCTGCTCGCTCCTCGCAATTGAAATGCAAAATAGTTGAAAGTAACCGCCAAAGTAGGATAAAAAACCGGTTTTACAACAAACTACGGTAATTGAAACGTGCAGTCTTATCGTTAGTGTATTTGAAGATAACCTACCAACGGGTGAACTTCAAAGACAAAGGTTGGCAGGGTATCACCTGCGCATGCGCAAACTGCGCAAGCAAGCCGTAACGGTTCTCCGTCTCGTTCAAACCTGTGTCAAGATCAACGCATTCTCTGGCGGCCCTTTAATCAAACATAGGAACCATTTGTCACTTCTAGTTCTATTTTTTTGGAAAAGGAAGATTGATCTCGTTCTTTAGTAGGCGTTCAGATTAACTAGTGGCGAGTGTGAAGAATAATGGAAGGTGAGTGTTGAAAAGGACTCCAACCTTCCTTCTGTGTGGCAGTGCACCTGCCTTTTGGACCTTTCCACAAGATGTTTATCGTCATTGTTCGCTGTGATTTCAGTTTGTTCTCCTTTCGCCTGACTAATCGTGCTATCCAATCATTGGAATCCAGAATGGCTTAAACCTGCAACGGTTGAGGTTAAGGACTGTGACGTCATCCCTGCTGGCTGGAGTTCATCACCACGAATTGAGAGCTAAGTCCCAGCAACTTTTCTTATCCTCTGACTGTGCCTTTGTTCCAGGACTAACCTTTTCTGAGACCCACGACTCTATTTTTCTGTTCTCTGTCAGAGTTCCCTCTCTTGGTTTTTGCCCTTTGAGTTGACGTTTCGTTTATCTTGTCAATGATGTGCAAATCACTTGACCATTTTGGTATTATTTCTGAGCTTGTTTTGCTCGCTGAATCACAACTGTCTATTGCTATTGTCAGTTGCTTTGTTGGTCAATGTTTTTGATGAGTTTGTTGTTTTTTTGTGACCGTGTGTCATGTCCAGGGGGTATCTAGTGTTATTGTTGATATCTGGACTGCCATGTTTCTTGCGTTACATTGTACTTAGCTGACTGTGTGCTTTTAAAATGCGTTGATTTCCTTGTTTTCAAACCTCACTGCTTGTGGTCGTTTGCTCCTTGATTATACTCTGTGTGGTTTCGATTTTTCATTCCCCTCGCTGTTTACATACTGGTTGATCTCCTGAACCTTGTTTATTATGTCGATCTGTTGTAAGTTCCACCTGTTGTATTGCACTCATGTAGCAATATTTTCACTGCTATATTTGAATGTCTTTCCTTGTCCGAATTGTCGATCTGTTGTATGTGCCACCTGTTCTGTTGCACTCATTTTTTACAGTGCAGCGTGCCACCTGGGGTGCGTGCTTCAAAAAACGTTTCTCATAGGCTCCATGGGAATTGTCGATTAACTACGTTTTCCCAATAAAAGCCAGTTTTAGACCGCCTCCCCTGTGACACGCAGCATTACGCCAGCCTGAACCCCCCCCCCCCAATTCAGCGCGTGACATAATTTGTGGACGACCCTCTAAACGTGCAGCTTTAGCTGCGCACTCATCCAAGCATGTAGATAAAGGTGTGTGCTTAGTACACATTTGAGCTCACTGATAATCAAGGAATGTGACGTCACGTTCAATAGAATGTGAATATCGTGTCACGGTACTTTGAATACATTGTCATGGTCGTTTTAATGTGACATCGTGCCTGTTTGGCGCCTGTGGCCCAGCGAATTTACATTGAAGCGAACGTGACACAGTTTTCAAAAGAACGTGACACGATTTAAGTTCTTTTAAACGTAACGTCACATTCCTAGATTATTAGTGCTGAAAAAGCAGTTTAAACAATGAAAATGTGTGAAGCGCACTCGGCTCTGTACATATTGTTTCATGTCTGGTTGTTGGTGTTTGTCCCTATATCAGGCTGAGGTAGACGCGTGCGTGTCAGGACATGGTCAAGGAGGTAGAGTTGGCCGGGGCCAGCCACGAGGGCATCGGAGAGGACGTGGACGACCGCGCCTTCATCGTGGTGATACCCCAAGACAGCCACGTCGGCCCGTTGGTAGGCCGCGGGGAAGAAGGGGCAGCAGGGCGATCGGACGCGGTGTTCCACTGAGGCGACCGTTTGGTAAGTATTGTGATGGAAATTAAAGACGAAAGAGCGTATTTGGGGTCGCGATTGGGTCTCGATTGTTTCATTCTTATTTATCTCTCAAAATTTTAGATGAATCGTCAGAGAGTGACTCTTCAAATCCAGACAATCCTCCGCCACGGCAAAGACAGCGCCGGGAGTCAATTGTCATAGGTGCGGCGCTTTGCAACTCTCTCAGTTAAAAAAATTTTTTCAATAAAAAGAAGGGAAAAGTTACAACGGACACTGACAAAAGTTATCGTAATTTTACGACAAATTTGATCATGAATGCTTCTTAATTTTTACGAATGCTTCGTAAAATACGTTCTATGAAACATTCATAAGAAAAGGATTACGAATCCTTCGTAATGTTTTTGGAAGAATTGCCTGAAAGTGACCGAAAAGTACCCAAAATCTATGAGTTGTTCGTAAGATAATAAACCATTCATCCTTGAATTTTTCGTAAATTTATGATTTTACAATGGGAAAATACTGTACAAGGATGGCTCATTTAAAAATCCTTATGAAACAATCATAAAATTATGAATGATTCGTAATATTATGAATAGCTCATAGAGAAAATTATGAATCATTCGTAAAGTTACGAACAGCTCGTGATGCTTTAACGAAAAAACTAGGAAACGAAACATTCATTATGAAATATTTTGAATTATTCATATGTCTTATGAAGCATTCGTAAAAAATACGAGTTATGCATAAAAATAATGAATCCTTCGTCATAAAATTATTCGTAAAAATATGAATGTACTATAGGAAAATACTATACAAGAATGGTTCATAATATTACGACTTTTCTTTTATCAGTGGACTCTTTTTACAGAGGATTCGGACGATTCGGATGACCGAGCCCTGCGCACTCCATCGCCGCGTCCCAGGCCCAGGCCATCATCGCCCCGAAGGCTATTTCCCCTGCCCGCGCCGTCATCACCCCAGCAACCACTATCCCGGCCACCCACACCACCTGCCCCTGACGCTGAATGTAAGTTAATCTTTTCCTATTTCTACACTGTGCCAAAAAACTACGGAAAATTCTGTAGGACTGTGCGGCCCTTCGGAGAAGACTGTGCGGTCCAACGGAGAATACTGTGGGGGCATACGGAAAATATTGACAAGAGGGCTACGGAAAATCTTGGCAAAAAAAATAACAGAATTTTCCGTACCTTTTTGCCACAGTTATATAGGTTCGCGGTTGGTTGGTCACTAATCCAAGTAACTTTTTCCGCCTGTGTTTAGTGCAAGCCAGAAGAGCCCTCATCAGGGACCAGGATGCGGCTTATGAGGCCTCTGCCCGGGCTGACCGCCAGCGCGAGGAGCGCCAACAAGAAGAGGCAGCAGCCCAGGTTGCCCTCGAAGCAGCACGGGAGAGGCAGCGGCAGGAGGTGGAGGTCCTGCGGAGGGAAGTCGCCTCAACGCTGCGGCCTGAGCCGCCGCGCGACATCAGCATGGCCCTTACTCTGCGGTTCCTTCTGCCGGACGGCTCGCAGTCAGCACGGTCAGAGACCCAGTCGATGTCACCATGGCGTTGTCTGGTGACTCGGCTACCATTCTGGTCAGGCTGGTCGAACGTGTTCTATGGTAAAATTAAAAATGTAAGGTGCGACCAGGGGGTGGCTACGGCGAAGGAAGCGCGTAAAGCTATGCTTGAGCGAGGTGCAGCGATTACGCACTTGTTCGAGATTATGAAAACTAGGCCGGTTTTTGCAAAATGCTTTGCACGGATCGTAAAAGCATGAAATTTAGGGTGCATTATGCCTAGTGGCCTGCCTGAGTCTCCTCTATTTAGCCCACACAAGGGAGGCAATTTTTACATTGGAATGGTGCGGCCAAGATTTTTCCCAAATATTCTAGCTTTCGTGTTTTTCGGTGAAAACCCTTCAATTTATTATGGTTAAACAGAAAGTATCGAGGAAGGCAATTAGCCTAATGCATCCTTCATTTCATGCTCTTTCCATCTGTGCAAAACGTTTTGAAAACAAAGGGGTGGGGTTTTCATACTCTCGAAGAAGTGCGTAACCCCTGCACCGAAGGCGCGAGCATCGCTTCACGATCTCCTTGGCCCTTTCGACGCCCTGGTGTGACACGTGCGTAGAGAGACTCTGAGGGAGGATCGGCCGAGTCTCTGTAGGGTAGGCGGCAACACACTCAATTTCTTACGATCATTTTTATACGTATTACAATGATTTGTCATCGTAAGGTACGCTTAAATTTGCACATACGTAAAAGGCATAATATTCTCCGTAATGTATGCTTGATTTCATCGCATTACGCATGTTTTTACATAAGGTATGCATGTTTTTATCGTATTACGCAAAATTTCGTCGTACTCACTGTTGGAAAAAAATCTGTAATTTCACGAATAAAATTCCGATTAAATGTTTTACGAATCAACGAATCTCATTAACGGTCGCCAGGAGGTCCCAGACCGGTCTCGGTGGGTCCCTCAGATAAGTCTCCGTTGGTTCTCTAGAGGTCACTTGCCGGTCTCTTTTGCGTCCCAGGTAGGTCTCCGCTCGGTCGCGGGAGGTCACACCGGGTCCCCACCGGGTTTCCATTGGGTCTCAGCTCGGTCCCGCGAGGTCACGCCGCGTCCCCGACGGGTCCCCACCCGGTCCCCACCCACCGGGTCTCTGCTCGGTTCCGCGAGGTCCCTTTGCGACCACATTGGGTCCCTGTGGGTTACTCTGGGTCCCCATCGGGTCCCTTTGGGTCCCTAACGGGGGGGGGGGGGGCAAAGCGACCCGATGGGGACTGAAAGGGACCGGGCATCGAAAGGGACCCGCCCGGGTCCCCACCGGTACGGGTCACCACCGGGTCCCCACCAGGTCCCCACCGGGTCCCCACCGGGTCCCCGCCGGGTTCCTAGCGGGTCCTCACCGGGTGCTCACCGTGTCCCCACCGTGTCCAAACCGGTCCCTGATAGGTTTCCATGTTCCCGATTCGTCCCTGATAGGTCCCTCATGGGTCCTCCAGCGTCTCCTAGGGTCCCACTTGAGATGCACTGGAAGCTGGGCTGAGAAAATCCGAACAGACTTTGACAAGACGAAAGTAAGCCAAGAACAGGACAGCATTGAGATGGAATCTGCCTTCTGTCTTTTCTGAAAAGAAAAAAAAAAGTCCTTCAAAATCATGTTAACAAAACTTTTTTAAAAAAAATTTATTGCAATTAGCGAAATTGAAGCAAAGAAACAGAAAAATTACTTTGGTTGTTGTATGTGGTCTTGTTCACTCGTCTTCTTCATTTTTAAATCTACAACTTACTGTTTTGTGTACCAAAAGAAACAAAAAGTGTTATTAATTTCTTATGACGATCATTCATGGTTGGTTGTAGACGATAGAACAGCACCCTCCTCATTGTTACCTAAAGAAAATACAAAAAAATAGTGTCTCAAATTACTGTTATTTGAAGAATCATTATAGCAATAAAAATTAGTGCTGACCTTAAATTTACCAAACCATTACAACGCCATTACCCACCCCTCTTTTGATGTATTTCTTCTTCAGTCATTCTGTTCGCGTCCTGAAAACAAAAACAAAAATAAACGAAATATCTTTATTTAATGTTGCTTTGTCCAATTGAGACACAAACCAGTACATAATGTTTAAATAAATTATTTGATGAAAGGATCACTTAAAAAAATTTTGCGGAAGAACTCTGCTATGAGAAGCCAGCCAGCAGAGAAGACTTTTCTCTTTTTCTCATAAAGAATAGGGGGAATTGCCGTGTAGTCCTGGAGAAAGGCATCAGCTTCAGAGTCAAAAACATTGAATTGAAGCACCTGCAAAATACAACACGATTAGGCAGAGATAAATTACAAAACTAGCACTTCTACAAGAATCATTGTTTTACTTACCGAAGAAAAGAAGACATTCCGCAGAGGCTCATTAACTGAAAGAGTCCTAAAATGGCCAAAAGAGTCCCTTTGGTTATTTCAAAATTAAGTAACTCTTTCATTTCCCATCGAAACCATTGACATGTGTTGACATTTTTTGTTTGTCTTGTCGAGGAATACATGTGCCGTGATCTCAGTTGTCCAAACTTCAAAAATTCTCTCAAACAGCATCCTCCTCGCCTGAAAAAAAGACAAACAATTACTGACTCAAATTACTCTAAATTAAAGTGTCATTATAGCAATCAAAAATGACCTTTAAATTTACCATAGTGTAAAACACAATGCACTTACCCACCGCGACGACCATCCGTAGCAGGTCCACTGCCCGGGTGCCAGGTGGGCGGCGGTTAGCACGACGCAGCTCGGCTGGGTCCTTCTTAAAGGGCCGCACAGTGGGCACAGTGGGCCAGCGCCCCAGTCCAGCACCACACGCACAGGTGGCACTGGGCCGGGACCGAGCTCGGACGGACGCGACTACCGGCACAACGCGACCTCGGCCAGCCCTGACTGGACTGACGGGGGCCTGACGACGTGAAACCTTACGCTGCGCAGGTGCCTGCTCCGGGCCCCAGAACAGACAAAAACGGGCCGGTCGGTGGGCTGCAGCTAACGAGACGAAACGCGCAGATGCCTAGAGCGAGTCCTCGTGTCGCACAGGGCGAAAGGACTGCCATAGTGGCGAGACGACGCAGCACCACACGTGTGCTCGCATTCACATCTCCGGGCCAACTGCGCTGCCATCAGCCGTGCCGATAGTTGTTTCACTCAACGCCCAGATATCTTCACCTCCACCCGCTGGAGATATCAATTCAGCCGATCGATTACTTTTGGTCCATGTTGGGTCCCCCATCAGTCCCCGTTGACTCCCCGTTGCCTTTGCATGCCCATTAAGGCCCTGCGGGTCCCCGTTAGGTCCCCATCTGGTCCCCATCAGGTCTCCATGGGTTCCCATTGCGTCCCCATCGAATCATTGTAGGTCCCTGTGGGTCCCTGTGGGTCCCTGTGCGTCCCTGTGGGTCCCTGTGGGTCCCTGTGCGTCCCTGTGCGTCCCTGTGCGTCCCTGTGGGTCTCCTTGGGTCCCCTTTGAATCCCTGTAGGTTCCTTTGGATCCCTTCGGGTCCCTATCGGGTTCCATTGGGTCGCTTAGGTTCCCCATCAGGTCCCTTTGGGTCCCTTTGGGTCCCTTTGGATCCCATTGGGTCCCAATCAGGTCTACTTGGGTCCCTATTGGATCCCTTTGGTTCACTATCGGGTCCCTGTGGGTCCCTTTGGTTCACTATCGGGTCCCCATCGGGTCCCTTTGGGTCCCCATCGGGTCCCTGTGGGTCCCAAAGGGACCCGATAGGGACCCAAGGGGACCCAATGGGGACCCAAAGGGACCCGATGGGGATCCGAAGGGACCTGATAGGGACCCAACGGGACCCGAAAAGGACCCATAGGGACCCGAAAGGAACCCATAGGGACCCGAAAGGGACCCAAGTAGACCCGATTGGGACCCAAAGGGACCCGATATTGACCCAAAGGACCCGAAAGGGACCCAAGTAGACCCGATTGGGACCCAAACGGACCCGACAGGAACCCAAAGGGACCCGACAGGAACCCAAAGGGACCCACAGGGGCACAAAGGGACCCAGCGAGACCCACCGGAGACCCGACGGGACCGAGTGGAACCTTTTGGGACGCAGTTGGGACCGACTCAGAGACCGCTCGCGACCCGGCGGGACCCACCGGGACTCAGTGGGACTCACTGGGACTCATTGGAGACCCGTCGCACAGTGGGACGAAACGCGAAACAAGTGCCGAGAAGTGGCATTTTAAAAATTGAGCGGCCGGGTCCTACAAACTATCAGATGTTGGAAAGAAAGGTCTGGGCTATGCGACACACCAATATATCACACGCACGAGCCCCTGTGAAGCGCCAGACTTGACTTTTTTTTGTACTTTTGGCGCATACATTGCAGTAGAAGCATAGTTTCCGCTCTGGTGGTCGTCTCTCACGAGATAAGTACATTATGTTATACGTTTTTGGAAAGCTGAAGAACTGGACTATGTCGCACATGCCTCACATTTACTCTTGGATCACCCGGTCAAAAGTTGAACGCTGTTAAAAGATCATCAAAATCGGCGTTCGGACGACTTTTCCGATGCGATAAGTCGAGTTGCGAACATTTGCGAACTGGTCTGAGACATGGCCGTGATAGAGCAGCTTCTCAGCTGTCAGGTCCATACCGCCGCACGTGGCGCAACGAGGCGCGTTTTGAGAAAATCGCCTTCAAAAGTGACTATTGTTTGACTCGTAACCAAACTTTTCTCAATAATAATTGAGAAAATATCACTTGGTCGACTTATACTTGCTATTTGCACCCCGCTGCACTACCAGGCGTTCGTTTATGGGTTCATTTTGCTCCGAAAACCAAGAGCAGCGGGAGATTTACAACGACCGGTGCACTCCAGAAGTTAAACCCTTTCCGTGATTGCTGGATCCGCCCCTGCCGTTCGTTTTCGGCTTTTAAATTTGACGGAAACGTGTTTCTCATCCCCAAAAACCCCGGGGCAGCGATTTTGGAGACGATCGGAGCATTCTAGAATTATCGGCACTTTTTTCGGGTTTCGTCCCACTGTGCGTCGGGACCCGAAAGTACGTATGACTCTCCGTAAATGTTGCTAAATTACGAATCACGGACGTGATTCGTAGAGACTTTTTCGTTAAATGTTGGTCAGAGTACGTATTTTTCTAACAGTGTACGTATGTTCTCATTGCAGCGTATGTTACACTGATCGTTTCATCATAAGAATATGCGAGTGAACGTGCTTTGCCTGCCGGTCGGCTGCTGCGTGCTGATGCTGTCTCCCTCTCGTCCTGTCGCTGCATCTGCCAGTTTGGGCCGACTCCAGCACTGGTAAAACTAAAGCGTAACTCTATGCTTGAGTCAAGCATAGAGTTACGCTTGAAGACGTTACGCTTGAAATGAAGCATACTCTGGAAATTCCCCCATGCATTAAGATAGGGTAATCTTGGCGGATGAGTCTGTTACGCTTTATTTCAAGCGTAAACTACTTACGCTTGAAAACAGAGGGTAATACTACGCTTTAGTTTTACCAGTGAGGCTGTGGACTCCCGCAGTGATCATATGTGTAGTATTTATGTAGAATGTGTTGTACGCTTTCATAATTCTAATCATATTATCAACGCCGGAGCACCCAGGCCGGAGTCGGCCCAAAGTGGCTGACGCAGCGAGAGCACGAGCAAGATCAACAACCACCAAGCTAAGCGTGCTATGTTTTGCAGACATGCAAGACAACTTTGAACCGAAATATTTGTGTCTTATTTCAGTGCCAGAAGATGATGTTGGCACCATCTGCTTCGAAAATTATTCCAACTACCCCCTGAGAGTCGAAACAAACACAAGTGGAAATTATTCACACTTAAAAGTCTGCGAAGGCAACTCTTCGCAGAGCTGCGAAGAGCAAACCTTCTTCGCAATTGCAAAGAGTTTCCTTCATAATTACGAAGACTTGCATAGTAAGTCTTCATAGGTGAATCATCAGCCAGTTCTGCGAAGAAGTCACTTCGTAGACTACAAAGGATAGACCCTCGCAGACTACGCATAGCAGACCTTTGTGGGTTGCGAAGAGTAATTTTTGTAGAGTTTGGGGATAATGTAGTAACAAGTCGGGAGTCCAGAGCGTAATGATTGATAGCCAGCGGAAGCCTTGGAGAATGGAGGGGGGGGGGGGTGTCAGAGTGGTGGGGGAACTGGTATGACAAATTGCTCTGGACACTGCACCTCCTTCCCCCAAAGACTTCCCTTAACTAGCAGATTGTTTATTAGAATTGAGACATTACAATCACTGAGAAGTATTATCAAATAAACATTTTATTTATTTATTAACATAATAGCTTCTTACAATAATATCAGGTATCATCGTATTTAATGAACATAAATCATCTTGTAGAAATAACAAAGGTCATTAGAAGTCCAATAGATTAGTCCAAAAAGAATACTTCAGGGAATTCCCTACGTCCTTGCAGCAGTCTCCTGAGGTCGTCATCTTGAAGATTGTTTACATAGTCCCTCAGTTTAGACGGCTTCCTAATTACCCGTTGGGATCGCTCCCTAGGGGTTGGGGCGGACCCACCGCGGGGCCCCGCCCTACCCGCTCCCTGCCTTGACGCTGGAGCAGTAGTCAAGGTTTTTGTTGTCCTTGTACTGCTGGGTGCTGGGTCCTGCTTGCGGCTCCGGCTGGGGCACTGTCCTTCCCCCAAAGCGCCCGCCCCGGGGAGGCCCTCCATGGGGCCCTCGCCCGGGCGGCAGCGAAAAAGGCTGGGCAGCAGGTAGCGACGCGCGAAGTTTGCGGCGCTGGTTGCGGTCCAAGTTCCAGTAGCGATTCTCCTCCGCAGTCCGGTCAGCAGCCCGCAGCCGCCCGTGGTGAGGGTCTTCGTGTCGAAGGCCGCCCAGGGGGCTGGGGGGTGAATAGTCGGGCCACGTCCTCGAGGATGTCATCGATGTCCACTCCCTCGACGTCGACGCCTCGTCGGGCACGTCCGGCCGGAGCGGTCGGGGGCGGAGGGGCGTCGGCACCGTGGAAGCCCCTGCGGTCTGGGCTCTGGCCGCGTTGGGCAGCGGGGTCACCACCCTGCTCCGGCTGGCCTCCTTGGTGACCACGGGCGACGTGGCGGCGTCGGCAGTAGATGCCGCGACACATCGCTCTGGAGATGCACCGTCCCGGGCCGACGGCCACGGGTGCATCGGCGAGGTCGCCACCGACACCTGGCTGGGCATGCCTCGAGACCCGCCGTGGGGCCCTCGGGCTGCGTCGGCCAGGTCGGGTGAAGGTGGCGGAGGAGGAGGCGGAGGCGGAGGCGCCCCCGCCCGCTGCTGAGGAAGCGGAGGAGGAGGATGAGCAGGAGGCGGTGTATCCTCCCCGGGCATCGGCCCCGTCCAAACTGGAAGTCGAGGTTGCCTTGGCGGCGTGGCGGGATGCTCGACTGTGCCCGGCTCCAAGGGCAGTGGAATGGTGGCCACCTCGGCTACAGCTTCGTCCGCCAGGGTTGCCCACGGATCCGGATCCTCGTGGAGTTCCCACCAAGTCGCCCGGCTGCTGGACGCAGATGGGCTGTCGAGGAGGAGGGTGTCGTCCTCGTCCTCGGGAGGGTCCATGTCCTGGCGCCTCCGCAACTGGCTGCGCCGGCGAATGACGCATCCGTCCTGTAATAGCGAGATAACATAAATAACCGTGCCTTTTCTCTCCGCAACCACACCCGGCAGCCAGCCGCAACGCTTGCCGGCTTTGTATTGCGCCGCCCACACGGCCGTCCCCACAGGAAAGCACACGTCCCCTCTTTTGGGCCGCAGCTTGTGGGCCACGGTAGCGGGTTGCCTATTATTAAGGCGTTGAGCCGGACTCAGGCCCCCTCGCCCCGGTGTAAACCTATGGGACTGGAGCACCTTTTGCAACCGTTCTTTAAGTGGACCAGTAGGAAATTTCCTGAGCAATGACTTAACCGTGCGCACCGCGCGCTCCGCCGGCCCGTTGCTGTAAGGGCAGTACGGGGCTGGGGTCACGTGCCGCACGCCCTTCATGGCCAACGCCTCGGAGAAAAGTTCAGACGCGAAGGCCGGTCCGTTATCCGAAATTACGACTTCCGGAAGCCCATGCTGGGCAAAAGCTTCTTCGAGCTTATCCAACGCATTTTTGGTGGTCGGTCCCGAGACAGGCCAGCAGTCGATCCATTTTGTCCCGGCATCGACTAGAACGAACAAGTACTGGCCATTTATGGGCCCCGCGTAGTCTACGTGGACACGCTCCCAAGGTTCAGCCTTAGGCCAGGGTTTGTATGGGGCAAGGGCAGACATGGGCCTATCTGCTTGGCACAGGGCGCACTGCCCAATTACTCTGCCAATGTCCTCGTCAATCGTGGGCCACCACATCAAGGAGCGCGCCAGTCCTTTAGTCTTGACCACCCCCTGATGGGGAGCGTGAAGGGTGTCAAGCGCGTACCTCCGCAGCGCGGCAGGCACGACCACCCTGTCGCCCCATATTACACTGCCGCCGGACTCGGATAAATTGCCGCGTCGACGGAAGTAAGGGGAAAATTCCCCTTCCGGCACCGACTCCGGCCAACCCTGTCGCGTCCAGGCGAGAACCTGGCTCAAGATTGGGTCCCTGGCCGTATGGCGGACCACATCCTGCGCGTTGAGGGCCCCAGCCCGCGTCGCGGAGAGCGACAGCAGGTACAATTCCGGGGGCACCGGCGGGTCGCCCTGGGGCGCCTCACCAAAGGGCAGGCGGCTCAGCGCATCCGCGTTGGCATGCTTTTTGCCCGGCCTGTACTCAATCGTGACGTCATAGGCACTGAGCAGGAGCAACCAACGCGTCATGCGCGCGCTAGCCTGTGGGGACGTAGGATTCGTTAGCAGGTGGACAAGGGGCCGATGGTCGGTAAAAATTTTTACCGCTCGGCCTCCGATATATTGATGAAATTTTACCAATCCAAAAATGACCGCTAACGTCTCCTTGTCCACCTGAGCGTAATTACGCTCTGCGGAACTGAGGGTCCTGGACGCAAAGGCGACAGGACGCTCAGAACCGTCCGGATACGTATGGGCCAACACGGCCCCGATACCATATGCACTAGCATCGACACTTAGGCAGAGGGGCAGCGCAAGGTCATAATGGCTCAAAACTGGGAACTGACAAAGGAGACGTTTCGCGGCGTCATACGAATCCTGTTCCTCCTTTCCCCAGGCCCATTCAACATCCTTTTTCAAGAGCTTGTACAGCGGGGCAACGACACTAGCGCGTCCTTGTAGGAAGCGTTCGTAAAAGGCTAGTTTGCCCAAAAAGGACTGCAGTTGGGTCACAGTTTCGGGGGGTGGGGCTTCGAGCAAGGCTTGTACTCTGTCATTTACCGGGCTAAGTCCTTGAGCAGAAATGATATGCCCAAGGTACTGCACAGTGTTGACGCCAAACTGACACTTGTCAGCCTTTACCCGAAAACCCGCGTCACTCAACTTTTGCAACACCGCCTGTTCGCGCGAGCGCAACTCGTCCATTGAACGGCCCGCTATCAGGATATCGTCCAATAGCACGATAGTCCCGTCTAGCCCGGCCAACAGCGTATCAATTATGCGCTGGAAAATGGCCGGTGCCCTCGATACGCCATAGGGCAACCGGTTCATTTTGTAAAGGCCCCGATGGGTTGCGATTGTAAGCAGGCGGCCAGTTTCCTCTGTGACACAGACCTGGTTGTACGCCAATTTTAAATCCAATTTGGTATACACCACGCCTCCCGCCAATTTCGCGAATGCTTCCTGGAGTGTGGGCAAAGGGTAAGGGTCCGGCCGCAGAGCTTTATTGACCGTACTTCGGTAATCGCCCGCGATCCGGAGACTACCATCCGCCTTCATGACACACACAATCGGGGTACTCCACGCGGACTCGGTAATTTGTTCGATCACGCCGAGCTCGGTGAGGCGGTCCAGTTCGTCGCTCACCGCTTCGCGGCGGGCATACGGAACAGGCCGCGCCCTTAGAAACACCGGTTTGGCATCAGGACGAAGTGTGAGCTCCACAGGAGGCCCTGTAAATTTCCCCAGCCCGTTTTGGAGGCAAGGAAAATGCGCGTGGTGCGGTGGGGCCCCTCCGAGGGCACCCAGAGGCGGCGGCGGCACCTGCTGCACATGATGCACCTGCTGGGCGAGACTGTATCCCAGCCCTGCCAGCCAATCACGGCCCATTATAAAGGGCCCGTGACCGTCCGCCACACGCAGCTTGCCCCGGAACACCCGCGTTCCTTGGGACACCGTCACCTCACATTGCCCGATAATTTGCACGGGCGAACCACTCCACTGGTACAACGTTAAATCGGGCACTTCCCACACACGTCCAGGCCAGAGCTCCTCAAAGCTATGCTTGTTGATGAGTGTCGCGCCGGCCCCGGTGTCGGGCTCGGCCGCAACTGTCACGCCATCAATGTTGATGTCCAGCCGCAGTACGGCCGATGTGATTGGTACCGCTCCGGACGCAGCCGTCAGCGTGTACAACCTGTTCTCCGCGCCGTACGCGGTGGGATCGTCCACGCCGCCGGGCGGCGGCAGCTCGGCGTTGGCCAGAGCATGCACAGCCGGGCCCTTCGAGGGCACCGACGCCGTGGGTTGAGCTTTGCTCGCGGCGGGCGCCGCAGCGGCCGCCTTTTCATCGCGGATCTTTTTGAAACACTTGGACTCCAGATGCCCGACGATTAAACAATATTTACACACCGTATTTCGGTGTTTACATGCGGTGGGGGCATGCCTGCCGCCGCAACGCATGCACACACCGTCATTTTTGGGCACAGTCCGCCCACACGTGGGGCAGGACTGGCCCGGTACACACTTCGGAGACTGACCCTTCGTTGTTTGTGGCGAATTTGACGCCCCAGCCGGGGCGGCGCCCGGCACTGCGGCCGCGGCCTTGGCGGCCCCGCCCGCGGCGTACAACACACTGTGACCGGGGTGCAACTCCTGAGTCGTGTCCCGAGCCATTTCCCAAGCATTTAGAAGCTGAAGCGCTTTCTCGAGCGTCAGGGCCGTTTCCTCCATGAGGCGGACCCGACTCGCCGCGGCAGTAGCCCCACGAACCAGCTGAGAGCACATTTCGGCTTCAAACCTAGTCCCGAAGTTGCAGCGAGACGCGAGTCTGCGTAAATCGGCCACCCACACGCGAACGGTATCAGACCCCTGATGTCTGTTTCGAAAACGCTCGATCGCAATGACAGCATTGTCTTGCGCCGTCAAATGGGCATCTAACTTCGCGATGATTTCCGCGTATGTGGACGTTTTCACCGTTTTGGGATACACGAGGGAGGACAGTAATTGGATGGCTTCGGGCCCAATTTTACCCAGAATGAGAACTCGCTGGTCCTCCGCGTGGTCAATGCCGGCCCCCTCCAACGCACACTCGAAACTGAGTTTATACGTATCCCATTCAACCGTGCCGTCCATCGGAAAGGGAGCATGCTTGAAGGCCCGGAGGTCCTCCGGTTTGGCCCAGTCGCCCGGAGCCATATCGGGAAATAGCAAAAGCAGACAAAAGTCCCTCAGACACCAATCGTCCATGCGGCCGAACAAACAACCCGGTTAGCACTCATGGTATGACACTCACCGTACTCAGAGAAACAGTGACGAGCAGGTCGCCAACGAGATGCCGATGGCCTCGGACGATAGGTGCGGACGATGCCGTGCTGAGTCAAATCGTGCCTCGTCGCCAATGTAGAGTTTGGGGATAATGTAGTAACAAGTCGGGAGTCCAGAGCGTAATGATTGATAGCCAGCGGAAGCCTTGGAGAATGGAGGGGGGGGGGGGTGTCAGAGTGGTGGGGGAACTGGTATGACAAATTGCTCTGGACACTGCAATTTTGTTCGCAGGCTAGAAAGGATTTCAGGCCTACAAGCTATTTCTTTTTAGCGCCATATCTTGGCATATCTTGGCAGAAAATACCACCACAATCAAATTTATTGCATACTTCACAAATAATGTGTTCTAAAGATTAAATGTATGTTAAATGTTTGCAAACAAAAGCAATTTACAGAGGAAGTTAAGTCATAATATGTCAATTTACAACTGAATTTAATAAAAAAAAACCATCGACTTGAACACTATTTTGACCAACGAGAACTTTGGCCAACTATGACAGGACCAGACGACAGGACTCTCAAATCAAACACTGGACCGCAGTAACCTCACCTGGTCCATCACTTAAGCGCCCGATCTTCCTTCCATGGTGTTGAGCAGCATAATTCACCCTGATAGTAGCTTTTACTTTTCACCATGGCACCTGAGGTGATACGTGGGCCGAGAAACTGGTCCATCTTTAAAGTAAACGACAAAGTAAATCTTTACCACTAGCTTCATTACACACTACTTCAGCCATTTTTCTGCTCGTCTGCTTGAAGCGCTCCACTATGAAAAATCAATTGTCGCCGTTACACGCTTGGAACTCGAATTCCCGGCAGGTGCAGCCACGTTTTGATCTCCCAATTTCTCATACCTTTGGTATTGTACGTGTCCGACCCAAGTCCCGGTAAATTCTCTTTTAAAATTAGATATTTGTTTCGGGTTGTAATTTTCATTGCAAAATGATTTGTGTTGAACTATTTCTGAGCTTATCTCGCGATTCATAATCTGATGTACTCGAAACTATAGACTTGTTTTCATCAGACTTGGTCATTCCCTCTGAGCCGAGCCAATCAGAGGCCCTGTCAGTTCGGAAGACGACTCGCGCAGCGACCAATCACAGCCGTCGTTTCATAGCACCTGTTGTTGATGTGTGCGAGTTGCGGCGCGGAAGGCAAGATCAGGAAGGTACGGTTCGAGATGTTATTTTCTAAACTTTATCTGGCATTTCGCTAATCAATAGACCATTAAGTGAAAAGAAATTATGCGTTATTATATCTGCTCTGACCATGGCCTACTTTCGACATGGTGGTGATGTTTCCATTGGCTGTGAGGGACTCTGTTCAGAAAGACTGTGTCCGATAACCTCGCACTAACACATCATTATTTTAGTTGTGTCTTGTTTGGCCCTTCATAGGGCTTGTCGCTTTCCATTTATCTATTATTTGACTATCTTGCATTACGTTTTCTTTAACCATGAAAGTCTTGAGTCATTGAAACCAAACTTTAAGAGATCTCAGAAGAATTTTGTCAATCTACTTTGTTGTGTTTCTGTTTTGCATTGTGTACTGTTGCATTGATTTAAATCCGTGTGATAGAATTATACTTCATCTTTTGTGTGCTTATCTTACTGGTGAAAATGATGCTCTGTTTTCTCAGTGCCTGTATAAGTTTTGCGGTCACTTACTTTCTGTCTCCTGTTCACTGACATGGCCTCTCTAAATTGGTCTGATTATGGGTCAGAAGCAGGAGATGAGTCTGAAGTCTACCCCGAAGGCGTGGAGTTACCTGGTATTTATATTTATTTAAGCTATTCTTGATTAAATTGATTTCAACAGTGTGTATTGATGGTGTACACCACACCGTTGGCTTAAGTTTTACATGTCTTGGGTTTGATTGTGGCGTATCGATTGATTTTTAATGCCTTAAATAATTTTCTATTTGTGCCTCAACGTTTTTCTTTATTGGCTTGTATTAATTTTTCTAATGCTGCTGTTGTTTTCTCCTATTTGTTAAATTTGTAACTCAAGCTTTGCTTTACAGAACCCGATTGGGTATGCCAGCGGTGCAAGATTATCATCACTGGTGGTATGAAAGGCTTCCAGAAGCATTTGAAGCGCGTTGACCACCTTCCACCATATATTTGTGGTCAAGGGACTTGTGTTAGAGACTATACTTACAAGTCCTCGCTCTATGATCACCTCAGGAAACACCATATGCATGAACCTCACCATGGAATCGAACCACCAAATGCTTTAGAAGCAAACTTACCCCTGCCTGTTGTGTTTCAAGTACTGCATCAGGAAACACCTCAAGATCCTCCCTCAGTAGATTCATCTCAGTTGGCAGAAGACTGTCCTTTATACCTGGCGGACGCCAATGATGTAGAATCAGTGTCATCACATCACTCAGACCATGAGTCGAATCCACTTATGAACTTGGAGACAGAAGCCGAGCGCAGTGTTTTAAGACTTCGCAGCATTAACTATATGACTGGTCTTGCGGTTCAAACTTTCCAGGAACAAAGTTTCAGTTTGATCCAAAGTGTTGCCGCTGGGCTTAAAAGATGTGTTTTAAATTTTCTTCAATCTAATGACTTCAGTATGGAAAATGTTCAGAATCTTCTTAATGAATTCCATTTGAGTGATCCCTTTATAAAAATTAAAAGTAAAAAGCAGCAACTTAAAGTGTTTAAACAGAAGTATGGATTACTTGAAGCTGAAGAAATATTTTTAGGTTTTGAATTTTTGTCACGTCAACCTTTGAGAAGACCTGTGCTTCTACCCACACAAGTTAACCGGTCCTTTCAGTACTTGAGCATAATTGAAATCCTGAAATGTGTTATGAGTGATCCACTCCTACGATCTTTGATCTTAAGTGCTAAACCCAGTGATGATGGCTCATACAGATCCTTTTGTGATGGCTCAAAGTATAAGTCACTGCCACCCGACTTGCAAGCTGCTGCTCACTTATTCTTTTCATTGATGATCTAGAGCTGCTGGTTGCTCTCTCTGCAAGATCAGGCAACCACAATATGGCAGGAATTTACTTTGGCATTTTAAATCTCCCTGCTCAGCTCAACGCTCTGTTAACTTTCATATTTGTTACTGCTCTAGCTTTTGCTGAAGATGCCAAGACCACCAAGGTGTGGGAACCTCTTCTCAGAGATTTAAAAATTTTGGAAACGGAAGGTGCTGTAATTCTCATTGATAATGAACCCTTTGTTTTCAAGGCTGTTCTTGTTGCCCAAATAGGGGATTGCAAAGCTGCACATGAAGTGATGGGCTTTGCACCCGCTTCAAGTCATTCATTTTGCAGGCGTTGTTACATCAGAAGGCCTGACATGTGGAAAGATGGTACTTCTGTTGGTGAGCCTCGTACACCAGAGAGACACATTCAAGACATTCAAGGTTGTAAGAATGTTGTTGTTAGGCGAGCCACTGGTGTTGCTGGACCGCCCTTGATTCATGGATTGACAGGCTTTGAAACTGTTGAGAACTCAGTCTTTGATTTGTTTCATGATCTTCAAGAAGGCATTTGTAAAAAGGAAATCAAGCTTGCCCTTAGACATTATGTGTGCATCAAGAAATATTTCACCGAGGAAACAATGCAGTCTCGTTTGAAGTTCTTTGACTATGGTTTGCCGGACAAGAAAAATAAACCATCTCATAAGATGACTGCAGCGTATCTTAGTAAGATTGATAACTATAACTTACACCAAACAGGTTCACAAATGTGGTGTTTTGTTAGAGCTTTTCCTTTCTTGTTTGGTGACCTTGTTCCAGCTGGTGACAATTTCATGAAGCTGATCAGTTTCTTAAATCAAATAATGGTGATTTTGTTTTCCCGTGCGCATACTGAAAATAATCTTAAGCGCTTGGATAGTCTGGATGGAAAACATCAAGATTTGATGCTCTTTATTGTGCATTTGAGGTTGCGCCAGACAGCTCTGCACCTTTGTGTATAAATGAAGTGTCTGAATTCCCAGCCCACAGACTTCTGTCCCTGTGGAAAAGATATGACTCAGAAAAAAAATATCTGGCCCCAAGGACCATTGCTTAGTTGAAACTGAAAAGAGCATTATACCTTTGTTATGATTTGTTATCAATTATGCTGAGTGTAGTACTCTTATTCCTTTTTTCGTTCTTATAGACAATATTTTATACTTTTTGTCATGTAATTATCACTCATAAGCCACATTCAAGTCAATTCATGTTTTAATTTTGAATACGCCCAGCTAGTCTGGAGATGTTTAATTTTTTTTTTATTGTTTTTAAAAGAACATTTTTATTATATTTTACTTGAACTTGTTTCTATTGTGAAATTAAGACATCTTTCTTGGTCAGATTCTCCCAGTAAATATGAAGTAATCAAGTGCTATTTTAAAACATCTCAATGGGAGTCAATGTCACTTTATGAGAAGAAAGCCTATCTTAATAGTTACACAAATCGTCTGAGATTGATAGAAGCAGGTGACCTTTAGAAGAGACTTGTATTAAGAGATCCTTTTTGTGTGCACATAATTTTATTTTTTTTTTTTTCTGTTTTAGGCTTTGCTGCGAGTGACTCTGTAGGTGACTTCTGTAGGACTACATCCATGGTTCGACCTAAAGCTGCAAAATTTAACCCACCCATCAGGAAAAATCATGATGACGAATCTTGCACACCAAGGGAGAAAAAGACTTGTCCACAGTGCAATGTTGGATTTAGTTCCATAAGAAACTTTGATCATCACATCGCAACATGTCAAGGTATTGGTTAGTCATGCATAACACATTATTTTTTCTACCAGAATATTTGAAAATGTGCTTTATGTGTCTCTTTCAATTTTCAGGGAGTGTTCCTAGATTGGATGAAAGCAGTTCAGACAACTCTGAAGGACGTCTCATTATTGATGAAAGCAGCGCTAATCAACATTCCCAAGACTTAGCAAATATGGCTAGTATTGTCCTAAGTTTAATTTTTCTCTTCCTCTCACTCTTTTTTCCTGGTTTATAAAAAGAAATGATCATCGCCACTCGGACACATTTTTGAAAAATGTGCTCTCCTTTGAAGAAGTCTCCAACGCACAGTCAAAGTAGGCTGTCACCTTCCAACCGAGGTTTCATTGCTGGTAGGGTGTCACCTTCCAACCGAGGTTTCATTGCTGGTTTACCACAGCAGGTAAGAGAGATTTTATTCTTACTAGTTATTATTATCTCCATTATCCTTTTTTAAACATGTCTGTCTATGTGCTGCTTTCTTTCTTATCTTTTTTAGCCTGTGAAAAGACCCATGTTTGATTTTAACACTTATCAATCCAGTGTGGTCAAGAGGCCTTTTCGAATTATGGTGAAAGATGACCGTAGTGGGAGAAAAAATGATGAAAGGCTCCAAGTTGTTCAAAGTAGTTGTTCACAAACCGCTAGAGACAGCTCTACTGATCAAAGATTTCAGGTATGTCACTTTCTACAGCATCTATTCATTTTTCCAATTTTATTTCAATTTAATTTTAATTCTTTTGCATTGTATGTACTTTGTATTAGCAGAATGCTCATAAGCCAGCACATTTCTCTACTAGCCATAATCGTAGAAGTGACCAGCAGCTTTGCCCTAGTAGCTCCGCGCCAATGGCAGAGAGCTTTTGGGATAATTCTAACCCAAGGTTTCAAGTATGTAGCTACATGAAGAATCTGATAACTTTTCTTGTTTGTTTCTCCGTTATTATTTTGCATTGTATGCTCTCATCTGTTGCAGCAACGTGTCCAGGAGCATCTCAACCCATCTGATGTTCCCCATTATAGCACAAACGACCAACAGCTTCTTACTAGCAGCTGTAGGCAGATGGCCACTGGGAGCCGTAGTTTGACTTCTCAGCCAAGGTTTCAGGTATGTCACTTTCTACAGCATCTATTTATCTTTCTAATTTTGCCTTAATTATATTTTTTTGCATTACATGTACCTGTCTGTTATAGCAAAATGCCCAGGAGCAACGGCATCGCCCAGCTGTTAGCCAAAGTTGCACAAATGACCAACTGTTTTCCCTAAATAGCGGGGCACAGACAGGTAGAGACAGCCTCTCTTCTCACCGAAGTTTGCAGGTATGAAACTATTAACCCAATCTAATAATTTTGCTTCTTTGTTCGTCCATTATTGTTTTGCATAGTATGCACCCATCTGTTTCAGCAACGTGCACAAGAGGGTCAGAATTTCTCTGATGTTCGCCATCGTAGCACAAATGACGAACAGCCTCGCACAAGCAGCTGTGGGCAGATGACTCGTGAAACTTTAAGTGGTTCCTCTCAGACAAGATTTCATGTATGTCACTTTCTATAGCATCTATTTATGTTTCTAATTTTGTCTCTATTATATTTTTTTTACTCATATGTACTTGTCTGTTTTAGCAAAATGCTCAGGAGCTACGGCATCTCTTAGCTGTTAATCAAAGCCGCACAAGGGACCAACAGCTTCCTCTACATAGCAGTCGCCAGATGGCTAGAGGCAGCCAGGCTTCTCACCAAAGGTTGCAGGTATGGCACTATTTACAGAATCTAATATTTTTTCTTCTTTGTTTCTCCATCATTGTTTTGCACTGTATGCACTCATGTGTTTCAGCAACACGCCCAGGAGCAACCAAACTTGCCTGCTTCTCGCCATGGTATGGTTGGTCCGTCATCTGTCAGGCCAATGGCTACTGTACAGTTACCAGCAAGAGGTTACCAACAGTTACCTCCTCCGAATTCTGCTGGATACCATCTAGCCCTCAATGACCCTGATAGAGTAAGAAAATCATCATTTTGCTACTTTTAATATTTGTCTTTTAAATCTTCTTTCATTCCTATCTGGAATTTCTATGTTGGCAGATCAAACGTCTTATTCAGGATAAGGTGTTAGATGGCACTACTGTAAGTTGCAATATCAGGTATTTGAAGTTAAACTGTGAAATTTTGTAAATTTAATTTGATTTGTCTGTGCTTGCAGGAATATGATGTACGCTTAATCTTATCAAAAGTGAAAAATGGGCCACAAATTATAGAAGAGCTTGACCAGCAGCAGTTTATACATGGTTCCAGACGCCATATTATTACTAATGCACTCAAAGATCATTTATTTGATCATGCAAGGTAAGCAAACATGTTTTCCTTTTTTGGATCACCTTTGATTTTTCTTTTTCAATAGTGTATTATCATGCAATTTTTAAAACAAATTTGATTCTTGCTCCAGCCATGTCACTCTTGTAACTACACGAATGCGAGAGGGTATGGCAGTTTCCTTTCTCAGAGAATGGCCACACATGGGCAGTGATGTGAAAACTGTGGAGGATAGGCCCTGGGTGAGTTATCAAAGTTGTTTTATGCTGATGGCAGTTCCATCAATTATTTGTTTATACGTGTATTTGTTCTTTTGTTATGTTACAGTATTCTTGGTACCATCCCCAGAATATGGGGTTCTTAGCCCACTCAACAGCAACAACCCAAAGAAACCTCATAAAAGATGGCAAAGGTATCAGACAAAAAGGAGGAAGCAGCAAGGAAAAAGTGCCTCGTAAATTGGTGCCTCTCTGTTTCAATGAACTGAATGATAATGACCCAAATGATCCGGCAGACTATTTACAAGATGTAAGTAACAGAACTTCAGGTTTTTTTTGTTTTTTTTTTTAGATTTGCTTGTGTGTATAGAGGTTAATTTGACTCTTGGGTTTTTGTTTCAGGTTGAAGAAGGAAAGAACTTAGTGGCTACCTCTAGTGACAAGGCCAATATACTGGCGCTCATGAAAAAAACATTTGAGAGGAGGAGACTAAAATTACACAACAAAGAAGTCAATGTCTCCAAACTTCTACAAATGTTTCCTCATTTTCTTTCTTACAAGGGAGAAGTGGTAAGTTTTTTAAATAACATTTTGTGCCTCATTTATTTTACTTGTCATTTTAATGTAATTTAATATACTTGCAGATAGATTTAGAATTTTCCCTTATGCACCCCTCAAAGCGGTCAAATTTTCTGAGGGAATTTACTTCTGATTTCCAACAAAAGATTTTAAAAATAGGACAGAAGGAAAAAAAATATGAAGAATGCTTTCCCTATAGATATGGTAAGACAATTTTCTTGTACAGTATATTTATAAAAGACGTCATTTTTTTTAGTACAATGCAATTTTTTTGTTTCAGATGTTCTGAACTCTATTGTTGTACTTGCAAAATTCTTGGGATGTCCAAGGCGAACTTATCTTCATGAGGAGAAAATGCCTTCCAAGGGCAAATTAGCAGATTTCTTTCATGTTGTTCCAGTAAGTCTTGTACTATTGGCGAGTGTACCCAGTCTTTCCCTCTAATTTTTTTTTTTTTTTTTTTTTTTGCTTTCTCTTTCCCCTCTCTAGGGTGGTAGTGATCCCAGTCAAGTGGCTGCTCAAAGACTGCTGGATGAGCAGTATCCCATCCAACCATACATCCTGTGTCTTGGTACTCCCAAGAAATTCGACAAAATGTTTCTAGTCATGGGAGAAGGGAAATTAGTGGAACGACAAGTGACCACCACAACCACAAAAGCACTTGATCTTCTATTGAAAACTTTTTTTGTTGCCAACCTACATTTTCCTCTAGGCTGGAAAAATGTATTCAGATTTTTGCAGGTCCATATTTTTCACCTGCCTCTTGAAAACCCCCGGGAAAGCTCCTTTGATGAAAAATTCAAAATTATCAAGTGCTCTATGTAAGAAAAATTATTACTACTTTATTTGGTCATAACTCATTGTACAACAATCTAGACCAGGTCAACAGAAATAGAAAGATAGAAAAGCCATTAACAACAGCAAGTGACAGGAGTTCATACAGCAGTTAGAGAAACAATATACCAAGAAACAAATCACATCAATTCGCCCTTCAGTAGCCCAGCTCCAAAACTCGTTCATACAATAGAATTCTTTATTTATAAGCCATTTCTTCAGTTCCTTATTAAATTTAATCCCCTCATGACCTTTAAATTCTTGTGGGAAGCTATTAAAAACTTTTGACATATATACAAGAGGCGATTTAAAATTTCCCTTCTCTCTTCTTAAGTCATTTTCCCTTCTTTTACAATAAGCCTTCTTTACTGAATTTTGCTGTTTCTTTGCCATCACTGCCATTCTATAGATGTATAGCCCAGTGAGCGTTAAGAATTTCAACTCCCTAAAGACTCCTCTGCAAGTTTTTCTCTCATAGCTGTGATATTTGATCAGTCTAACAGCAGTTTTTTGCATAGCAAATATTTTCTTAACATTTTCTTTACTTAGATCTTTGTTACCCCATAGTTCAATCCCATTTGCTACGTAGCTAAAAAAATGTGAGAAGTAGACTTTACGTATATATCTGATATCCAAGCACTGAGTTACCTGTGACAAAGCGAAAATTCCTTTATTCAATTTCTTCACCAACTGCTCTATATGCGCATTTCATTTCAGATTATCTTGAACTACCATTCCCAGAAAATCTACACTTTGTACTCTGTTCAACTTAATATTGCCAATGTTTAAATCTACATTTTCCTTATGTTGGAATACCATACTAGTTCTGTTACATAATAATTTTTTATTCTCATGATGTATCAGTATTTTATGTGTATTTTTTTAATTATTAAGGGACCCGAAGTCACCCCAAATATTTCCCATCCGAGAAACGTCTTTCTTCGCAGATGGCTTCAGTAAGCTGTTCGCAGCCTGCGAACATGTATCCATATTCTAGAACTAGCAAATGAATCTCTTCGCAACCAGCAAAGTAATTTGGGTTCTTTGTAGTCTGCGAAGAAAGACTTCGCAGCCTGCGAAGTTAGTTCTTCGTATTACAAAGCCTTCATTTTCTTCGCAGGTTGCGAAGAGAATTCTTTGCAATGCGAAGACTTTCTTGGCAGACTTGTAAGTGTGTTTCCACTCTTAATGTCTGCAGAGGTAGGTGGACACAACACGGAGGGTACGGAAGCAGTGCCCTTACTGCAGAAGATACTTCACACAGATAGTGCAATGACCTGTTAATTATTAATGTATAGTTAAGTTCTTGCAATGTCAATTTATTATTATTAATTGAAGTAATAAATTAAGTTATTATTTTTACCAGTGTCTTTTTTGATATAGAAGCCTCGGGGAAAAAAAATTTAAGAATCACAGTCGTGACCAGAAATAAATGTTGTTATTTGTTTGTCTGCTGTTTATTGACATTTTTGTTGAATTTGTGTGCGCCTTAGAACTTCACCAAAAGAACGTGACACGATTCACATTTATTTGAATATGGCGTCTTGTTCATTGATTATCAGTATGGAGGTGATTCAGGTGTGCCTCCGCTTTTGAGTGCATTGACTTCATTGATGCACTGAAAATCCAAAGGATCTGTAAGGGCGAACAACTAAATTATTCCTGATGTAAATTTTATTTAGGAGATTTGTATCTGATGCCACGCGAATATTTATAAAAATACTACGGGTTATATCTGATTAGAATAATAGCTGATGAGATTTCATGTAAATCGACGATAGGTATAAGAGCGCTATACCTGATGAGAATCATACCTGATGAAATGTACACGAAAAAGGGTCTGAAAAAATTCTTTCATCTGTGCTGAAAGCGGACTTTCAATTTGTATGTGTTACATTGTTCGGAAAGACTTTGCGCCTCTCTGAATTGCGGAGACGTGCACTTCCAGTGCGAGATTTGGTTGCCAGTGATGCTCCAAGTGCTCGTGCTTGTTGTCGTTGTCAGTCGCCAAGGAGTCCCCACTGGTGAAACAAAGGCATTAAAATTATGCCCTTAAGGGCGTTAACGATTTACGCCCTTTAAGGGCATAAATCGTTAATGCCTTTGGGAAGGGCATTAAGATTTTGCTTGAAATTCCTATACCATTTACGCCTTTTCCAAGGGCATAAATGAATTATGCCCTTGCAAGGGCGTAAAAGATTATTTATGCCCTTAAGGGCGTAATTTTTATGCCTTTGTTTCACCAGTGCCCCCTTGACTGTTTCAACGCCTTACCTGTGGTTGCACGCGGGCGCAACCGCGTCCAGCCCGGTGGGTAGGCAACCCATTGAGCGGGCTGCGGTGACGCGGTAGCGGCGATACCCCTTGCTGCCGATTTTCGTTCCCACCCCCCTTCCCACCCCCACGGGTCAGGAGGATGGCGTAAGGACACCGCAAAACAACGAAGGGAAGGTTAATTTGTATTTTAAATTCCACTTTTATTCTATTATGAGGGCAGGTCCGTGCGGAAGCAAGTTAGCGGCTCTTCTGGCAGAGAGTCAGAAGCTGGTCCATCGAGAGCAAGTGTGGGCCAAATAGGTCCAGTCTCTATTTTCGAATTATTTTCTTTAACTAGGAGCAAGTCCGCCGAGTGCAGGTCCGAAGGTACCTGCCCTGACAGCAACAAGAACAAAATAAAAAATAATTAATAAATAATTTTGGAAATTAAAAATTAAATGGAAAAAAGGAAAAACTATTTATAAATTAGTTTTTATTTTCCTGGGACATACGCCGTCCGGACTTGCTCTCGCGCCCGAAAGCGAGTTCGGACCAGACCTTGGAAACATGTTCGTTTGAGAGCCAGTTCGTTGCGACTCCTATCTTTCAGGGGCACGATTCTTTGCAAAACTTGCTAATTTCAAAGTTAAAAACCGTTTTTGACCCACTTTCAGTCATCTGATCTCAAAAAGGGGAGGATATTGGGATTCTGCAGGACAAATTACCAAGGAGAATGTAACATTTAGATTTTAATATGCGGTTGCCTACCTCTCAAGGGCAAAAAGTATGACATTGTAGTGATTTTTCGTATTTTTTGCGCAGTGGAAGTGCTTGCATATTTTTCAAAGGTCATATTTAGGTTCCTTGTACCAAAATACATTGGATAAAGTACTTATCTGATTTAAAATTGCAGTTGCCTAACTCTTAGGGGCAAGGCATAAAATATTTAGGTTATCATTGAGGGCTACTATTGCGCCATGCTAGGTCTGACGCGAGGGCCGAAGGACCAAGGGCCGAGTTCTACGCGGCGGCATGGGAGGTGGTCGGCGAGACCCTCACCGAGGTGCTGAACGCGGTTTGGAGCCGCCGGGATGTACCGCCGGACATGACGCAGGGCGTCATCACCCTGGTGCCCAAGAAGGCCCGGCCCGCTGTCGCCAAGGACTGGCGGCCAATCACACTGTTGGACGTGGACGCCAAGATCCTGGCCAGGATGATGACGGCGAGGCTGGCCGCGTTACAGGACCGCCTGCTGGATCCTAACCAAGTGCGGCCTGGTGGCAAGCGCACCATGGCGGGGGCCCTTTGTGACCTCCGCGACGTCCTCAGTGCCCTGGGGGCGCTCCGGACACCAGGCTGTGCGCTCTCCATAGACTTCTCCGGTGCCTTCGACTGTGTGCGTCATGACTTTTGGTTCGAGGTGCTGCGGCGGCGGGGCGTGGCCTCCCACTTCGTGGACGTGCTGAGGTCGGTGTACGCGGGCGCCACGTCACGGCTGCGGGTAACGGCGTGCTGACGGCGTCGTTTCCAATCCTGGCATCCGTCAGGCAAGGCTGCCCAGCCTCAATGTTGCTGTTCGCCGTAGCTCTTGCGCCTTTACTGCCTTTTTTAAAGCCGCGGCTGCAAGGCCTGTCCCTAGCGAAGAGCAACATGAAGCTGTCTGCGTACGCGGACCACGTCTTTGTGGTGCTTCGTGACCATGAGGAGGCCACCCGGGTCATGGACGTGCTGCAGCAGTTTGCGGCCTCGTCAGGACTCCGCACCAACCCGGAGAAGTGCGGCGCGCTGGTGGCGGGCGGCTGGAGCACGGACGTGCCCATCGCCTTCCCGTACGTCTCTAATCTGAAGGTGCTGGGCGTGACCTTCCAGACAGCCATCACTGCCACAACACGGGACAACTGGGCGTCGGTGCTCGCGAGCGTGCGTGGCGTGCTGGTGGACAACGCGATGCGGGCGCTGGGACTGAACCAACGCGCACGGAGCAGGTTTATTTAAGAAAAGCAGGGTCTTACAATGACCCTCTTGGATTTCGCTGATTTTTTGGTGGTCAGTAGTCCTCCCAGGTGGGAGGTCAGGGCCAAAATTTCAGAGCCCAAAAAAATTCATTTGGGAAGATATAGAGATCTTAAGTTTTCTTGGGACTTTTTGCATTGAATTTGGGATTTTCTTATAGCTTCGTGACCTTTGGTCCGAGTAGCTTCAAATTCAGGTCCTAGCATCAAAATTGAATGAGGAACACGGTCGTGCCCTCAGATTCGACCTGCGACGTTTTTTTGATAGTTATTTTTCACTTTTGCTCGAAAAAATGACCAAAAAGGTCCCAACTCTTGGGATTTTGGACTTTTAATTTTAAAAATGTTTTAAAACCAGCCTTATCCGATGGAGAAAGATCCGCTGAATCCAAAAAACTCTACCCTAGATTTTTATCACTAACCGTTTCGGAGATATGCCACTCCAAAGTCAGGCAATATATTTTAGGTCCTAATTTCTGTGAGATTTTGCCGAGCTGCTCACTCCCATGTATTGGGCGGTCAGTTCCAGCGACGCAGGCCTTGTGCACTGGTTAGTTGTCTCCAGCGTGCCTTTCTAGCGCCTGCGCCGGCACAGTTGGGCCAGATAACAGGTAGAAATCATCAGGTCAAAATCCCGGACGCGATTTGAGCTCCTTCACTGCTAGAAAAAATCTCGGAATTAAAACGGAAAAAGTACCACTAATTATTTTTCGTCCACTAGCGTTAAAATTACGATTTAGGAACGGTCTAAAAAGAGGAACGGTGAGGTTAAAGAGAAGGCACGGTGAAATTGTAAACCAGAACGGTGAAAAGGAATCATCATATCATAACGGAAATCTTAGACCGGCAGACTGTAAACACCACCGTGCCTTTTGACCTCACCGTACCTTTTTTAGACCGTTCCCAAGACCAACGGCTGAACCGTTGTTTTTAAAATATATTTCCGTAATTTCAGTCATGGAGAAGACATCTGTTGATACGGAAATACCTTTGCAGTCAGTAACGCCAATCTTCCGCTAATGCAAACCTGTTAATTGAGACGGATTCATTATTTATCCCTTTTCTCCATATCATTCCTGAATTGTTGTTTTAAATTGGGCTTGGCAATTTTCAAGGTCATGAAACTTGGTCAAAATCTTCTGGCATTTTGAGAGCAGATGGCGAGCAAGCGAAAAAGGGATAGCAGAAATGGATCGGACTCGGTTTCTTTTTAACAGAGGGTAATACTACGCTTTAGTTTTACCAGTGCACAGTGGGCCAGAAGACCGACGCGTGTCGGTTTCTTAAGTCGCTAAATGGTACTGGAACCGAACGTCTGACCCGACCCTTGGATTGCTTTCGGAACGAGGAATCCATTAGTGGGGTCACACGTTAGGTTCGAGTCAAATTTAGGAGGTCAAATTCAGGAGGTCAAATCGCGTCCGGGATTTTGACCGCCTCCACCTGTTATCTGGCCCACTGTGCCGGCGCAGGCGCTAGTAAGGCACGCTGGAGACAACCAACCAGTGCACAAGGCCTGCGTCGCTGGAACTGACCGCCCAATACATGGGAGTGAGCAGCTCGGCAAAATCTCACAGAAATTAGGACCTAAAATATATTTCCTGACTTTGGAGTGGCATATCTCCGGAACGGTAAGTGATAAAAATCTAGGGTTGAGTTTTTTGGATTCAGTGGACCTTCATCCATCGGATAAGGCTGGTTTTAAAACATTTTTAAAATTAAAAGTCCAAAATCCCAAGATTTGGGACCTTTTTGGTCATTTTTTCGAGCAAAAGTGAAAAATAACTATCAAAAAAATGTCGTAGGTCGAATCTGAGGGCACGATCGTGCTCCTCATTCGATTTTGATGCTAGAACCCGAATTTGAAGCTAATCGGACCTACGGTCGCGAAGCAATAACAAAATCCCAAATTCAATGCAAGAAGTCCCAGGAAAACTTATGATCTCTGTATCTTCCAAAACAATTTTTTTTGGGCTCTGAAATTTTGGCCCTGAACTCCCACCTAGGAGGACTACTGACCACCAAATAATCAGCGAAATCCAAGAGGGTCATTGTAAGACCCTGCTTTTCTTAAATAAACCTGCTCACGGTATGTCTCAATGTACGCCTTGTCTAAACTCTTTATGTGGCGCAGGTGCTGCCAGTGCCTAAGGGCGTCGCAAGAGATGTGGTGCGGGCCGTGGCCAGGTTCGTGTGGAGAGGGCAGATGTTCACCACCAGCATGGCCGTCGCCTGCACGCCGCGGGCCCAGGGAGGGCTCGGCATCCCCGAGGTGACGAAGAAGTGCCTGGCCCTGTTCACCGGGCGGTGGCAGGGCGTCATGGTTGACACGCCGGACTCCTTCGCTGGCGAGTGGCTCTTGGCGCTGCTCCGCACCTTCCCGCTGGGCACACCGCAGCCCAAGGTGTGGCCGGCGGCAGTCTACTTCAGGGCCTTCCACGCGACCAGGCCAACGGCGTCCTCTGCGGCCCCGGACGTCCCCGCCCGGGACGCAATCCGAACCATATATAGCTGCCTGGTGGCCGCTGACCCACCACCGCAGCTCCGGGTCCAGACCAAGGCTCCCGGGGCCGACTGGCCGCGCATCTGGGCTAACGTGAACCACGCCGTCATCCCGGAGGACGCGTGGTAGATCGCCACGCACGACCTGGTGGCCACGCGAGCACGGCTGCACCGGATTGGCATTGGGGACAGCAGGACTTGCCCGTCGTGCCACGCCCCTGACCCTTTGCTGCACAGGCTGACGACGTGCATGGACTCCCGGACGATCTGGCGCCGGGCTCGCGGGGTCCTCTCCAAAGCACTGGGCTCCAACATCCAGGCATGGGCCCTGCTGCGGCCAGACTTCGCCCACCCGTCCCCGTAGAGGTTGGCCGTCGCAGCATGGGTCGCAGGCCACACCGTGGCCTACGTCACCAGGACGGCGCGCCCGGACGCCGCGGGCTTCGCGGCGAGCATCCTGCGGGCCAAGGAGAGGGCCGGCAAGCGGCGTCTGCCGCCAGGGTTCACGATCGAGCTGAATAGGTTTGTCACCTAGAGTGCAGGGCTGGAGAGCCCTCGACAGGGGGTAGCGCCGAAGAGCGCAGCCAATTCCTTACTACCCCGGTGAAAGCTAAGTGGTGTTAATTTTTATCGATGTTAATTTTACTAGTTAATGTGTCTCTAGTCAGGCTGACCTCTGTTACTCTTATTTTAATTTATTCTACTTCTTTGAAATGTGCTCGTTTTACTACTTTTAAAGTTCCACTGAAAGATTATAATGCCATTATGTGTCCATTTTTATTTTAAGAATTTTAATGCACCGATTCTCTGTTGCAGGTACTGTCGGCTATGCGGGATGCAGAACCCATTTCGATGGAAATATGCATCCCGCACCAGGACAACCTGCAGCAGAGCGTCGTAGAGCGATCTCAAATGTGAAGACCTTCAGGAATATATATAACCCTTTTATCTCAATTGTTTTTATCATTATTACTATATTGTTAAATCGTATGAAATATACAGCTGTTTTCAAAAAAAAAAAAAAGAAAGGAGAGGCCCCCGGCAGGCCAAGCTTGCTCTACCCGCACACCCTAGCTTGTTTCTCGACGAATTCATTCGAATGCGAATTGTGTCCTGTTTGTGTTAATACGATGTCACTTTCGGTTGAAGGTAATGTAAAAAATCAATTGTGGGTCACGATTCAATCATGGGCCATTTTTTTGACACGCCACAACATATCCATGAATGTGCGAACCGATTTCAATTTTTGTATGGGTCTTCCCTCAACTGCCCTTAATCGCCTGAATGCGGCGCGAATGCCTGCGCAACGACCACAACGCCACCTGTAGTGCAGAAAAGAAAGACCTTCAAATTAAATGGAAAATTAGGCCTATTCGAGGGCAAGGAAAAGGAGCAAGAATGTTTTTCGAATTTAATTTAATGGACACGCCTTTGCTGATTTAGGTGAATAACAAGTAAAGGAATATAAGTCAACCTTTTTTCGAAAAGACACACTTTCAGTTTCGTAATGACTTTTTTCTCTTAATTATTGACTTTTCTTCCTTTGCTTACGTAGTTTTTTAAACGGCAATAATATGTAGTATTGCCTCTGTGACCATGTACAATATTGTTCACTACAAGGTAGGTTTACGCTAGACCGTGTCTTGTCGTAACAGGCTTCGCGATGCTGCGCCAGTTTCGACAATCCACGCCTGGCGTCACACCGACCTTGGCCTGTGCGGCGCTTCCTGCTTGCCTTCGGCAAGCTGTTTTAAGGTTCATTGAGGCAATGCGTAGTGCACTACGTGATGAACCGTAGTACACTGCCGTTCAAAATTAGCGGCCCCTTTTTTGCCCACGGCGCTGTTTCTATGTTTTTCGAGCTAGGATGCTGAAATTTGGCAGATTAGTGCCCCCGTTGCTCTTCTTGAGCCCTACCAAGTGTGCAGTCCGTGCGTCCCCCTCAACGGCCTGTGCAACCCCTTCATTGCTTGTAAAAACTTAGAGAAACGTGGCGAAATTTTTGACTTTTAATGATCGGAAACGTGAAATGTGTCGTGTACCGACTCAAATGAGTCTCCCCTTCACAACCGTGCAAGCGAAATCGCAATCGGACAAACCCACCCCTGTCCACAGTCACCCCCACCCCCACGAGGGGGTTGTTTTCGAGGATGTTTAAAACCGGCAGCAAACAATTCAGTGGCTTCTCCTGTACACAGTCAAGTTTTTTTTTTGTTTTTTTTTTTTTTTTCGATTCCGACCACCCCGGGCTGCACCAACCCCTCGGGGGACCCCCTCCTTTTTGAATTTGTGTCGTTTGAGTCCCAACCTTGTGGTAATTTGCTACTGCTTGCACTTGGCATATAAGTTACTTTAAATGTTCTGACAGCTTTCAAAATTAAGGTCTTGCTTTTATTTTTAAGGGGGGAGACCAGTCTAAATGCAAGGGTTCGGTAAATCGGCTTTTACTCAAAAACCGTCAGAGGTAAAAATCTGAAATTTTATGGGCAGTTCAGACACATATCAAGGTATGCATTCAGGTAATGAGATGTTGATTGCGGTAATGCAGACCGAGTTTATGGCCTCGGAGCGGCGGAGCGACATGCCTCGATGGTGTGCACGATTCTGACCAAACCGATAGTCCTAGAACATTCAAATTTGATATGCATCTTTGGATTGTATGCGGCTATCGTGTGAACCAAGGGTATAAACGTCAAAAATTTTTTAAGGTCGATTTTGAACTTCTGAAATAAAAGGTCCGTTTTTTAGGAAATTTTTTCGAGTTAAAAAAATTCTGGACGAGTCAAATCGCAACGGAACTAAAAGTTGGAGGTTCACACGATAGCGGCACGTCTTATCTACATGCGAAAAAAATTTCAAGTCGATAGCTCAATTTTTGTGGCTTCTACCTTGCACACCAGTTTGAAAACGGGCATTTCGAGAAAAACGCGAAAAACTAAAAAAGACAGTTTTACTTTGCGTTTCCGCGAGGGGCAGTGCAAGGGAGGGAGGGAGTCTTCAGGGGAGGGGGGGAAGGAGTGACCGTGTCGCGGTGGCGGTGGCGGTTGCAGCGGCGCGACACGGCGCGCCAAGAGTGGAGGGGGACCGAGCGAGGCTGCCTCCCTGCCCGTCCGGCCGCCGCCGCGCCAGGACCTTTGCCGCGCCACCACGCAGCAACCGCTCATCGGATCGAGGCCGGGTTTGCGGCGTCCGACGCAGAAAACGACGGAGAAAATTTTAAAGCATTAAAAAAAATCGATTTTTTGAAAATTTTAGACTGGTCTACTTCCTTAAGGAACCATTAGATGTCCTTTCAGTTCTTAAATCATCTCCTGCTGGCCGTGAAATTATAAAGCATGTTAAGAAAGGAAAGAAAATTAGTTTGGCTCAACAAGAAATTATTTTAAACGCCCTTGCAATTGATCAAAGCTCAATCGCAGGGTAAGACCAACTATGTGGCATTTTTTGAGTCGAAAGTTTTAGAATAGAAATCTTCTTAAGGGGGTGTGGCCAATAGTCGATTGGCATACAGATTAGGATTCAACATGTTTTTAGACAAGGGATTCCTTAAAAGAAAATAGTTCTTTCCTTATCAGGAATTTCTCGATTAACTTTGTTTATTTTTGGTCCCTCCTGAGACTAGCTTTTTAGTTTTCTGGGGCAGTCTTATAAAGAATTAAAGTCCACCCTTAAAAATTTTTCGTTCCTGGTCATAAGGTTGTCTGAGCTTAATCAGACTTTTTTTTTTTGGTTTCCGTTTGGAATATCTCTAACTAAATTAAGACACCATTAGATTTAGCACTATGGCAGTTAACCATTGAAAGTATTTGAATTTGAGTGCATTATTTTTAGGTCTGGTCTGTACCTGAGACCAAGTATGAGTCTATTTGCGCTCTTTTGGAGTTTAAAAGATTCTGCACATTGGCCTCGTTTAACCCACTCCAGATCATTGTGCTGTTATTTAAGTGGGTACAGACAAAGGCCCAGAATGCCTTCTGTTACTTTGGGGTTTCTATTAATTTGGTTGATTATAAGACATCTCTAAATCATAAACTACGACCAAATTAAAACTCACTAGGCTTCTGTTGAAATCACTTGTTAAAATCTTGTCGGATACGTATGATTTGTAGAATATCACTTGACCTTTGCAGTGTAATCGGAGCCAAGTCCATTGCAATTGCCAAGTGGATTGTTAAAGCGTTCCCAGACATGTCTGATGGCACAGATTGTTCTTGGGTGAGTATAGCATCCATAATTTTATTGATTTCCTTCTCTCCCAAGTCTGGTATATTTCTCTCTTTTCCTTAGCAATCTTGGTATGTAATGGTTCGGAGGAAATTTGAAACAGTGTCATTGAGGGCAGAACAAGCGGATGCACTCAACCTTAGATCTCAGGAAACTGAAATGGTGGATCCTTGTTCATCGCAAACTGAACAGTCTAGTATATCAGAGGCAAGTGCCTCTGCGCTTTCGTTTCAGACTGAAAGCACATCTGGTGTTTGTTCTAACAATGTCTCTGAAGGCACCAAGAGAGTGAATCCCAGGACATCATCCCAACCAATGCGGAAAGGGAAAAGGACAAAGGCCAGTTATCATTCAAAACTAAACTCGAAGGGGCTTCGAAAGTGCAGGTTGTTTTAAAGCTGTGTTTTATTAATTTGCAATTTCATCTTTTCTTTTGTAATCTGAAGCAGAAAATGTGTACTTTAGGTATTTGCTGTCAATAAAACAAACATGTCAATTGTCCTTCTTAGCCATTTAATTTGAGAAAAATATTTATCCAAGGTAACACAAGAATAATAATTGAATTTATGATAATAAAGAAAACCACAGCAGCATCATTCTTTTCAATTTGAATTAAACTTTAATTCCTGTACCTCTACCTTCTCCAACTAACACAAACAACAGAAATTAAGCTGATAAAAGGACAAAGTTATAAACCAATTCATATTCACAAAAGAACAGCAGCTAATCACTTCAAATTTCACTTTCTTTCTTATACCTATATTTACATTTCGTAATGATCAGTCAATGGAAAAGTAAATTGATAAGGTCCTCTCCTTACAATACTACAATTTTCAAATGATGAGCTATTGCATTTTACGGACAGCTGATGCAAAACTCGAAACAGTTGCCCCAGGAGCATTATTGATACCCATCAATAACTCTAAGTAATTGTACATATTTTTAAGGTGAGGATGGTACTCCAGGTTGAAGATGTGTGCAGCCTTGATAGATGCACTCACAGCTTTTACAACTGGGTTTACAGATATCTTTTATCAGCATATGATGAAACAAATATAGTCTTTCTATCTATTTTTAGGTAAAGGTCTCCTGATGCTTGATCATTGGTTGACCACAACACAAAGGGGAACTCAGGCATATTTTCCTCTTCACAATATTCCTTGGAAACGTATGCCTCGGGGTCAACTCCCACCTACAACAGCGAAATAAGGGAAGAAGTTAGTACAGCAGCAAACACTGAGTGGAAGTCAAGTTTTCATGTGGAGGGGAAGAAATGTTACTAGATGGCTCAAATAAAGATCAAATTAGCAAAATTAGCAAAAAGTAGCACATCAGACTATTGCTTACCAGATTGTTTAACAAATTTTCAGACTGTGGATTCAACGAATTAGAAGTAGAAGATGCCTTGGAAGATGCTGAACTACTCGCTTCAGGGTTTGTCTGGTCCTGTTGTTTCGTCTTTTTCCCTTTGAAAAAATGGTACCTTTTTTTTTCGGGAAGCAACCTTGCCTGCACAGATTCGAATTTTGTTTTAACTTTCTTGAACCATGATTTCTAATAGAGACAAACAAACAGAAATTAATTGCAAACTTGCCTGAAAATCTTAACAAGGACTTACACTTGCTTGAGGTTTGGTGCATCGTGCACCATCCTTACCCAGGGTTGATCGCCATCATCCTTCAATTCAGGAAAAGCTTCGATAATCCCTTTGGTCATAGCAATCTTTAGTTTGTTTTCAGGATAGCTAGAAAAGTAACGTGCACATGTTATTACATACCATGAATAACAAAGGCAGACCTCCACTCCACCAAATTACTATTTATCAGGGCTTGCTAAATCATTTGCTACACTATCGTACAGCATTTTCATCATTGTCTCTTGATTGGTTTTGTTGATTCGTTTCTTCACCCTTATAAATTCTATGACATTTAATCCTATTTTCTTAGATTTTAGAACAGCAAGCACATCCATTGGTTCCTACAATAAACAACCACAATGTCAACACCACTTAAAGATGAAATTCATTAAAAACTAATAAACGGCACAGAGTGAGGCTGTCCATCAGAAAGCCATTAATTAAGACATAAACCCTCTCCGTTGTTTGAATTACTGTAATCCATTCAGCACATAAATATTGCAAGAATCACTCACAAAGGAGAGTCTTGGAGTGAGATGTCTATGCAGCAGTCCTATCAAGTTCAATAATTTAAAACATAGATTATACAAACCACTGAATCAGCATCGAGTTGTTTCTTCGCTCTTTTGCTGACACTTGATTCTTTTGTCTTCCTTACTCTTTTTCTTATTTGGTATAAAGCTAAGGAGGTGCCAGAGCTTGAATTGTTGGATTCATCGAGATTCTCACATACTTTATCATCGCCACCAAGAGGGGTACAACCCTGAAATAAAATAAAAATAAAATATAATAACATGGTCAAAGTACAAGACAAAACAAAGGAGCAATGAATGCAAAGTCATACAAAGGTATCATCACCGTCAGAACCACCAGATTTTTGGTGTACTATTACAATCATCATAATTTTCTTCCTCTGTCCAAAAGTGATAGAAGGGAAATGAGTGAGAAGAACCTCATCAGTGAAGTGCAAGAAGTCCCCACCTTCAACTTCTTGCTCTGCAACAAGACAAAAACATGTTAACATACAGTCGAACAATATAAATACATTCTCCAGAAGAAAAAAAAAACATTGAC
This sequence comes from Stenchaetothrips biformis, assembly GCA_030522485.1. Lineage (NCBI taxonomy): Eukaryota > Metazoa > Arthropoda > Insecta > Thysanoptera > Thripidae > Stenchaetothrips > Stenchaetothrips biformis. The sequence continues at coordinate 13,714,419 of CM060100.1, forward strand.
TTACTAAACAGAGTGTCTACAGTCTCCGCAGTTATAAAAGGACAATAGTCCTGCAAGTAATCCGCTACTTCAGACACTAAAGATCCTCTGTTTAAAATAGAAGTGTCAGTAGGAGGCTTCAACGACCCCATGATGGCCAACAGAGGTCGAACAACAAAACACCTCGGTCACCGAGTCAAAAGTCTTTCAATGGCGCAAGCAGCTCGAACCAGCTCAAAGCAACAGGTTAAGTAACCAAGTGATTTCACACAACCACCTTAACAAATAAAAAAGAACATCAACATCAGAAAAAGAAAAAGAAAACAAAAAAAAACACAAAGCCACAAAGAAAGTTTAAGCACATACTTACATGCAATAAAGAAATGACACCGTTCAAAAGCAGTCCTTACAGTGAGTCCATGGGCTCAAACGCTCAAACCAGAATTGACCGACAGCAAATCAAACAGTGGATTTCACAATGACCAGCCACCTGCATCAACTAAAACAGCATGAATACAAGGTAGGTTTACGCCAGTCCGTGTCTTGTCGTAACAGGCTTCGCGATGCTGCGCCAGTTACGCCAATCCACGCCCGGCGTTAGACCTACCTTGGCCTGCGGCGCTTCCCAACTTGCCTTCGGCAAGCTGTCTCAAGGATTTTTGAGGCATTGAGTAATGCACCACGTGAAATCTGCAATAAAAATTTTTTAGTCGGTCGATCCCCTTTTTTCAAGATCTTGATTCGGCAAACTGATGAAGTCGGGCTCCTAGACCCCCCTTCCGACCCCTCTTTGAAAAGGTCTTGCCGAGACCTGTCGAAATCCGCAATAAAATTTTTCAGTCGGTCGATCCCCGTTTTTTAAGATCCTGATTCGGCCAACTAATGAAGTCGGGCTCCTAGAACCCCCTTCCGACCCCTCTTTGAAAAGGTCTTGCCGAGACCTAGCGAAATGTGCAATAAAATTTTTTAGTCGGTCGACCCCCTTTTTTCAGGATGAAGGGTCAACGTTGATAATGTTAGTAAATTCGGGCCGAGGTAGCCAATTCGCTGGTAAAAGTTTGGTCAGGGGTCGAAATTGATTTCATTTTCGTCATCAGCACCTTCAAAAAAATACGAAATCATGTAAAAATGTCTCTAAAATATAAAGTCACTGAAAAGTTGCACTTTTTCTGCCGTTTTTTTAGTGTTTTTTCGTTGGTACGACTAAATTATTTGAGATAGAGAGCTGAATTTCGGTGTGTGGCGAGCCAAGGATATACCTAACAACCCTGCAAAATCTCGTCTCGATCGGCCGAGCCGTTTGGGAGGAGTAGTGCGGACACACAAACAAACAGACAGACAGACAGACAGACAGGCAAAACTTTTCAACCCCACTGGAGTAACTGGCTTCGCTAATCGCTCAGCCAAAAAGGAGGAGAGGGAGAGAAGGAGAGGAGAGAAGAAAAATTAAATTCACATACTCACAGGCACAGGCGATTGAAAGAAAGTAGATCCTTACACCTTGTCAGCAGATGAAATTCGACTCAAAAGGCGTTCCGATTCAGCACCAAACTAAACAGGCCAAATGTCAGGTAGACCTGGAACAACACAAGAGAACAGGAGATTACAAGGTAGGTTTACGCCAGACCGTGTCTTGTCGTAACAGGCTTCGCCATACTGCGCCTGTTACGACAATCCACGCCTGGCGTTACACCTACCTTGGCCTGCGGCGCTGCCCTGCTTGCCTTCGGCAAGCTGTCTCAAGGATTTTTGAGGCATTGAGTAATGCACCACGTGAAATCTGCAATGAAATTTTTTAGTCGGTCGATCCCCTTTTTTTCAAGAATCTGATTCGGCAAACTGATGAAGTCGGGCTCAGACCCCCCTTCCGACCCCTCTTTGTAAAGGTCTTGCCGAGACCTGTCGAAATCCGCAATAAAATTTTTTTGTCGGTCGATCCCCTTTTTTCAAGATCCTGACAGCGGGTGGCAACTCCCGGGCAGAGCGTGAAACAAGGATCGGCTCGGTCGGTCTGGCGGGCATCGGCCAGCAGAGGGCCGAATCAGCCACTTCTTTTAATCAGAACTGTCTTAAAACTTTGAATTAGGTGAAAAACCGGGTACCGTTGTGAAGCTAAGAGTCTAAAGAATGCTCTCCTTTCATTGTTTTGTTCTAAAAATCTCTATACTATAAATATTGACGATTATAATGAGATGGTTAGGTCGCGGGCTTCGCTACACCCGAAATTTGTTCACGTTCGTTCTCAGTTCTGAGCGATGCTAGACCTAACATGTCAGCGAGCCGATTTTTCCTTATAAAATTTAACATGGCGTAGGGCATATTATTTGGCGATAAAACTAACCTCAAGAACGTAGTCTGAGTCAAAAGCTGATGTGTGGAAATGGCGTCTGCTGGTACTTCTCTTTTTAACCTCATAAATAAGATACAAACAATACAATTTGCATCCGCATATGTAGCCTACGCCACGTGAAATTTTATAAGGATTCTTATTCCGTCCTCGGTTTTACATATAAACCTACGATTAATGGAAGCGAGACAGATTAAAATAGGCGTACGCGAAGTCGCGGAAACGACCGGTTTTACTGTGTGCACTAACGTGAGAGAACTGCGAATCCTAAACACTGTTGCGTACCTGATAATAAATCTTCAACCCTGTCTTCGTGCAAATTCACTGAGTTTTGTTGCACAGAGACCACTGTAAATTTACAACTTCAATGGGAAAATATTGTGTACCCAAACACCGTTCAAAACAAACACAGGCCCGTGTCGTCTTGCTCAGTCTATGAAAAATTCGCTACTCGGCTCCACCTGGCAGTTTCGGTGTGTGGGAAAGCCAGTTCTGTTTGTGAGAAAAATGAGATGTGTTAAATAGTTTATTTACACTCTGCGATGAAGTTGAGAACAACAATACGCTTTCTGATCGGCAAAAAAAAGATAAGCAATTTACATCACAAACCGATGTCGAGTAGCGAATTTTTCATAGACTGAGCAAGACGACACGGGCCTGTGTTTGTTTTGAACGGTGTTTGGGTACACAATATTTTCCCATTGAAGTTGTAAATTTACAGTGGTCTCTGTGCAACAAAACTCAGTGAATTTGCACGAAGACAGGGTTGAAGATATATTATCAGGTACGCAACAGTGTTTAGGATTCGCAGTTCTCTCACGTTAGTGCACACAGTAAAACCGGTCGTTTCCGCGACTTCGCGTACGCCTATTTTAATCTGTCTCGCTTCCATTAATCGTAGGTTTATATGTAAAACCGAGGACGGAATAAGAATCCTTATAAAATTTCACGTGGCGTAGGCTACATATGCGGATGCAAATTGTATTGTTTGTATCTTATTTATGAGGTTAAAAAGAGAAGTACCAGCAGACGCCATTTCCACACATCAGCTTTTGACTCAGACTACGTTCTTGAGGTTAGTTTTATCGCCAAATAATATGCCCTACGCCATGTTAAATTTTATAAGGAAAAATCGGCTCGCTGACATGTTAGGTCTAGCATCGCTCAGAACTGAGAACGAACGTGAACAAATTTCGGGTGTAGCGTAGCCCGCGACCTAACCATCTCATTATAATCGTCAATATTTATAGTATAGAGATTTTTAGAACAAAACAATGAAAGGAGAGCATTCTTTAGACTCTTAGCTTCACAACGGTACCCGGTTTTTCACCTAATTCAAAGTTTTAAGATAGTTCTGATTAAAAGAAGTGGCTGATTCGGCCCTCTGCTGGCCGATGCGCGACAGACCGACCGAGCCGATCCTTGTTTCACGCTCTGCCCGGGAGTTGCCACCCGCTGATCCTGATTCGGCCAACTAATGATGTCGGGCTCCTAGACCCCCCCTCCGACCCCTCTTTGAAAAGGTCTTGCCGAGACCTAAAAAAATCAGTATTAAAATTTTTATTCGGTCGACCCCCTTTTTTCAAGATGAAGGGTCAAAGTTGATTATGTTGGTAAATTCGGGCCGAGGTAGCCAATTCGCTGGTAAAAGTTTGGTCAGGGGTCGAAATTGATTTCATTTTCGTCATCAGCACCTTCAAAAAAATACGAAATCATGTAAAAATGTCTCTAAAATATAAAGTCACTGAAAAGTTGCACTTTTTCTGCCGTTTTTTTAGTGTTTTTTCGTTGGTACGACTAAATTATTTGAGATAGAGAGCTGAATTTCGGTAACAACAAAGTTTTCAAAAGATTCAGATTAGTTCATACTTGAATATTAAATTTATTATCAAACAAGAAATTTGAGGCAATCATCTCAAAGTTTCAACTGATTCGCAATCCTAAACAACTAAAAACTAATGGTCAGGTCAGCAACTTGACTGTTAAACTTCGCTTATTTTGAACTCGTATTGGTCAGAGGTGTGCTTCCAACCCAACCAATGCGAATTGGTGAGAAGAAAGTGCGAACAGTGCGAAGTGCGATCTTAGGTGGACCGAATTCGCACCGGACGCACCAATTTCGCACAGTTCCTCCTGGGTCATACTTTTGGCACACTGGCTGTCGGAAGGAAAGTGCGAAGGTCGCACTGAAGTCTACTAAATCAGCACTGTGGCACACCGATGCACACTGATATCCTACTGGTTCCACACTCTTTTCGTACTTTCATTTTGGTAAGGGTATTTCTAAGGATAGGGCGAGCACCACTTACGACTGGTGACGTCACAGGACTGCTGAAGGGAGAGGGGGTAGCGCTGGAGCCTGCGGAGTGGTGGAGGGGGCGGCAACGCCACGCCACTCCCTGACTACCGCTGCTACGATTCTTACGCCTCCTACAACTGGGGCTGCTACAACTTTTGCAACTCGTGCGGGTACAGACGGGGGATCGGCCCAGGGAGACAATAGCCGGCGGATGACTTATACTTTTCGTCTCCATGTTTTCCAACTAGACTACGACTTTTACCTCTCGTTCCTTCCACTCGGGCAACGACACGGGCCCGTCAGGTGACGGACCCGCATCATATCCCGTTTGCGGGAAAATGATGTCCCACAGTCCGGGCATGTGAATCTTTTGGGCGCCTGGAAATATGGAACAAAAAAAAATCGTCACGGTTTTCAGCAAATCCAAAGGTCAGACTTCTCGCCACAACAGAGTCAGACAAAAAAGTCTCGCCACAAAACGGTCGGACACAAAAGTCTCACCACAAAATGGCGAGACTTTTGTATCTGACCGCCACCTAGGCCGTAATGCTCCGGACGGTTACGGCCTTAAGGCACTCCTTGAAGGCAACGGCGAGGCGCACGCCACGCCGGCCATACGCCGAAAGGAATACGTACTCCAGTTTCGACTAACACTCATCATGACCAGCACCCTGAATGACCTGGACATAGGCTCGAAGGCACTACCCCCCCCCCCTCTCCACAACCCCGACCAGTCCCAACACCAGCACTGAAAACAGAAAAATGAGCCCGCGAGTCCCACCAACAGCCCCTAAGCACGTCGCCAACCAAACTCTACGCCGCGCGACAAGTGCTCGCGTGACATTCAAGCACGCGGCGCCCATCTCAACGATTCTCCTCTGCGCCAGCCAGCAGCCCGCGAAACGCCATCCGGAATTCCCCGCGAGGCAACAGCCAGCGGAGGCCAACAAGTCCGTCACGCTGGACCCCATCAAGCCACATCAGAAAACCCGCGCAGCCCATCACACCGGCCCGTCACGCCCAAGTGCCACCGCGGACAAGATTCACGAACTATTCTTTTCACTGTCCGCAGTAAAGAGAGAATGTGCCACTTACCCTCCGCCGTGGTTGCTGCGGCCGGGCCCGGGCAGCTGGGGCTTCGGGCGGCTGAATCTCCTCGGGAATCTCCTCGGGCGGCTGGCCTGCGGCACCCAAGGAAATGGCGACACGGAACCACCCGCGAGAGGGAAATTAAAATGCGAATTGTGAACTGTGAACTGTGAAGTGTGAAGCTGTTGATTGATGCAAACCTTCTTCATGCAGCTGCTGGTGTTGTTGCTGCTGCTGTTGCTGTTGCTGCTGTTGCTGTTGTTGCTGCTGCTGTTGTTGCTGCTGCTGTTGCTGTTGCTGCTGTTGCTGTTGCTGCTGTTGCTGTTGTTGCTGCTGCTGTTGTTGCTGCTGCTGTTGCTGTTGTTGCTGCTGCTGCATCAGGCGGTGGGCCTGAAAGGGGCAAAACCATTATGAGTGCCACCCCGGGAAGGTCTGGATCACAGTGTTCGGACTTTTTGGCCAAATCGACACGGAAGCGATCCACCGATTGCAAACCAATACACCAGCCCTGTTTCCAGTTGCCTTCCCTTGACCCCAACGTCCTCACCCACACAGTGCCTACCGTTAAGTGCCTCATCCGGAGCCTTTGGGAGGGCTTATGGTGCTGGCCCTTCTTGTCGCACAGTCCCCTCCGTGCCATCTGCAACAGACAAGAAACAATATAGGATAAAGGATTGCGTCGTCGATAAGGATAAGGATAAGAACGTGCCTGGGTATCGTTATTTCGCGGCTCCTCCGGACACATTTTTCTCTCTACAAGTCACAATTTTAAATTTATCAGACTCATCAAAGAAGATTCGAGGGCAAGAAAGAAATTCCCTTTTTATTACGACTCGGTACCGCCACGATACCCGGCGCAGCCGTTCCACTTCGTACAGCCGCTGCCGAGCCGACGCCAACCTACCCCGCCCACCCTCTCGGCCCGCTGCCGCCTGGAGTCCCGGTCCCACTGTCTCTGTCGCACTCCGTCGTATTTGTGCGAGAGAGACAGAGCGACGAGACGCTGTGCGAAATGGAGCTAGGAATGCCAGCCGGGTCTCAAAATGAAGGTATTGAGTGCCTCTAGAAGTCGGCTGGAACGGATATGCCGCCATTCCATTGGGGACCGGCGCAGAGAAAGAAGCGCACCGTTTTTACAGTGTAGGATGGTGGTAGTGACATTTCCCGATTCGCGCTCTAAACGAGACGCCATGGCCGGATAAGAGCAGGTACGTGACTTCGGTTTGCGTCAAATTGCAGCTAGACCATGTACCTACAGCGCTGCATGAAGCACAGGCTCGACACTTGAGTCCTGTCCAGTGAGGGAGTCACTTTCGGAACACTTTGTTTTCAGCAAAACAGCCGAAATGCTCCATTTCGTATCCTTCAGCCGCACGTTGCAGGCGAATGATGGAAGCTACTAGGGCCCACGAGGGCTGAAATGAAAGGTTGAAAGGCTGAAATGGTTCTAGACGCAAGGCGAACAGCAGGGTCGACGCCAGAGAGGCGTCCAGTGGAGGCGCCGCCGCCGCCGCGACTCGTGCGTAGCGCCTGCCAACTCCAGGGCGGGCCAGCCCGCCACGCGGCGGTGCAAAGTGGGTGGCCGCGCTGGAGAAGACAGGCGGGACGACGACGACGACGGAGGCGTCACAGGACCGTCACAGGGGCCCCATGTGGCGCAGAGGATAGCGCATTCGGACTTCCAATCCGGAGGTCGCTCCTGGTTCGATCCCTGCCAGGGATGATCGCTGGAGGGGGTGAGTGAGTTGGGGACGCGAGCGGACATGTTGGCACGATTTTCGGAGGTCGCCGTCGTCACCCCGCCTTACCCTCGTGGCCATGACCCCCTCGGGGTGCTTGACGACGCGCAGCAGCAGTAGTAGACTGGTTCCGCACAGTGCTTCGTCGCTCTGCCTCTCTCGCACCTATATAGGGGGGGGACGCCCCATGAGTGCGACAGAGACAGAGCGGCGAAAGGCATGTGCGGAATCGCTCTGCACTGTCGGTCTCTCTCGCACGCATCGGGCGCTTTCTGAGTGTGCGAGAGAGCCAGAGAGACAGACAGACAGACAGACAGAGCGACAGAGGGACGGAACAGCGGTTTGCGTCGGAAGCCGCGCTGCAGAGCGATACCGAAGAGTCGCTCCGTCGCTCTCGCACCCCCACTGGGCGTCCCGGTGGGGCGCGAGAGAGACGACGGCGTGATTCCGAACAGTGTTCCCGTCACACTGTCTCTGTCGCACTGCGTCGTATTTGTGCGAGAGAGACAGAGCGACGAGACGCTGTGCGAAATGGGGCGAAATCAAAAGTAAGTCGAACGTAGCAGAGCAAGGTTTCGATCCTCGGACCTCTGGGTTATGGGCCCAGCACGCTTCCACTGCGCCACTCTGCTTTGTTGTGGGGTCAAGACAGAGAGAGAGAGAGAGAGAGACTGAGGGAGAAAGACAGCGACAGGGTGTCGCGGCGCGTGGCTGCGGCGCCAGGGTTCGACGCGGCGCTGCACTGGAAGTGGAAGCGCTCCCGACGTTTGCGGCCCGTTTCCGAGCTTGTCGGCGCTCGCTACGGCCAGAGAGCCGGTCCGGAGCCGCACATGGAGGTCATATTCGTGCTCGGCAGGCCGAAAAGTACGGGGAACGGGTTAAAAAGGGACAAGTTTTTGGTCGGACGTCGAAAACGAGCGAAATCGGCCTCTTTGACGCACTCGTTGACCGGGACGGGGAACCGCCGCGCAGGTGCGGCATGCGCGGCGGCCCGGTGACCCATTCCTACACCCATGACGGAGCGGATCGGACACGAAAAGGAACGAAACAGAAGGAAAAAGGGTAAAAACCCGCTTGAAAATGGAGAAAAAAATGGAAGTGAAAGTGGCGAGCTGCTCCTGGCGGAGGCCGTGTAGACCGTGGTGTGCGCGCGCGCGTGCGTGCGACCGCTCCCTCCCTGCAGCAGTGACGTGGGGATGCGCGGCGGGGGAGGCCGAGGGCCGGCGCCGACCCCCTTTGGGGCGCGCCTGACACGTTTTCCGAGCGTCGAGCCATTCGGTGGCGGGTATCCTCGGCTCGGTGTCCTAACCTATCCTTCCCCCAACACTCATCCAAGGCGTTTGCTACACTATCGTACAGCATTTTCATCATTGTCTCTTGATTGGTTTTGTTGATTCGTTTCTTCACCCTTATAAATTCTATGACATTTAATCCTATTTTCTTAGATTTTAGAACAGCAAGCACATCCATTGGTTCCTACAATAAACAACCACAATGTCAACACCACTTAAAGATGAAATTCATTAAAAACTAATAAACGGCACAGAGTGAGGCTGTCCATCAGAAAGCCATTAATTAAGACATAAACCCTCTCCGTTGTTTGAATTACTGTAATCCATTCAGCACATAAATATTGCAAGAATCACTCACAAAGGAGAGTCTTGGAGTGAGATGTCTATGCAGCAGTCCTATCAAGTTCAATAATTTAAAACATAGATTATACAAACCACTGAATCAGCATCGAGTTGTTTCTTCGCTCTTTTGCTGACACTTGATTCTTTTGTCTTCCTTACTCTTTTTCTTATTGGCTGAGCGATTAGCGAAGCCAGTTACTCCAGTGGGGTTGAAAAGTTTTGTCTGTCTGTCTGTCTGTCTGTCTGTTTGCGTGTCCGCACTACTCCTCTCAAACGGCTCGGCCGATCGAGACGAGATTTTGTAGGGTTGTTAGGTATATCCTTGGCTCGCCACACGCCGAAATTCAGCTCTTTATCTCAAATAATTTAGTCGTACCAACGAAAAAACACTAAAAAAACGGCAGAAAAAGTGCAACTTTTCAGTGACTTTATATTTTAGAGACATTTTTACATGATTTCGTATGTTTTTGAAGGTGCTGATGACGAAAATGAAATCAATTTCGACCCCTGACCAAACTTTTACCAGCAAATTGGCTACCTCGGCCCGAATTTACTAACATAATCAACTTTGACCCTTCATCTTGAAAAAAGGGGGTCGACCGACTAAAAAATTTTATTGTAGATTTCGCTAGGTCTCGGCAAGACCTTTTCAAAGAGGGGTCGGAAGGGGGGGTCTAGGAGCCCGACTTCATCAGTTGGCCGAATCAGGATCTTGAAAAAAGGGGATCGACCGACTAAAAAATTTTATTGCAGATTTCGATAGGTCTCGGCAAGACCTTTTCAAAGAGGGGTCGGAAGGGGGGTCTAGGAGCCCGACTTCATCAGGGCCACAGAGACGGACCAAACAGGTTATGTGTTCTGCCGTTTCAATGTTTTTTTTTATAGTGCTCATTTATTTAAAGATCCAGCTTTACCTTTTACCTTTGTTCTTTTAACTGATCCTTTTATTGTTGGCTTTTAACGTTTTAAATTCTGGACGCTCAAGTGATGCTTCTCTGTTTCAGGTCGGTGCAGGGCGCGGGGGGCCGAACCCACTTCGGTGGTAATAAGCCCCTTGCCGCCACCGCTGTCCTGGAGCAGAGAGGCATCTCTTGGCGACCATTTTACCGGGCACTTCGAGTTTTGTTTTAACCGTTCTCGTAATGTTCCATCGGCAAGATTAAGATATATCACTGTAAAATGAAGTACCTGAGTTTCTATATTTATTAATCTATTTATTTATTTATGAATGTATCTGTTATCTATTACCCCGAATTATATTGATGTTTTTCAAAAAAAAAAAAAAGTTGGCCGAATCAGGATCTTGAAAAAAGGGGATCGACCGACTAAAAAATTTTATTGCAGATTTCGATAGGTCTCGGCAAGACCTTTCCATAGAGGGGTCGGAAGGGGGGTCTAGGAGCCCGACTTCATCAGTTGGCCGAATCAGGATCTTGAAAAAAGGGGATCGACCAACTAAAAAATTTTATTGCAGATTTCACGTGGTGCATTACTCAATGCCTCAAAAATCCTTGAGACAGCTTGCCGAAGGCAAGCAGGGAAGCGCCGCAGGCCAAGGTAGGTGTAACGCCAGGCGTGGATTGTCGTAACTGGCGCAGCATCGCGAAGCCTGTTACGACATGACACGGTCTGGCGTAAACCTACCTTGTTTGGTATAAAGCTAAGGAGGTGCCAGAGCTTGAATTGTTGGATTCATCGAGATTCTCACATACTTTATCATCGCCACCAAGAGGGGTACAACCCTGAAATAAAATAAAAATAAAATATAATAACATGGTCAAAGTACAAGACAAAACAAAGGAGCAATGAATGCAAAGTCATACAAAGGTATCATCACCGTCAGAACCACCAGATTTTTGGTGTACTATTACAATCATCATAATTTTCTTCCTCTGTCCAAAAGTGATAGAAGGGAAATGAGTGAGAAGAACCTCATCAGTGAAGTGCAAGAAGTCCCCACCTTCAACTTCTTGCTCTGCAACAAGACAAAAACATGTTAACATACAGTCGAACAATATAAATACATTCTCCAGAAGAAAAAAAAAAACATTGACTTACTAAACAGAGTGTCTACAGTCTCCGCAGTTATAAAAGGACAATAGTCCTGCAAGTAATCCGCTACTTCAGACACTAAAGATCCTCTGTTTAAAATAGAAGTGTCAGTAGGAGGCTTCAACGACCCCATGATGGCCAACAGAGGTCGAACAACAAAACACCTCGGTCACCGAGTCAAAAGTCTTTCAATGGCGCAAGCAGCTCGAACCAGCTCAAAGCAACAGGTTAAGTAACCAAGTGATTTCACACAACCACCTTAACAAATAAAAAAGAACATCAACATCAGAAAAAGAAAAAAAAACAAAAAAAACACAAAGCCACAAAGAAAGTTTAAGCACATACTTACATGCAATAAAGAAATGACACCGTTCAAAAGCAGTCCTTACAGTGAGTCCATGGGCTCAAACGCTCAAACCAGAATTGACCGACAGCAAATCAAACAGTGGATTTCACAATGACCAGCCACCTGCATCAACTAAAACAGCATGAATACAAGGTAGGTTTACGCCAGTCCGTGTCTTGTCGTAACAGGCTTCGCGATGCTGCGCCAGTTACGCCAATCCACGCCCGGCGTTAGACCTACCTTGGCCTGCGGCGCTTCCCAACTTGCCTTCGGCAAGCTGTCTCAAGGATTTTTGAGGCATTGAGTAATGCACCACGTGAAATCTGCAATAAAAATTTTTTAGTCGGTCGATCCCCTTTTTTCAAGATCTTGATTCGGCAAACTGATGAAGTCGGGCTCCTAGACCCACCTTCCGACCCCTCTTTGAAAAGGTCTTGCCGAGACCTGTCGAAATCCGCAATAAAATTTTTCAGTCGGTCGATCCCCGTTTTTTAAGATCCTGATTCGGCCAACTAATGAAGTCGGGCTCCTAGAACCCCCTTCCGACCCCTCTTTGAAAAGGTCTTGCCGAGACCTAGCGAAATGTGCAATAAAATTTTTTAGTCGGTCGACCCCCTTTTTTCAGGATGAAGGGTCAACGTTGATAATGTTAGTAAATTCGGGCCGAGGTAGCCAATTCGCTGGTAAAAGTTTGGTCAGGGGTCGAAATTGATTTCATTTTCGTCATCAGCACCTTCAAAAAAATACGAAATCATGTAAAAATGTCTCTAAAATATAAAGTCACTGAAAAGTTGCACTTTTTCTGCCGTTTTTTTAGTGTTTTTTCGTTGGTACGACTAAATTATTTGAGATAGAGAGCTGAATTTCGGTGTGTGGCGAGCCAAGGATATACCTAACAACCCTGCAAAATCTCGTCTCGATCGGCCGAGCCGTTTGGGAGGAGTAGTGCGGACACACAAACAAACAGACAGACAGACAGACAGACAGGCAAAACTTTTCAACCCCACTGGAGTAACTGGCTTCGCTAATCGCTCAGCCAAAAAGGAGGAGAGGGAGAGAAGGAGAGGAGAGAAGAAAAATTAAATTCACATACTCACAGGCACAGGCGATTGAAAGAAAGTAGATCCTTACACCTTGTCAGCAGATGAAATTCGACTCAAAAGGCGTTCCGATTCAGCACCAAACTAAACAGGCCAAATGTCAGGTAGACCTGGAACAACACAAGAGAACAGGAGATTACAAGGTAGGTTTACGCCAGACCGTGTCTTGTCGTAACAGGCTTCGCCATACTGCGCCTGTTACGACAATCCACGCCTGGCGTTACACCTACCTTGGCCTGCGGCGCTGCCCTGCTTGCCTTCGGCAAGCTGTCTCAATGATTTTTGAGGCATTGAGTAATGCACCACGTGAAATCTGCAATGAAATTTTTTAGTCGGTCGATCCCCTTTTTTCAAGAATCTGATTCGGCAAACTGATGAAGTCGGGCTCAGACCCCCCTTCCGACCCCTCTTTGTAAAGGTCTTGCCGAGACCTGTCGAAATCCGCAATAAAATTTTTTGTCGGTCGATCCCCTTTTTTCAAGATCCTGACAGCGGGTGGCAACTCCCGGGCAGAGCGTGAAACAAGGATCGGCTCGGTCGGTCTGGCGGGCATCGGCCAGCAGAGGGCCGAATCAGCCACTTCTTTTAATCAGAACTGTCTTAAAACTTTGAATTAGGTGAAAAACCGGGTACCGTTGTGAAGCTAAGAGTCTAAAGAATGCTCTCCTTTCATTGTTTTGTTCTAAAAATCTCTATACTATAAATATTGACGATTATAATGAGATGGTTAGGTCGCGGGCTACGCTACACCCGAAATTTGTTCACGTTCGTTCTCAGTTCTGAGCGATGCTAGACCTAACATGTCAGCGAGCCGATTTTTCCTTATAAAATTTAACATGGCGTAGGGCATATTATTTGGCGATAAAACTAACCTCAAGAACGTAGTCTGAGTCAAAAGCTGATGTGTGGAAATGGCGTCTGCTGGTACTTCTCTTTTTAACCTCATAAATAAGATACAAACAATACAATTTGCATCCGCATATGTAGCCTACGCCACGTGAAATTTTATAAGGATTCTTATTCCGTCCTCGGTTTTACATATAAACCTACGATTAATGGAAGCGAGACAGATTAAAATAGGCGTACGCGAAGTCGCGGAAACGACCGGTTTTACTGTGTGCACTAACGTGAGAGAACTGCGAATCCTAAACACTGTTGCGTACCTGATAATAAATCTTCAACCCTGTCTTCGTGCAAATTCACTGAGTTTTGTTGCACAGAGACCACTGTAAATTTACAACTTCAATGGGAAAATATTGTGTACCCAAACACCGTTCAAAACAAACACAGGCCCGTGTCGTCTTGCTCAGTCTATGAAAAATTCGCTACTCGGCTCCACCTGGCAGTTTCGGTGTGTGGGAAAGCCAGTTCTGTTTGTGAGAAAAATGAGATGTGTTAAATAGTTTATTTACACTCTGCGATGAAGTTGAGAACAACAATACGCTTTCTGATCGGCAAAAAAAAGATAAGCAATTTACATCACAAACCGATGTCGAGTAGCGAATTTTTCATAGACTGAGCAAGACGACACGGGCCTGTGTTTGTTTTGAACGGTGTTTGGGTACACAATATTTTCCCATTGAAGTTGTAAATTTACAGTGGTCTCTGTGCAACAAAACTCAGTGAATTTGCACGAAGACAGGGTTGAAGATATATTATCAGGTACGCAACAGTGTTTAGGATTCGCAGTTCTCTCACGTTAGTGCACACAGTAAAACCGGTCGTTTCCGCGACTTCGCGTACGCCTATTTTAATCTGTCTCGCTTCCATTAATCGTAGGTTTATATGTAAAACCGAGGACGGAATAAGAATCCTTATAAAATTTCACGTGGCGTAGGCTACATATGCGGATGCAAATTGTATTGTTTGTATCTTATTTATGAGGTTAAAAAGAGAAGTACCAGCAGACGCCATTTCCACACATCAGCTTTTGACTCAGACTACGTTCTTGAGGTTAGTTTTATCGCCAAATAATATGCCCTACGCCATGTTAAATTTTATAAGGAAAAATCGGCTCGCTGACATGTTAGGTCTAGCATCGCTCAGAACTGAGAACGAACGTGAACAAATTTCGGGTGTAGCGAAGCCCGCGACCTAACCATCTCATTATAATCGTCAATATTTATAGTATAGAGATTTTTAGAACAAAACAATGAAAGGAGAGCATTCTTTAGACTCTTAGCTTCACAACGGTACCCGGTTTTTCACCTTATTCAAAGTTTTAAGATAGTTCTGATTAAAAGAAGTGGCTGATTCGGCCCTCTGCTGGCCGATGCGCGACAGACCGACCGAGCCGATCCTTGTTTCACGCTCTGCCCGGGAGTTGCCACCCGCTGATCCTGATTCGGCCAACTAATGATGTCGGGCTCCTAGACCCCCCCTCCGACCCCTCTTTGAAAAGGTCTTGCCGAGACCTAAAAAAATCAGTAATAAAATTTTTATTCGGTCGACCCCCTTTTTTCAAGATGAAGGGTCAAAGTTGATTATGTTGGTAAATTCGGGCCGAGGTAGCCAATTCGCTGGTAAAAGTTTGGTCAGGGGTCGAAATTGATTTCATTTTCGTCATCAGCACCTTCAAAAAAATACGAAATCATGTAAAAATGTCTCTAAAATATAAAGTCACTGAAAAGTTGCACTTTTTCTGCCGTTTTTTTTTAGTGTTTTTTCGTTTGTACGACTAAATTATTTGAGATAGAGAGCTGAATTTCGGTAACAACAAAGTTTTCAAAAGATTCAGATTAGTTCATACTTGAATATTAAATTTATTATCAAACAAGAAATTTGAGGCAATCATCTCAAAGTTTCAACTGATTCGCAATCCTAAACAACTAAAAACTAATGGTCAGGTCAGCAACTTGACTGTTAAACTTCGCTTATTTTGAACTCGTATTGGTCAGAGGTGTGCTTCCAACCCAACCAATGCGAATTGGTGAGAAGAAAGTGCGAACAGTGCGAAGTGCGATCTTAGGTGGACCGAATTCGCACCGGACGCACCAATTTCGCACAGTTCCTCCTGGGTCATACTTTTGGCACACTGGCTGTCGGAAGGAAAGTGCGAAGGTCGCACTGAAGTCTACTAAATCAGCACTGTGGCACACCGATGCACACTGATATCCTACTGGTTCCACACTCTTTTCGTACTTTCATTTTGGTAAGGGTATTTCTAAGGATAGGGCGAGCACCACTTACGACTGGTGACGTCACAGGACTGCTGAAGGGAGAGGGGGTAGCGCTGGAGCCTGCGGAGTGGTGGAGGGGGCGGCAACGCCACGCCACTCCCTGACTACCGCTGCTACGATTCTTACGCCTCCTACAACTGGGGCTGCTACAACTTTTGCAACTCGTGCGGGTACAGACGGGGGATCGGCCCAGGGAGACAATAGCCGGCGGATGACTTATACTTTTCGTCTCCATGTTTTCCAACTAGACTACGACTTTTACCTCTCGTTCCTTCCACTCGGGCAACGACACGGGCCCGTCAGGTGACGGACCCGCATCATATCCCGTTTGCGGGAAAATGATGTCCCACAGTCCGGGCATGTGAATCTTTTGGGCGCCTGGAAATATGGAACAAAAAAAAATCGTCACGGTTTTCAGCAAATCCAAAGGTCAGACTTCTCGCCACAACAGAGTCAGACAAAAAAGTCTCGCCACAAAACGGTCGGACACAAAAGTCTCACCACAAAATGGCGAGACTTTTGTATCTGACCGCCACCTAGGCCGTAATGCTCCGGACGGTTACGGCCTTAAGGCACTCCTTGAAGGCAACGGCGAGGCGCACGCCACGCCGGCCATACGCCGAAAGGAATACGTACTCCAGTTTCGACTAACACTCATCATGACCAGCACCCTGAATGACCTGGACATAGGCTCGAAGGCACTACCCCCCCCCTCTCCACAACCCCGACCAGTCCCAACACCAGCACTGAAAACAGAAAAATGAGCCCGCGAGTCCCACCAACAGCCCCTAAGCACGTCGCCAACCAAACTCTACGCCGCGCGACAAGTGCTCGCGTGACATTCAAGCACGCGGCGCCCATCTCAACGATTCTCCTCTGCGCCAGCCAGCAGCCCGCGAAACGCCATCCGGAATTCCCCGCGAGGCAACAGCCAGCGGAGGCCAACAAGTCCGTCACGCTGGACCCCATCAAGCCACATCAGAAAACCCGCGCAGCCCATCACACCGGCCCGTCACGCCCAAGTGCCACCGCGGACAAGATTCACGAACTATTCTTTTCACTGTCCGCAGTAAAGAGAGAATGTGCCACTTACCCTCCGCCGTGGTTGCTGCGGCCGGGCCCGGGCAGCTGGGGCTTCGGGCGGCTGAATCTCCTCGGGAATCTCCTCGGGCGGCTGGCCTGCGGCACCCAAGGAAATGGCGACACGGAACCACCCGCGAGAGGGAAATTAAAATGCGAATTGTGAACTGTGAACTGTGAAGTGTGAAGCTGTTGATTGATGCAAACCTTCTTCATGCAGCTGCTGGTGTTGTTGCTGCTGCTGTTGCTGTTGCTGCTGTTGCTGTTGTTGCTGCTGCTGTTGTTGCTGCTGCTGTTGCTGTTGCTGCTGTTGCTGTTGCTGCTGTTGCTGTTGTTGCTGCTGCTGTTGTTGCTGCTGCTGTTGCTGCTGTTGCTGCTGTTGCTGTTGTTGCTGCTGCTGCTGCATCAGGCGGTGGGCCTGAAAGGGGCAAAACCATTATGAGTGCCACCCCGGGAAGGTCTGGATCACAGTGTTCGGACTTTTTGGCCAAATCGACACGGAAGCGATCCACCGATTGCAAACCAATACACCAGCCCTGTTTCCAGTTGCCTTCCCTTGACCCCAACGTCCTCACCCACACAGTGCCTACCGTTAAGTGCCTCATCCGGAGCCTTTGGGAGGGCTTATGGTGCTGGCCCTTCTTGTCGCACAGTCCCCTCCGTGCCATCTGCAACAGACAAGAAACAATATAGGATAAAGGATTGCGTCGTCGATAAGGATAAGGATAAGAACGTGCCTGGGTATCGTTATTTCGCGGCTCCTCCGGACACATTTTTCTCTCTACAAGTCACAATTTTAAATTTATCAGACTCATCAAAGAAGATTCGAGGGCAAGAAAGAAATTCCCTTTTTATTACGACTCGGTACCGCCACGATACCCGGCGCAGCCGTTCCACTTCGTACAGCCGCTGCCGAGCCGACGCCAACCTACCCCGCCCACCCTCTCGGCCCGCTGCCGCCTGGAGTCCCGGTCCCACTGTCTCTGTCGCACTCCGTCGTATTTGTGCGAGAGAGACAGAGCGACGAGACGCTGTGCGAAATGGAGCTAGGAATGCCAGCCGGGTCTCAAAATGAAGGTATTGAGTGCCTCTAGAAGTCGGCTGGAACGGATATGCCGCCATTCCATTGGGGACCGGCGCAGAGAAAGAAGCGCACCGTTTTTACAGTGTAGGATGGTGGAAGTGACATTTCCCGATTCGCGCTCTAAACGAGACGCCATGGCCGGATAAGAGCAGGTACGTGACTTCGGTTTGCGTCAAATTGCAGCTAGACCATGTACCTACAGCGCTGCATGAAGCACAGGCTCGACACTTGAGTCCTGTCCAGTGAGGGAGTCACTTTCGGAACACTTTGTTTTCAGCAAAACAGCCGAAATGCTCCATTTCGTATCCTTCAGCCGCACGTTGCAGGCGAATGATGGAAGCTACTAGGGCCCACGAGGGCTGAAATGAAAGGTTGAAAGGCTGAAATGGTTCTAGACGCAAGGCGAACAGCAGGGTCGACGCCAGAGAGGCGTCCAGTGGAGGCGCCGCCGCCGCCGCGACTCGTGCGTAGCGCCTGCCAACTCCAGGGCGGGCCAGCCCGCCACGCGGCGGTGCAAAGTGGGTGGCCGCGCTGGAGAAGACAGGCGGGACGACGACGACGACGGAGGCGTCACAGGACCGTCACAGGGGCCCCATGTGGCGCAGAGGATAGCGCATTCGGACTTCCAATCCGGAGGTCGCTCCTGGTTCGATCCCTGCCAGGGATGATCGCTGGAGGGGGTGAGTGAGTTGGGGACGCGAGCGGACATGTTGGCACGATTTTCGGAGGTCGCCGTCGTCACCCCGCCTTACCCTCGTGGCCATGACCCCCTCGGGGTGCTTGACGACGCGCAGCAGCAGTAGTAGACTGGTTCCGCACAGTGCTTCGTCGCTCTGCCTCTCTCGCACCTATATAGGGGGGGACGCCCCATGAGTGCGACAGAGACAGAGCGGCGAAAGGCATGTGCGGAATCGCTCTGCACTGTCGGTCTCTCTCGCACGCATCGGGCGCTTTCTGAGTGTGCGAGAGAGCCAGAGAGACAGACAGACAGACAGACAGAGCGACAGAGGGACGGAACAGCGGTTTGCGTCGGAAGCCGCGCTGCAGAGCGATACCGAAGAGTCGCTCCGTCGCTCTCGCACCCCCACTGGGCGTCCCGGTGGGGCGCGAGAGAGACGACGGCGTGATTCCGAACAGTGTTCCCGTCACACTGTCTCTGTCGCACTGCGTCGTATTTGTGCGAGAGAGACAGAGCGACGAGACGCTGTGCGAAATGGGGCGAAATCAAAAGTAAGTCGAACGTAGCAGAGCAAGGTTTCGATCCTCGGACCTCTGGGTTATGGGCCCAGCACGCTTCCACTGCGCCACTCTGCTTTGTTGTGGGGTCAAGACAGAGAGAGAGAGAGAGAGAGAGACTGAGGGAGAAAGACAGCGACAGGGTGTCGCGGCGCGTGGCTGCGGCGCCAGGGTTCGACGCGGCGCTGCACTGGAAGTGGAAGCGCTCCCGACGTTTGCGGCCCGTTTCCGAGCTTGTCGGCGCTCGCTACGGCCAGAGAGCCGGTCCGGAGCCGCACATGGAGGTCATATTCGTGCTCGGCAGGCCGAAAAGTACGGGGAACGGGTTAAAAAGGGACAAGTTTTTGGTCGGACGTCGAAAACGAGCGAAATCGGCCTTTTTGACGCACTCGTTGACCGGGACGGGGAACCGCCGCGCAGGTGCGGCATGCGCGGCGGCCCGGTGACCCATTCCTACACCCATGACGGAGCGGATCGGACACGAAAAGGAACGAAACAGAAGGAAAAAGGGTAAAAACCCGCTTGAAAATGGAGAAAAAAATGGAAGTGAAAGTGGCGAGCTGCTCCTGGCGGAGGCCGTGTAGACCGTGGTGTGCGCGCGCGCGTGCGTGCGACCGCTCCCTCCCTGCAGCAGTGACGTGGGGATGCGCGGCGGGGGAGGCCGAGGGCCGGCGCCGACCCCCTTTGGGGCGCGCCTGACACGTTTTCCGAGCGTCGAGCCATTCGGTGGCGGGTATCCTCGGCTCGGTGTCCTAACCTATCCTTCCCCCAACACTCATCCAAGGCGTTTGCTACACTATCGTACAGCATTTTCATCATTGTCTCTTGATTGGTTTTGTTGATTCGTTTCTTCACCCTTATAAATTCTATGACATTTAATCCTATTTTCTTAGATTTTAGAACAGCAAGCACATCCATTGGTTCCTACAATAAACAACCACAATGTCAACACCACTTAAAGATGAAATTCATTAAAAACTAATAAACGGCACAGAGTGAGGCTGTCCATCAGAAAGCCATTAATTAAGACATAAACCCTCTCCGTTGTTTGAATTACTGTAATCCATTCAGCACATAAATATTGCAAGAATCACTCACAAAGGAGAGTCTTGGAGTGAGATGTCTATGCAGCAGTCCTATCAAGTTCAATAATTTAAAACATAGATTATACAAACCACTGAATCAGCATCGAGTTGTTTCTTCGCTCTTTTGCTGACACTTGATTCTTTTGTCTTCCTTACTCTTTTTCTTATTGGCTGAGCGATTAGCGAAGCCAGTTACTCCAGTGGGGTTGAAAAGTTTTGTCTGTCTGTCTGTCTGTCTGTTTGCGTGTCCGCACTACTCCTCTCAAACGGCTCGGCCGATCGAGACGAGATTTTGTAGGGTTGTTAGGTATATCCTTGGCTCGCCACACGCCGAAATTCAGCTCTTTATCTCAAATAATTTAGTCGTACCAACGAAAAAACACTAAAAAAACGGCAGAAAAAGTGCAACTTTTCAGTGACTTTATATTTTAGAGACATTTTTACATGATTTCGTATGTTTTTGAAGGTGCTGATGACGAAAATGAAATCAATTTCGACCCCTGACCAAACTTTTACCAGCGAATTGGCTACCTCGGCCCGAATTTACTAACATAATCAACTTTGACCCTTCATCTTGAAAAAAGGGGGTCGACCGACTAAAAAATTTTATTGCAGATTTCGCTAGGTCTCGGCAAGACCTTTTCAAAGAGGGGTCGGAAGGGGGGTCTAGGAGCCCGACTTCATCAGTTGGCCGAATCAGGATCTTGAAAAAAAGGGGATCGACCGACTAAAAAATTTTATTGCAGATTTCGATAGGTCTCGGCAAGACCTTTTCAAAGAGGGGTCGGAAGGGGGGTCTAGGAGCCCGACTTCATCAGGGCCACAGAGACGGACCAAACAGGTTATGTGTTCTGCCGTTTCAATGTTTTTTTTTATAGTGCTCATTTATTTAAAGATCCAGCTTTACCTTTTACCTTTGTTCTTTTAACTGATCCTTTTATTGTTGGCTTTTAACGTTTTAAATTCTGGACGCTCAAGTGATGCTTCTCTGTTTCAGGTCGGTGCAGGGCGCGGGGGGCCGAACCCACTTCGGTGGTAATAAGCCCCTTGCCGCCACCGCTGTCCTGGAGCAGAGAGGCATCTCTTGGCGACCATTTTACCGGGCACTTCGAGTTTTGTTTTAACCGTTCTCGTAATGTTCCATCGGCAAGATTAAGATATATCACTGTAAAATGAAGTACCTGAGTTTCTATATTTATTAATCTATTTATTTATTTATGAATGTATCTGTTATCTATTACCCCGAATTATATTGATGTTTTTCAAAAAAAAAAAAAAAGTTGGCCGAATCAGGATCTTGAAAAAAGGGGATCGACCGACTAAAAAATTTTATTGCAGATTTCGATAGGTCTCGGCAAGACCTTTCCATAGAGGGGTCGGAAGGGGGGTCTAGGAGCCCGACTTCATCAGTTGGCCGAATCAGGATCTTGAAAAAAGGGGATCGACCAACTAAAAAATTTTATTGCAGATTTCACGTGGTGCATTACTCAATGCCTCAAAAATCCTTGAGACAGCTTGCCGAAGGCAAGCAGGGAAGCGCCGCAGGCCAAGGTAGGTGTAACGCCAGGCGTGGATTGTCGTAACTGGCGCAGCATCGCGAAGCCTGTTACGACATGACACGGTCTGGCGTAAACCTACCTTGTTTGGTATAAAGCTAAGGAGGTGCCAGAGCTTGAATTGTTGGATTCATCGAGATTCTCACATACTTTATCATCGCCACCAAGAGGGGTACAACCCTGAAATAAAATAAAAATAAAATATAATAACATGGTCAAAGTACAAGACAAAACAAAGGAGCAATGAATGCAAAGTCATACAAAGGTATCATCACCGTCAGAACCACCAGATTTTTTGGTGTACTATTACAATCATCATAATTTTCTTCCTCTGTCCAAAAGTGATAGAAGGGAAATGAGTGAGAAGAACCTCATCAGTGAAGTGCAAGAAGTCCCCACCTTCAACTTCTTGCTCTGCAACAAGACAAAAACATGTTAACATACAGTCGAACAATATAAATACATTCTCCAGAAGAAAAAAAAAAACATTGACTTACTAAACAGAGTGTCTACAGTCTCCGCAGTTATAAAAGGACAATAGTCCTGCAAGTAATCCGCTACTTCAGACACTAAAGATCCTCTGTTTAAAATAGAAGTGTCAGTAGGAGGCTTCAACGACCCCATGATGGCCAACAGAGGTCGAACAACAAAACACCTCGGTCACCGAGTCAAAAGTCTTTCAATGGCGCAAGCAGCTCGAACCAGCTCAAAGCAACAGGTTAAGTAACCAAGTGATTTCACACAACCACCTTAACAAATAAAAAAGAACATCAACATCAGAAAAAGAAAAAAAAAACAAAAAAAACACAAAGCCACAAAGAAAGTTTAAGCACATACTTACATGCAATAAAGAAATGACACCGTTCAAAAGCAGTCCTTACAGTGAGTCCATGGGCTCAAACGCTCAAACCAGAATTGACCGACAGCAAATCAAACAGTGGATTTCACAATGACCAGCCACCTGCATCAACTAAAACAGCATGAATACAAGGTAGGTTTACGCCAGTCCGTGTCTTGTCGTAACAGGCTTCGCGATGCTGCGCCAGTTACGCCAATCCACGCCCGGCGTTAGACCTACCTTGGCCTGCGGCGCTTCCCAACTTGCCTTCGGCAAGCTGTCTCAAGGATTTTTGAGGCATTGAGTAATGCACCACGTGAAATCTGCAATAAAAATTTTTTAGTCGGTCGATCCCCTTTTTTCAAGATCTTGATTCGGCAAACTGATGAAGTCGGGCTCCTAGACCCACCTTCCGACCCCTCTTTGAAAAGGTCTTGCCGAGACCTGTCGAAATCCGCAATAAAATTTTTCAGTCGGTCGATCCCCGTTTTTTAAGATCCTGATTCGGCCAACTAATGAAGTCGGGCTCCTAGAACCCCCTTCCGACCCCTCTTTGAAAAGGTCTTGCCGAGACCTAGCGAAATGTGCAATAAAATTTTTTAGTCGGTCGACCCCCTTTTTTCAGGATGAAGGGTCAACGTTGATAATGTTAGTAAATTCGGGCCGAGGTAGCCAATTCGCTGGTAAAAGTTTGGTCAGGGGTCGAAATTGATTTCATTTTCGTCATCAGCACCTTCAAAAACATACGAAATCATGTAAAAATGTCTCTAAAATATAAAGTCACTGAAAAGTTGCACTTTTTCTGCCGGTTTTTTAGTGTTTTTTCGTTGGTACGACTAAATTATTTGAGATAGAGAGCTGAATTTCGGTGTGTGGCGAGCCAAGGATATACCTAACAACCCTGCAAAATCTCGTCTCGATCGGCCGAGCCGTTTGGGAGGAGTAGTGC
The DNA here is from genome assembly GCA_030522485.1 of Stenchaetothrips biformis. Taxonomy (NCBI): domain Eukaryota; kingdom Metazoa; phylum Arthropoda; class Insecta; order Thysanoptera; family Thripidae; genus Stenchaetothrips; species Stenchaetothrips biformis. Next base: position 13,738,011 of record CM060100.1, read on the forward strand.
GGACACACAAACAAACAGACAGACAGACAGACAGACAGGCAAAACTTTTCAACCCCACTGGAGTAACTGGCTTCGCTAATCGCTCAGCCAAAAAGGAGGAGAGGGAGAGAAGGAGAGGAGAGAAGAAAAATTAAATTCACATACTCACAGGCACAGGCGATTGAAAGAAAGTAGATCCTTACACCTTGTCAGCAGATGAAATTCGACTCAAAAGGCGTTCCGATTCAGCACCAAACTAAACAGGCCAAATGTCAGGTAGACCTGGAACAACACAAGAGAACAGGAGATTACAAGGTAGGTTTACGCCAGACGGTGTCTTGTCGTAACAGGCTTCGCGATGCTGCGCCGGTTACGACAATCCACGCCTGGCGTTACACCTACCTTGGCCTGCGGCGCTTCCTGCTTGCCTTCGGCAAGCTCTTTTAAGGGTTCATGGAGGCAATGAGAAGTGCACTACGTGATGAATGGTCGAAGTATACAAGCTAGGGCCCGACCTTCCGTCGAGCGGAGGAGGCAGCTCCGCTTCGCTGCGCCGGCAATTCAGTTCGACAGGGGCCGATACCAGCTTGGCCTGCCGGCGGATTCTTCTCGGGCCTTCTTCGGCCCTCGCATGGCTTGGCCCAATCGGAGGCCGTCTCTCGGGCCGTCGGTCCTCGCTCCTCACACCCCGTGGAGGTAAAGCGCAAACTTATTGATGTAACATCAGGACTGAGGCCCGCTCTTGTGTTCCCACTGTGCCAAAGTTAGTGTGCAAAACATGGCCGTTGCACCAATTTTCACAATACATGAAGGCGCTCACAGACTCCCCTTCCGACCCCTCTTTGCAAAGGTCTTGCCGAGACCTATCGAAATCTGCAATAAAAATTTTTAGTCGGTCGATCCCCTTTTTCAAGATCCTGATTGGGCCAACTGATGAAGTCGGGCTCCTAGACCCCCCTTCCGACCCCTCTTTGAAAAGGTCTTGCCGAGACCTGTCGAAATCTGCAATAAAATTTTTTAGTCGGTTGACCCCCTTTTTTCAAGATGAAGGGTCGTAGTTGATTATTTAGTGAATTTGAGCTGAGGTAGCCCATTCGCAGTCAAAACTTTGGTCAGGGGTCGAAATTGATTTCATTTTCGTTATCAGCACCTTCAAAAACATACGAAACTATGTAAAAATGGTACGAAAATATAAAGTCCCTGAAAAGTTGCACTTTTTCTGCCGTTTTTTTAGTGTTTTTTCGTTGGTACGACTGAATGATTTGAGATAGAGAGCTGAATTTTGGCGTGTGGCAAGCCAAGGATATACCTAACAACCCTGCAAAATCTCGTCCCGATCGGCCGAGCCGTTTGGGAGGAGTAGTGCGGACACACAGACAGACAGACAGACGGACAGACAGACAGACAGACAGACAGGAAAAGTTTTTCAACCCCAGTGAAGTAACTGGCTTCGCTAATCGCTCAGCCAACAAGGTAGGTTTACGCCAGACCGTGTCTTGTCGTAACAGGCTTCGCCATACTGCGCCTGTTACGACAATCCACGCCTGGCGTTACACCTACCTTGGCCTGCGGCGCTGCCCTGCTTGCCTTCGGCAAGCTGTCTCAATGATTTTTGAGGCATTGAGTAATGCACCACGTGAAATCTGCAATGAAATTTTTTAGTCGGTCGATCCCCTTTTTTTCAAGAATCTGATTCGGCAAACTGATGAAGTCGGGCTCAGACCCCCCTTCCGACCCCTCTTTGTAAAGGTCTTGCCGAGACCTGTCGAAATCCGCAATAAATTTTTTTGTCGGTCGATCCCTTTTTTCAAGATCCTGACAGCGGGTGGCAACTCCCGGGCAGAGCGTGAAACAAGGATCGGCTCGGTCGGTCTGGCGGGCATCGGCCAGCAGAGGGCCGAATCAGCCACTTCTTTTAATCAGAACTGTCTTAAAACTTTGAATTAGGTGAAAAACCGGGTACCGTTGTGAAGCTAAGAGTCTAAAGAATGCTCTCCTTTCATTGTTTTGTTCTAAAAATCTCTATACTATAAATATTGACGATTATAATGAGATGGTTAGGTCGCGGGCTACGCTACACCCGAAATTTGTTCACGTTCGTTCTCAGTTCTGAGCGATGCTAGACCTAACATGTCAGCGAGCCGATTTTTCCTTATAAAATTTAACATGGCGTAGGGCATATTATTTGGCGATAAAACTAACCTCAAGAACGTAGTCTGAGTCAAAAGCTGATGTGTGGAAATGGCGTCTGCTGGTACTTCTCTTTTTAACCTCATAAATAAGATACAAACAATACAATTTGCATCCGCATATGTAGCCTACGCCACGTGAAATTTTATAAGGATTCTTATCCCGTCCTCGGTTTTACATATAAACCTACGATTAATGGAAGCGAGACAGATTAAAATAGGCGTACGCGAAGTCGCGGAAACGACCGGTTTTACTGTGTGCACTAACGTGAGAGAACTGCGAATCCTAAACACTGTTGCGTACCTGATAATAAATCTTCAACCCTGTCTTCGTGCAAATTCACTGAGTTTTGTTGCACAGAGACCACTGTAAATTTACAACTTCAATGGGAAAATATTGTGTACCCAAACACCGTTCAAAACAAACACAGGCCCGTGTCGTCTTGCTCAGTCTATGAAAAATTCGCTACTCGGCTCCACCTGGCAGTTTCGGTGTGTGGGAAAGCCAGTTCTGTTTGTGAGAAAAATGAGATGTGTTAAATAGTTTATTTACACTCTGCGATGAAGTTGAGAACAACAATACGCTTTCTGATCGGCAAAAAAAAGATAAGCAATTTACATCACAAACCGATGTCGAGTAGCGAATTTTTCATAGACTGAGCAAGACGACACGGGCCTGTGTTTGTTTTGAACGGTGTTTGGGTACACAATATTTTCCCATTGAAGTTGTAAATTTACAGTGGTCTCTGTGCAACAAAACTCAGTGAATTTGCACGAAGACAGGGTTGAAGATATATTATCAGGTACGCAACAGTGTTTAGGATTCGCAGTTCTCTCACGTTAGTGCACACAGTAAAACCGGTCGTTTCCGCGACTTCGCGTACGCCTATTTTAATCTGTCTCGCTTCCATTAATCGTAGGTTTATATGTAAAACCGAGGACGGAATAAGAATCCTTATAAAATTTCACGTGGCGTAGGCTACATATGCGGATGCAAATTGTATTGTTTGTATCTTATTTATGAGGTTAAAAAGAGAAGTACCAGCAGACGCCATTTCCACACATCAGCTTTTGACTCAGACTACGTTCTTGAGGTTAGTTTTATCGCCAAATAATATGCCCTACGCCATGTTAAATTTTATAAGGAAAAATCGGCTCGCTGACATGTTAGGTCTAGCATCGCTCAGAACTGAGAACGAACGTGAACAAATTTCGGGTGTAGCGAAGCCCGCGACCTAACCATCTCATTATAATCGTCAATATTTATAGTATAGAGATTTTTAGAACAAAACAATGAAAGGAGAGCATTCTTTAGACTCTTAGCTTCACAACGGTACCCGGTTTTTCACCTTATTCAAAGTTTTAAGATAGTTCTGATTAAAAGAAGTGGCTGATTCGGCCCTCTGCTGGCCGATGCGCGACAGACCGACCGAGCCGATCCTTGTTTCACGCTCTGCCCGGGAGTTGCCACCCGCTGATCCTGATTCGGCCAACTAATGATGTCGGGCTCCTAGACCCCCCCTCCGACCCCTCTTTGAAAAGGTCTTGCCGAGACCTAAAAAAATCAGTAATAAAATTTTTATTCGGTCGACCCCCTTTTTTCAAGATGAAGGGTCAAAGTTGATTATGTTGGTAAATTCGGGCCGAGGTAGCCAATTCGCTGGTAAAAGTTTGGTCAGGGGTCGAAATTGATTTCATTTTCGTCATCAGCACCTTCAAAAAAATACGAAATCATGTAAAAATGTCTCTAAAATATAAAGTCACTGAAAAGTTGCACTTTTTCTGCCGTTTTTTTTAGTGTTTTTTCGTTTGTACGACTAAATTATTTGAGATAGAGAGCTGAATTTCGGTAACAACAAAGTTTTCAAAAGATTCAGATTAGTTCATACTTGAATATTAAATTTATTATCAAACAAGAAATTTGAGGCAATCATCTCAAAGTTTCAACTGATTCGCAATCCTAAACAACTAAAAACTAATGGTCAGGTCAGCAACTTGACTGTTAAACTTCGCTTATTTTGAACTCGTATTGGTCAGAGGTGTGCTTCCAACCCAACCAATGCGAATTGGTGAGAAGAAAGTGCGAACAGTGCGAAGTGCGATCTTAGGTGGACCGAATTCGCACCGGACGCACCAATTTCGCACAGTTCCTCCTGGGTCATACTTTTGGCACACTGGCTGTCGGAAGGAAAGTGCGAAGGTCGCACTGAAGTCTACTAAATCAGCACTGTGGCACACCGATGCACACTGATATCCTACTGGTTCCACACTCTTTTCGTACTTTCATTTTGGTAAGGGTATTTCTAAGGATAGGGCGAGCACCACTTACGACTGGTGACGTCACAGGACTGCTGAAGGGAGAGGGGGTAGCGCTGGAGCCTGCGGAGTGGTGGAGGGGCGGCAACGCCACGCCACTCCCTGACTACCGCTGCTACGATTCTTACGCCTCCTACAACTGGGGCTGCTACAACTTTTGCAACTCGTGCGGGTACAGACGGGGGATCGGCCCAGGGAGACAATAGCCGGCGGATGACTTATACTTTTCGTCTCCATGTTTTCCAACTAGACTACGACTTTTACCTCTCGTTCCTTCCACTCGGGCAACGACACGGGCCCGTCAGGTGACGGACCCGCATCATATCCCGTTTGCGGGAAAATGATGTCCCACAGTCCGGGCATGTGAATCTTTTGGGCGCCTGGAAATATGGAACAAAAAAAAATCGTCACGGTTTTCAGCAAATCCAAAGGTCAGACTTCTCGCCACAACAGAGTCAGACAAAAAAGTCTCGCCACAAAACGGTCGGACACAAAAGTCTCACCACAAAATGGCGAGACTTTTGTATCTGACCGCCACCTAGGCCGTAATGCTCCGGACGGTTACGGCCTTAAGGCACTCCTTGAAGGCAACGGCGAGGCGCACGCCACGCCGGCCATACGCCGAAAGGAATACGTACTCCAGTTTCGACTAACACTCATCATGACCAGCACCCTGAATGACCTGGACATAGGCTCGAAGGCACTACCCCCCCCCCCTCTCCACAACCCCGACCAGTCCCAACACCAGCACTGAAAACAGAAAAATGAGCCCGCGAGTCCCACCAACAGCCCCTAAGCACGTCGCCAACCAAACTCTACGCCGCGCGACAAGTGCTCGCGTGACATTCAAGCACGCGGCGCCCATCTCAACGATTCTCCTCTGCGCCAGCCAGCAGCCCGCGAAACGCCATCCGGAATTCCCCGCGAGGCAACAGCCAGCGGAGGCCAACAAGTCCGTCACGCTGGACCCCATCAAGCCACATCAGAAAACCCGCGCAGCCCATCACACGGCCCGTCACGCCCAAGTGCCACCGCGGACAAGATTCACGAACTATTCTTTTCACTGTCCGCAGTAAAGAGAGAATGTGCCACTTACCCTCCGCCGTGGTTGCTGCGGCCGGGCCCGGGCAGCTGGGGCTTCGGGCGGCTGAATCTCCTCGGGAATCTCCTCGGGCGGCTGGCCTGCGGCACCCAAGGAAATGGCGACACGGAACCACCCGCGAGAGGGAAATTAAAATGCGAATTGTGAACTGTGAACTGTGAAGTGTGAAGCTGTTGATTGATGCAAACCTTCTTCATGCAGCTGCTGGTGTTGTTGCTGCTGCTGTTGCTGTTGCTGCTGTTGCTGTTGTTGCTGCTGCTGTTGTTGCTGCTGCTGTTGCTGTTGCTGCTGTTGCTGTTGCTGCTGTTGCTGTTGTTGCTGCTGCTGTTGTTGCTGCTGCTGTTGCTGCTGTTGCTGCTGTTGCTGTTGTTGCTGCTGCTGCTGCATCAGGCGGTGGGCCTGAAAGGGGCAAAACCATTATGAGTGCCACCCCGGGAAGGTCTGGATCACAGTGTTCGGACTTTTTGGCCAAATCGACACGGAAGCGATCCACCGATTGCAAACCAATACACCAGCCCTGTTTCCAGTTGCCTTCCCTTGACCCCAACGTCCTCACCCACACAGTGCCTACCGTTAAGTGCCTCATCCGGAGCCTTTGGGAGGGCTTATGGTGCTGGCCCTTCTTGTCGCACAGTCCCCTCCGTGCCATCTGCAACAGACAAGAAACAATATAGGATAAAGGATTGCGTCGTCGATAAGGATAAGGATAAGAACGTGCCTGGGTATCGTTATTTCGCGGCTCCTCCGGACACATTTTTCTCTCTACAAGTCACAATTTTAAATTTATCAGACTCATCAAAGAAGATTCGAGGGCAAGAAAGAAATTCCCTTTTTATTACGACTCGGTACCGCCACGATACCCGGCGCAGCCGTTCCACTTCGTACAGCCGCTGCCGAGCCGACGCCAACCTACCCCGCCCACCCTCTCGGCCCGCTGCCGCCTGGAGTCCCGGTCCCACTGTCTCTGTCGCACTCCGTCGTATTTGTGCGAGAGAGACAGAGCGACGAGACGCTGTGCGAAATGGAGCTAGGAATGCCAGCCGGGTCTCAAAATGAAGGTATTGAGTGCCTCTAGAAGTCGGCTGGAACGGATATGCCGCCATTCCATTGGGGACCGGCGCAGAGAAAGAAGCGCACCGTTTTTACAGTGTAGGATGGTGGAAGTGACATTTCCCGATTCGCGCTCTAAACGAGACGCCATGGCCGGATAAGAGCAGGTACGTGACTTCGGTTTGCGTCAAATTGCAGCTAGACCATGTACCTACAGCGCTGCATGAAGCACAGGCTCGACACTTGAGTCCTGTCCAGTGAGGGAGTCACTTTCGGAACACTTTGTTTTCAGCAAAACAGCCGAAATGCTCCATTTCGTATCCTTCAGCCGCACGTTGCAGGCGAATGATGGAAGCTACTAGGGCCCACGAGGGCTGAAATGAAAGGTTGAAAGGCTGAAATGGTTCTAGACGCAAGGCGAACAGCAGGGTCGACGCCAGAGAGGCGTCCAGTGGAGGCGCCGCCGCCGCCGCGACTCGTGCGTAGCGCCTGCCAACTCCAGGGCGGGCCAGCCCGCCACGCGGCGGTGCAAAGTGGGTGGCCGCGCTGGAGAAGACAGGCGGGACGACGACGACGACGGAGGCGTCACAGGACCGTCACAGGGGCCCCATGTGGCGCAGAGGATAGCGCATTCGGACTTCCAATCCGGAGGTCGCTCCTGGTTCGATCCCTGCCAGGGATGATCGCTGGAGGGGGTGAGTGAGTTGGGGACGCGAGCGGACATGTTGGCACGATTTTCGGAGGTCGCCGTCGTCACCCCGCCTTACCCTCGTGGCCATGACCCCCTCGGGGTGCTTGACGACGCGCAGCAGCAGTAGTAGACTGGTTCCGCACAGTGCTTCGTCGCTCTGCCTCTCTCGCACCTATATAGGGGGGGGACGCCCCATGAGTGCGACAGAGACAGAGCGGCGAAAGGCATGTGCGGAATCGCTCTGCACTGTCGGTCTCTCTCGCACGCATCGGGCGCTTTCTGAGTGTGCGAGAGAGCCAGAGAGACAGACAGACAGACAGACAGAGCGACAGAGGGACGGAACAGCGGTTTGCGTCGGAAGCCGCGCTGCAGAGCGATACCGAAGAGTCGCTCCGTCGCTCTCGCACCCCCACTGGGCGTCCCGGTGGGGCGCGAGAGAGACGACGGCGTGATTCCGAACAGTGTTCCCGTCACACTGTCTCTGTCGCACTGCGTCGTATTTGTGCGAGAGAGACAGAGCGACGAGACGCTGTGCGAAATGGGGCGAAATCAAAAGTAAGTCGAACGTAGCAGAGCAAGGTTTCGATCCTCGGACCTCTGGGTTATGGGCCCAGCACGCTTCCACTGCGCCACTCTGCTTTGTTGTGGGGTCAAGACAGAGAGAGAGAGAGAGAGACTGAGGGAGAAAGACAGCGACAGGGTGTCGCGGCGCGTGGCTGCGGCGCCAGGGTTCGACGCGGCGCTGCACTGGAAGTGGAAGCGCTCCCGACGTTTGCGGCCCGTTTCCGAGCTTGTCGGCGCTCGCTACGGCCAGAGAGCCGGTCCGGAGCCGCACATGGAGGTCATATTCGTGCTCGGCAGGCCGAAAAGTACGGGGAACGGGTTAAAAAGGGACAAGTTTTTGGTCGGACGTCGAAAACGAGCGAAATCGGCCTCTTTGACGCACTCGTTGACCGGGACGGGGAACCGCCGCGCAGGTGCGGCATGCGCGGCGGCCCGGTGACCCATTCCTACACCCATGACGGAGCGGATCGGACACGAAAAGGAACGAAACAGAAGGAAAAAGGGTAAAAACCCGCTTGAAAATGGAGAAAAAAATGGAAGTGAAAGTGGCGAGCTGCTCCTGGCGGAGGCCGTGTAGACCGTGGTGTGCGCGCGCGCGTGCGTGCGACCGCTCCCTCCCTGCAGCAGTGACGTGGGGATGCGCGGCGGGGGAGGCCGAGGGCCGGCGCCGACCCCTTTGGGGCGCGCCTGACACGTTTTCCGAGCGTCGAGCCATTCGGTGGCGGGTATCCTCGGCTCGGTGTCCTAACCTATCCTTCCCCCAACACTCATCCAAGGCGTTTGCTACACTATCGTACAGCATTTTCATCATTGTCTCTTGATTGGTTTTGTTGATTCGTTTCTTCACCCTTATAAATTCTATGACATTTAATCCTATTTTCTTAGATTTTAGAACAGCAAGCACATCCATTGGTTCCTACAATAAACAACCACAATGTCAACACCACTTAAAGATGAAATTCATTAAAAACTAATAAACGGCACAGAGTGAGGCTGTCCATCAGAAAGCCATTAATTAAGACATAAACCCTCTCCGTTGTTTGAATTACTGTAATCCATTCAGCACATAAATATTGCAAGAATCACTCACAAAGGAGAGTCTTGGAGTGAGATGTCTATGCAGCAGTCCTATCAAGTTCAATAATTTAAAACATAGATTATACAAACCACTGAATCAGCATCGAGTTGTTTCTTCGCTCTTTTGCTGACACTTGATTCTTTTGTCTTCCTTACTCTTTTTCTTATTTGGTATAAAGCTAAGGAGGTGCCAGAGCTTGAATTGTTGGATTCATCGAGATTCTCACATACTTTATCATCGCCACCAAGAGGGGTACAACCCTGAAATAAAATAAAAATAAAATATAATAACATGGTCAAAGTACAAGACAAAACAAAGGAGCAATGAATGCAAAGTCATACAAAGGTATCATCACCGTCAGAACCACCAGATTTTTGGTGTACTATTACAATCATCATAATTTTCTTCCTCTGTCCAAAAGTGATAGAAGGGAAATGAGTGAGAAGAACCTCATCAGTGAAGTGCAAGAAGTCCCCACCTTCAACTTCTTGCTCTGCAACAAGACAAAAACATGTTAACATACAGTCGAACAATATAAATACATTCTCCAGAAGAAAAAAAAAACATTGACTTACTAAACAGAGTGTCTACAGTCTCCGCAGTTATAAAAGGACAATAGTCCTGCAAGTAATCCGCTACTTCAGACACTAAAGATCCTCTGTTTAAAATAGAAGTGTCAGTAGGAGGCTTCAACGACCCCATGATGGCCAACAGAGGTCGAACAACAAAACACCTCGGTCACCGAGTCAAAAGTCTTTCAATGGCGCAAGCAGCTCGAACCAGCTCAAAGCAACAGGTTAAGTAACCAAGTGATTTCACACAACCACCTTAACAAATAAAAAAGAACATCAACATCAGAAAAAGAAAAAAAAAACAAAAAAAACACAAAGCCACAAAGAAAGTTTAAGCACATACTTACATGCAATAAAGAAATGACACCGTTCAAAAGCAGTCCTTACAGTGAGTCCATGGGCTCAAACGCTCAAACCAGAATTGACCGACAGCAAATCAAACAGTGGATTTCACAATGACCAGCCACCTGCATCAACTAAAACAGCATGAATACAAGGTAGGTTTACGCCAGTCCGTGTCTTGTCGTAACAGGCTTCGCGATGCTGCGCCAGTTACGCCAATCCACGCCCGGCGTTAGACCTACCTTGGCCTGCGGCGCTTCCCAACTTGCCTTCGGCAAGCTGTCTCAAGGATTTTTGAGGCATTGAGTAATGCACCACGTGAAATCTGCAATAAAAATTTTTTAGTCGGTCGATCCCCTTTTTTCAAGATCTTGATTCGGCAAACTGATGAAGTCGGGCTCCTAGACCCCCCTTCCGACCCCTCTTTGAAAAGGTCTTGCCGAGACCTGTCGAAATCCGCAATAAAATTTTTCAGTCGGTCGATCCCCGTTTTTTAAGATCCTGATTCGGCCAACTAATGAAGTCGGGCTCCTAGAACCCCCTTCCGACCCCTCTTTGAAAAGGTCTTGCCGAGACCTAGCGAAATGTGCAATAAAATTTTTTAGTCGGTCGACCCCCTTTTTTCAGGATGAAGGGTCAACGTTGATAATGTTAGTAAATTCGGGCCGAGGTAGCCAATTCGCTGGTAAAAGTTTGGTCAGGGGTCGAAATTGATTTCATTTTCGTCATCAGCACCTTCAAAAAAATACGAAATCATGTAAAAATGTCTCTAAAATATAAAGTCACTAAAAAGTTGCACTTTTTCTGCCGTTTTTTTAGTGTTTTTTCGTTGGTACGACTAAATTATTTGAGATAGAGAGCTGAATTTCGGTGTGTGGCGAGCCAAGGATATACCTAACAACCCTGCAAAATCTCGTCTCGATCGGCCGAGCCGTTTGGGAGGAGTAGTGCGGACACACAAACAAACAGACAGACAGACAGACAAAACTTTTCAACCCCACTGGAGTAACTGGCTTCGCTAATCGCTCAGCCAAAAAGGAGGAGAGGGAGAGAAGGAGAGGAGAGAAGAAAAATTAAATTCACATACTCACAGGCACAGGCGATTGAAAGAAAGTAGATCCTTACACCTTGTCAGCAGATGAAATTCGACTCAAAAGGCGTTCCGATTCAGCACCAAACTAAACAGGCCAAATGTCAGGTAGACCTGGAACAACACAAGAGAACAGGAGATTACAAGGTAGGTTTACGCCAGACCGTGTCTTGTCGTAACAGGCTTCGCCATACTGCGCCTGTTACAACAATCCACGCCTGGCGTTACACCTACCTTGGCCTGCGGCGCTGCCCTGCTTGCCTTCGGCAAGCTGTCTCAAGGATTTTTGAGGCATTGAGTAATGCACCACGTGAAATCTGCAATGAAATTTTTTAGTCGGTCGATCCCCTTTTTTTCAAGAATCTGATTCGGCAAACTGATGAAGTCGGGCTCAGACCCCCCTTCCGACCCCTCTTTGAAAAGGTCTTGCCGAGACCTGTCGAAATCCGCAATAAAATTTTTATGTCGGTCGATCCCCTTTTTTCAAGATCCTGACAGCGGGTGGCAACTCCCGGGCAGAGCGTGAAACAAGGATCGGCTCGGTCGGTCTGGCGGGCATCGGCCAGCAGAGGGCCGAATCAGCCACTTCTTTTAATCAGAACTGTCTTAAAACTTTGAATTAGGTGAAAAACCGGGTACCGTTGTGAAGCTAAGAGTCTAAAGAATGCTCTCCTTTCATTGTTTTGTTCTAAAAATCTCTATACTATAAATATTGACGATTATAATGAGATGGTTAGGTCGCGGGCTACGCTACACCCGAAATTTGTTCACGTTCGTTCTCAGTTCTGAGCGATGCTAGACCTAACATGTCAGCGAGCCGATTTTTCCTTATAAAATTTAACATGGCGTAGGGCATATTATTTGGCGATAAAACTAACCTCAAGAACGTAGTCTGAGTCAAACGCTGATGTGTGGAAATGGCGTCTGCTGGTACTTCTCTTTTTAACCTCATAAATAAGATACAAACAATACAATTTGCATCCGCATATGTAGCCTACGCCACGTGAAATTTTATAAGGATTCTTATTCCGTCCTCGGTTTTACATATAAACCTACGATTAATGGAAGCGAGACAGATTAAAATAGGCGTACGCGAAGTCGCGGAAACGACCGGTTTTACTGTGTGCACTAACGTGAGAGAACTGCGAATCCTAAACACTGTTGCGTACCTGATGATAAATCTTCAACCCTGTCTTCGTGCAAATTCACTGAGTTTTGTTGCACAGAGACCACTGTAAATTTACAACTTCAATGGGAAAATATTGTGTACCCAAACACCGTTCAAAACAAACACAGGCCCGTGTCGTCTTGCTCAGTCTATGAAAAATTCGCTACTCGGCTCCACCTGGCAGTTTCGGTGTGTGGGAAAGCCAGTTCTGTTTGTGAGAAAAATGAGATGTGTTAAATAGTTTATTTACACTCTGCGATGAAGTTGAGAACAACAATACGCTTTCTGATCGGCAAAAAAAAGATAAGCAATTTACATCACAAACCGATGTCGAGTAGCGAATTTTTCATAGACTGAGCAAGACGACACGGGCCTGTGTTTGTTTTGAACGGTGTTTGGGTACACATTATTTTCCCATTGAAGTTGTAAATTTACAGTGGTCTCTGTGCAACAAAACTCAGTGAATTTGCACGAAGACAGGGTTGAAGATATATTATCAGGTACGCAACAGTGTTTAGGATTCGCAGTTCTCTCACGTTAGTGCACACAGTAAAACCGGTCGTTTCCGCGACTTCGCGTACGCCTATTTTAATCTGTCTCGCTTCCATTAATCGTAGGTTTATATGTAAAACCGAGGACGGAATAAGAATCCTTATAAAATTTCACGTGGCGTAGGCTACATATGCGGATGCAAATTGTATTGTTTGTATCTTATTTATGAGGTTAAAAAGAGAAGTACCAGCAGACGCCATTTCCACACATCAGCTTTTGACTCAGACTACGTTCTTGAGGTTAGTTTTATCGCCAAATAATATGCCCTACGCCATGTTAAATTTTATAAGGAAAAATCGGCTCGCTGACATGTTAGGTCTAGCATCGCTCAGAACTGAGAACGAACGTGAACAAATTTCGGGTGTAGCGAAGCCCGCGACCTAACCATCTCATTATAATCGTCAATATTTATAGTATAGAGATTTTTAGAACAAAACAATGAAAGGAGAGCATTCTTTAGACTCTTAGCTTCACAACGGTACCCGGTTTTTCACCTTATTCAAAGTTTTAAGATAGTTCTGATTAAAAGAAGTGGCTGATTCGGCCCTCTGCTGGCCGATGCGCGACAGACCGACCGAGCCGATCCTTGTTTCACGCTCTGCCCGGGAGTTGCCACCCGCTGATCCTGATTCGGCCAACTAATGATGTCGGGCTCCTAGACCCCCCCTCCGACCCCTCTTTGAAAAGGTCTTGCCGAGACCTAAAAAAATCAGTAATAAAATTTTTTAGTCGGTCGACCCCCTTTTTTCAAGATGAAGGGTCAAAGTTGATTATGTTGGTAAATTCGGGCCGAGGTAGCCAATTCGCTGGTAAAAGTTTGGTCAGGGGTCGAAACCGCCTTCGTGTTCTACGGGTTCATGAAGGGATGAAGTAACGACGCAAGAGTTCTGGTAAGGTACTTGACACACGCGGGCACTTTCACGACGGGCTATTCGCGGAGAGGAGCTAGGTCTGCTTCCGTTCGGTGGTGGTAGAATACTGCCGGAGCACCTCCCGAGCTGGAGCTCGGCGAGGGAGGCTCCGTGCTTAATCTCTTAACTCTCGACTCGCTTAAGGTTAACGCCTCTGGTCAGTGGTCGATGACGGCAACCCATCTGCCAGCCGTGCTAATTGGGTGGCGTTTCATCGCGGGGCGACGCGGCCTGTTTTGCTGTATAGGCACGCGCGCCGGATAGCGAGGCGTCGAGTAGAGTTGGAGTCGTGGCGCGTCATAGGGGCATTGGCCCGAGTGACCTGGGCACTGCGCCTATGACAAGAAGAACATAATATTCCCTAATGACGGCGGTAAGGTGTCCGCGTCATTGGTTTTTCAAGGACTCCTACTGTGTGGTGCCTCTATTTTCACATCTAAGGATATCAACAAGAATAATTTTGTGGCTACTTGGCAAAAGACCCCCCCCCCCCCCCTCCACGGTTTGTTCACATCTTTCATACAGTGTGGCTGAATACCGCTTCGCCATTTCGTCGCTCGCTCGCTTAGTCAATACCATGTCACTTTTCAGGGCAATTTTCCTGCACAGCAGCAATAGTATTTCGCTGTACAAGAAGAAACTTTTGTTGAAAATGCAATGCTCGCCATGTCTCATGGCCATGTGTCAAGACGCCAGGGAGTTCTGCCCCTTGTTCGTTATAAACGAGATATGGACGTGGTCCCTTAATTGGAGTGGACTTCTAATCCTCGGCTCAAAGGTAACTCAGTAATTTCCTCGTCTATGAACTACAGCAGCCACCTTCTTTGTTTCTAGCTGCATTCACACCTTGATGCGGCTTGACCTACGTAGAAACACAGGTGCTGAACACTATTTCTCTTCCTGAGTTGGTCCAGTAGTTTCACTGTGCGCCACACTCACAGCAGAGACCTCTGTGGCAGTATCATTAAAAATGCTCATATTAATACGTCTCCTGGAAAGTTCCTGGTTTTGGCTTGAAAAACGGGTAATTCCACATCAAATCACCACAGGCCCCAAATCCTGTATTCGCCGATTGCGACGGTAATTTTATTTTAGGTTCACCTAACTACCCAGGGACTTTTAACAAGACACTTTAACAAAACAATTTAACACCATTGAAAAAAGGTGAAAACTTTAAAAGATTCCCACAGCCAAACGGGTTGAGTTATCGCAAAACCCTTTGGTATTAAGTCCCTTGGTAGTAAAGTGAACCTAAAATAAAATTATCGTCCCAATCGGTGAATACAGGATTTGGGGCCTGTAGTGATTTGACGTGGAATTACCCAAACTTGATTTTGCCGTCACGAATGGGGTGGACCCCTCAAATATTGTACTTGTGCCAGGTGTTTGAGGTGAGTCGATTGATGAGTCAATAATAGTACTCAGTGTTACTTTTTTGGTGACTTCTTGGCTGAGCGATTAGCGAAGCCAGTTACTCCAGTGGGGTTGAAAAGTTTTATCTGTCTGTCTGTCAGTCTGTTTGTGTGTCCACCCTACTCCTCCCAAACGGCTCGGCCGATCCAGACGAGATTTTGCAGGGTTGTTAGGTATATCCTTGGCTCGTCACACGCCGAAATTCAGCTCTCTATCTCAAATAATTTAGTCGTACCAACGAAAAAACACTAAAAAAACAGCAGAAAAAGTGCAACTTTTCAGTGACTTTATATTTTAGAGACATTTTTACATGATTTCGTATGTTTTTGAAGGTGCTGATGACGAAAATGAAATCAATTTCGACCCCTGACCAAACTTTCACCAGCGAAATGGCTACCTCGGCCCGAATTTACTAACATAATCAACTTTGACCCTTCATCTTGAAAAAAGGGGATGGACCGACTAAAAAATTTTATTGCAGATTTCGCTAGGTCTCGGCAAGACCTTTTCAAAGAGGGGTCGGAAGGGGGGTCTAGGAGCCCGACTTCATCAGTTGGCCGAATCAGGATCTTGGTAAAAGGGGGTCTACCAACTAAAAAAATTTATTGCAGATTTCGATAGGTCTCGGCAAGACCTTTCCAAAGAGGGGTCGGAAGGGGGGGTCTAGGAGCCCGACTTCATCA
The DNA here is from genome assembly GCA_030522485.1 of Stenchaetothrips biformis. NCBI lineage: Eukaryota > Metazoa > Arthropoda > Insecta > Thysanoptera > Thripidae > Stenchaetothrips > Stenchaetothrips biformis. The sequence goes on from CM060100.1 coordinate 13,753,711, forward strand.
GTTGGCCGAATCAGGATCTTGAAAAAAGGGGAGCGACCGACTAAAAATTTTTATTGCTGATTTCGATAGGTCTCGGCAAGACCTTTTCAAAGAGGGGTCGGAAGGGGGGGTCTGTGAGCCCGCCTTCATGTATTGTGAAAATCGGTGCAACGGCCATGTTTTGCACATTAACTTTGGCACAGTGGGAACACAAGAGCGGGCCTCAGTCCTGATGTTACATCAATAAGATTGCGCTGTACCCCCACGGGGTGTGAGGTGCGAGGACCGAAGGCCCGAGAGACGGCCTCCGATTGGGCCAAACCAGGTCTGGTGGAAGGGCGAAGAAGGCCCGAGAAGAATCCGCCGGCAGGCCAAGCTGGTATCGGCCCCTGTCAAAATTGCCGGCGCAGCGAAGCGGAGCTGCCTACTCGGTTCGACGGAAGGGCGTGCCCCAGCTTGTATACTTCGACCATTTATCGCGTATTGCACTACTCATTGCCTCAATGAACCCTTAAAACAGCTTGCCGAAGGCAAGCTCAACCTCAGAACCGCCCGGTGACGGCTTTTGATCCAAGCCCCAGGGGCGCTGCTGCAGGTGCATCATGGTTTACATGGTGTACAGGAGGATCTCTGCAACGGAGGCCGCTAGAAGGGCATGTAGGGCAGTGTTGCCAGATAAGTAGGCAAAAAGTAGCCCAAACACACAGGGGTTCGGCAGGCTGCATCTCTTCCTGCCTACTAGGCGACTTCTCGCCACAGCTGTTCAGTAGCTGCCTAGTAGGCAGAAGGAGATGCAGCCCACCGCACACCTGTGTGTTTCGGCTACTTTTTGCCTACTTTTCTGGCCACACTGATGTAGGGGTATTTTTGGAATCGGGGCGACGAAATAAGGACAACGGTGTTAATTTCGAGCCGATCGGAAAAGTTTGGGCCCAGGTTCGAATCCCGGTGGGGTAAAAATTCGATCAAAATTTTCGATTCGAGTTTGACATCGTTTCATATGTTTTCGGGGGTGCCCATGACAAAAAAGGGATCCATTTTGACCCCATACCCAGGTTTGGTAAAATACGACCAAAATTTTCAACTCGAGCTTGACATTGTTTCGTTTGTTTTTGAGGGTGCTGATGACGAAAATGGCAAATTGACCCAGACCCACTTACGAATCCCTGTAGGGTCAAATGCGACCAAAATTTTTCCTTTTTGACCCCGAACTGGACCCAGGCGGTCGAGTGCCGTTTCTGTCACATACGACCCTAATCTTTATTTCGAGGTAGACATGGTTTCGTACGTTAAGGGTGCTGATGACGAAAGTAACATCTATTTAGTTTCCGACAGAGATTCGCATCACTATGGGCTACAATACGACAGCAATTGCGAATGTTTAAAATGTACGGGACGGGCCAAAGTTGCCGATTTGTATCGCAACTTTCCCTGTTATTTGCTTTTAAATCTATCCTATTGATCGCTCGGCAACCGCGTTTGTGCGAGAACGTAGCTGATAGTGAGTGTTATCGATGTGCCGACGCTATTGAATAACGTTCGAAGGGAACATATGAAAAAGTCGAGTTGAAGGGAACGGGCACGCGCCGCCGCATTCAAACAGAGCGCGGCCCGGGAATGGGTATAGTTCGCTCCCGCCAGGGCCCCGGAACGTAACGTACCTGCGTTACGTTACTAAATGGAATTGTGTCACATTGTGCGTTTCACTATGTGTTCCGTTACCTTTAACGGGACGCAATGGTGTCCGAAAAAGTTTCGTTACAATATTTGGTAACGGGATCAGTATTTACAGAGCCAGTGGTACAAATATTAACGATCCTTTTTTTTTTTTTCAATCAAAGTAGCTCTTAGCCGAGATAACCTCCTCTGGCTCCAGTATTGAGAAATATCTCGGGTCTAGGAGAATGGCTGCCTCAAAACCTGGGTATTCAAAAAGTGCAGGCACTTTCTCATTACCTGCATTTACATGACTTCGAGCGTACACTTGTCTCCTTTCCCTTCTGGTCATGTTGTCAGGAATTGCTTTGGCAAGAGATGTACTAACTTACCTGAGCCTTATTTTACATTCAAGCCAAACGCCATACATATCTCCAAGGGAGAGTTGTTCAGCTTGGAGAAGTTTAGTTGCAATCATGGCTGGCTCCAATGACTCCACCATCTCATCAATTTGCTCCCACTTAGTGGCAAATAGAGTCCAATCATCCTCGTCTTCATCATCCTGCAGTACAGTTCTCACCTTCAGGATAGATTTGAGAATATTGTAGGAGGTATTCCAGCGGGTGGAGTTGTCCAGAAAGGGCATTCACACTGCATTCACACCACATAGAAGAAGCTCTGTTTGCCAGAAAGGCAATGAGGCATGGTTTAAGCATTACGAAACGAAAGGACTCGGTGAACCAGCCACCACGAATTTTAAAAAATCATTCCATGCTCCTAGAAAACAGGGTTGCTGAGGGTTACTGGCACCCAAGGTATTTACACAGCATTCCACATAAAACACATATGGAGGCAACACATCTGAAACTTTTTATCGTTACAGGCCACCATCCAGGACATCTGGGCGTCCATCGACTCATCCTGTACCATGTTCACCAGCTCCGACTCTGACAGGAATCAAGAAATTATTCCAATTCGCGAGAGTTGTGCCACATGTAGGCCACAAAGAGGCGTTACAGTTGGATGCGACACCATGTCTCATCCATTATTCTTCTCATCCTTACACACCCCTTTGGGACACTCTCTGACCTCTATCAAGAACAGAAAAGGTGATGTCCTAACTATCTCGAGGATAAGGCATGATCTCTCATCCTAACCTGTCATGTGTTCGGATGTGACATGATGTCTTATTAATTATTTGTTTTATCACACTTTTTTAATACTTTTTTACTCATTAATAGGCCGTTGTTGACGCCTCATGGAAGCAAGGTTGGTTGCTGTCCGCCGTTGAAGAGGAAGCGGGAGTCCACAACACCTTTCCCTGAAGTACCTTCCAAGAGACGTAGGTTTTCATCACAAAGTTCTTGTACTTCATCTTGTTCATCTTTCAGAAGGTCAGCCGCTCTTAAGATGTTAGCTCCAACAATTTGTGAAACATCAATACCAAAGTCCTTCAAAATTTCCCTCTTGAGATTCTCTGCAGTTTGGCTAATCAGTAGGTGTTTCACAGTGAGTGTCCTTGGCTAGCATTTTCCACCATCTGAAAATGTATGTTCACTCCAAAATATGACTTGTTCTTGGAGGTAGAATCTACTTAGAGGGAAATAAGTTTTCCCTTGATCTCTCTCTTTATAAATTCTCTTAGTCTAGCAGCCTCGTCTTGAACCATTTTTCTTACAGACTCATCATTGATAGTAATCCTGTAATATAAAAAATTTTACGTAAAAAACAGGACGGACCAAACGAAGCTAATTGTTTTAAAAACAACATTGTATGTTTTATTTCCTTTCTCTTCACTGTTAAAAAAAACTGTAGGGAAACGACACAATTGCCAACGACTCATTTGTTCTAAAACAGCATGTGTCATTGGGATGGAAAACGAAACAAATGCTGTAAGGAAACAGCAGTTATCGTCATCAGAAAGAACAACCAAAATATCGTTGGAGAACAGTATCCTTTAGCAAGAAACAGAAAATCTCGTTGCCTGGAAGAACGACTTTAGCAGTTTTAAAACAGAATCAATTTGTTTATGAACAACACATGACATCAAAAAATAGTAAGCAGGAAGAAGTTCATTAAAGGTAACAACGAAACTACCGTTATAAAACAACATTGTACCAAACAAAACAGAACTTCCCATAAAGGAAAAAAAAACCAAAGCCAGCTTAGGAAAAGCTAAATTTATTTAAAAACAACAAAAACTGTTCAAGAACAACACTAACTATTTCTCAATAAAAGTTTTTTCCCACCTTCTGATAAGGGAGTCGGGAGTGTGCTGATGACTCGACCTCCTACGACAATGTCATTCATAAACGGCTTTACTGTAAACAAACAGCTTTCCTGTTTAAAAACAGCAAAAACTGCCCATTAACAAGGTACTTACTGTTTCAAAACAAGAGATTTTGCCGTTTTTTAAAAACAGGTCTTTTGAAGGTTCATCTCCGAGGATCATGATCTGGATTCATAACTGACTTGTCACTTTGAGACAAGCTGTCCTGTTGGTTAGAGTTAGTCTGAAGTGCATGAAGTTGAGGAGTCTGATTACCAGATGGCAAACAGTTAATGTGTGGCACTACAAGACAGCATCAGCATGACAAGAAAGAAATGTTACACAGCCTGGTAAAAGTGTCCGACACTGCCAAAATCGTATCGAGACGTCTCAAGCAGAATTCAGAAACGACAACGCGGATTTGATATTCAAGTGAATGCGACTTATTCATCCTCGTACTGTGCGAATAAGGCGTTTGTTTTTGTTTTGACCACGTAAAAGGAGGGGGGGAGAGAGGGAGAGGCCGAATGCCGAACACGAGTGAGTCATCTCTCTCTTTATTCTGCACGGCATTTCTGTAATTTTTATTGCTTTTCGTTTTTAAGTAATCCACTGCTTTGCAAGTTCCTACTCTGCACACTCGTTTTTTATTTTCCCTGCATTGTTAATGCTGCTATTTCATTTTCTATCCGATTTCACTTTGCCATCGCCGTGCACTTAACCCTTCTGAACACTGCGGCTAATTTGGAAGTCTTGTTTCTCTCTCTCGTGCTGTTTTCCTAATCTTTTTTCTGTGTTTTTGTTAAAGGATAGAAGATGCCAGAATTCAGTGGCCACCGTCGTGCAGAGTTCATCTGTAGTGGGTGTGGAGGAAAGCCGAGACGAGAACCGACGACCAGTTGAGAGTCTAGCACAAACGTGGAGTCTTCTGCTAACCCCACCGGTATGTATCATTTGACTGGAACAGATTCGGTAAGAGAAGTCGGTGGATCGTGTCTCTAGGAAAATACCGAAGTGTACTCTGTAAAGTTCATTATGTTCCTGCTGTCACCAGGGTAATATGCTTAAAAAATGCTGGCTCTGAGAAATTTCCGAAGCCTTTGAATGCAAACAACCCGATCATCATAACTTTGTAACAGGTTCATTTTGTACACCAACTCATAAGATAATCCCTTCTTTTCTGAAAATTTATAGAAGCTTGTGTAGATAGAGGATCCCTATTCAAATCAAGACATTGACAAAAAATTGATCAATTGATGTGGGTTTTCAGTTGGTGACTAAAGTAATCTTATTATGTCTAAATCTAATGACTGCACACTTTGTCTACCATTTTTAAGTAAATGCCTTGTTGTGTTGTAGATGCTTACCATGTGGACCGATGCTGATGTCAACTCTGGGTGGCTGTACCCAACAGAAGCGTCCCTCACCTTTCTGGACGGAGGCTGACTAATCATAAGACTACTTTCATGCAGGTACGAGTATGAGCAAGAGACGGTATTTTGCTTTATTGTTGCTGAAGTCATAAAAATAATTACTATATATTTATCCCAGTTAAATAGAAAGTGAGATTCTAAATACATGCTCCAGAACAGAGTATGTTTAAAGTCAAGTCAGGAACAAAGAAAATTGTATTATGAAATAACAGGATTTATGGGTGGCTGTTAGGAATGGTTTTTAAATTCAAATTCCTTTTGTTTGATACAGGTTTATATTTGTTTCTGGTATTTAAAATTAGAAAGTAAAGTTAGCATTTCCATGATTTTGTTATTTCTTTAACACTCATCCATAGGACTTGTGTTGCGCCGATTTGAAAACAATCAACCCAACAACTTTATTATCAATAGTTTTTTTGTCCCCCCACTCTCCTTATGCCTCAATCGCACTTGTAAGATGTAGTTGAAACAAAAGAGCATAAGGTACAAGTTAGCATTGCTTCAAGCTCCAACTTTGAGACATCTGTGAGGGAATAAAATATTTACTAATTTAAGTTTTTGTTTGGAGATTTGGCACTTTGCCAAACTTGAGCTTTCTATCTAAAAGTACTGTTAGTATGTTTTTTTGATCCTGACTTAATAATGTGTGTAAGAATTAATGATGTCCTTTTGTTTGTCTGTTGTAGGAATCCATTTCATCAATGGGCTGTTTGGGCATCAATGCTCTTTTGGAACAATGGGCGTGCCACGAGTACAACTACCTTCTTGTTGCTGTTGCTTTCCCTGGTATGTTTCCAAAACATCTGTAGTCTCAATAACACTTTTGGTGTTTTTATTTACTTATTGGCTGAGCGATTAGCGAAGCCAGTTACTTCACTGGGGCTGGAAAGTTTTGTCTGTCTGTGTGTGTGTGTGTGTTTGTGTGTTTGTGTGTGTGTGTGTCTGTGTGTCAGCACTACTCCTCCTGAACGGCTCGGCCGATCGAGACGAGATTTTGCAGGGTTGTTAGGTATATCCTTGGCTCGCCACACGCCAAAATTCAGCTCTTTATCTCAAATAATTTAGTCGTACCAACGAAAAAACACTAAAAAAACGGCAGAAAAAGTGCAACTTTTCAGTAACTTTATATTTTAGAGACATTTTTACATGGTTCCTTATGTTTTTGAAGTTCCTGATGACGAAGATGAAATCAATTTCAACCCCTGACCAAACTTTTAACTGCGAATTGGCTACCTCGGCCCGAATTTACTAATCAACTTCAACCCTTCATCTTGAAAAAAGGGGATCGACCGACTAAAAATTTTTATTGCGGATTTCGAAAGGTCTCGGCAAGACCTTTTCAAAGAGGGGTCGGAAGGGGGGTCTAGGAGCCCGACTTCATCAGTTTGTCGAATCAGGATCTTGAAAAAAGGGGATCGACCGACTAAAAAAATTTATTGCGGATTTCGAAAGGTCTCGGCAAGACCTTTTCAAGGAGGGGTCGGAAGGGGGGGTCTAGGAGCCCGACTTCATTAGTTGGCCGAATCAGGATCTTGAAAAAAGGGGATCGACCGACTAAAAAATTTTATTGCAGATTTCGATAGGTCTCGGCAAGACCTTTTCAAAGAGGGGTCGGAAGGGGGGTCTAGGAGCCCAACTTCATCAGTTTGCCGAATCAGGATCTTGAAAAAATGGGATCGATTGACTAAAAAATTTTATTGCAGATTTCACGTGGTGCATTACTCAATGCCTCAAAAATTCTTGAGATAGCTTGCCGAAGGCAGCAGGGAAGCGCCGCAGGCCAAGGTAGGTGTAACGCCAGGCGTGGATTGTCGTAACTGGCGCAGCATCGCGAAGCCTGTTACGACAAGACACGGTCTGGCGTAAACCTACCTTGTCTTATTCATTCATTTCACCCAGTGATCCACTGGAGTCCATACCCTAGCCAGCAGGGAAGGCAAACTTATGTTTTGTGTTGAATTATTTTCTTTTTTCAGGTGCAAGAGATATATTTTGGAAACTATAGCACAAAAAGCTGGAAGAATCAACGTTGCCAAGCTGACTCTTTCATTGCACAAGACCACAAGTCGAGGCGGGAAAGTGATGTTTGGTATTTCTGAAGGCGATGATTGGTCTTGAAAGGGGAAAGGTAATTGTGTTTGAAAATAAAGAAACAAAAACATATAACCAAAGTACATTTTTTAATTAATTTTTCAAATATTTTCCCCTTTATGTATTAAATTAAAGAAGAGACATTAAATTATGTTGCCTCTACAAATTTTTGACAATTATCAATTAGAAATAGAAAAGAATTTTGACATTCTTCAGATTTAACTGTATAACGTAATCAGTCTTTATCTTTTTGGTCCAAGGAGCAGTTGGTCAATTTATTCACGAATCTGACTAGCTTGTCATTGCTTCTCCAGTTAAGAGATGCACTGCCACATTTTGTTCCCTTGGGCACTGCAATTCCTGCGATTTCTCTGAAAACATGAGACAGCAAATAAATAATAACCTTTTAATATTTGGGAAGGGTGCGGAGTAAGTTTCAGCATCATTACAATAGCATAACTTGCTGACCTTGAAATAAAATTTTTAAGATAGAAAAAAATTTTAGAACATTATCTCATCCTCGTCTTCAGGCTCTTCTATGATTGCAAACTTCAGGCTGAACACTAGTTCGCCCTTCTTGTCAGTGTAAACTGGATGCGGCACAGGATATTTTAGTTCATCTGGAGAAACCATTAGCACGTCAGCTTCAGCATCATAGTTGATTTCATGTATTCCCTTGGCAGGATGGTAGTTTGCCAGTCGTCGTTTAATGATGAAGTGGAACTGTGTTCCCTGGAATACAATCGCCTTGATAACGCCAACTGAGATGGTGCCTGCTTTTTGGCTTAACAGTATTATGCTCTCTAATTCATATAAAAGCCCACTGGCACTTGCAGAGGTAGTGTCATACCAGTTGCCAGTCAAGTGTAAGTTTTCCACAAACTCAGCTACCTTGCCAGTAAATGACTTATGGGACAATATTCTTGAGTCTTTTTCAACTAAACCTTTTTCAAGTATGTTGTTGTCACTTGTTACATAGCAGAGATACATCTGTGCTCTTTCGGCACAGGAAAACTCTTGATTTATAAAGTTTCTTGTCATTCTCATCAGTTGCTTAAACATCTTGTGTTTCTGCTCAAATGGAAGAGTCCATAAGTACAGAAGAGGTCCAAGGGCAAGCATTAATTTGCAATAATGGGACATGTAATGAAATTTTGGTTTCAGGTGATACATTTCATCAGTGATGACTTCGGCTCTTCTCGCATAGTACAATGGCACAAGGACATCAGCTACGTATGGCATATCTGTTTTAAGAAAAGATGGTGCACAAAAATGTTCACAGAGTTGCTTCAGCTGCAAGTACAATAGCCATCCTGGGTCCTCATAGTCTTGGATCTTATCTCCTATGATAAGGTATAGTAGCCGCAGCAGCGTCCAATTCTGGACGGCATGTCCTCCGAGCTTGTCCCCTTTCTTGTCTACAAACGCTGGCTTATTTGGCCCATCACTGCCATGTCCTTTGAAGTTCCTTATTCTTTTATTTAGTAACCTGTATGAGAACCATTTTTTTTCTTTGACGAATCGTCGTATTATCGCAGACAGGTCCCAAGAGACGACTCCCTCGAATAAGTCATGAGCAACACAAGGGGGTAAATGCCTTGTGGCATGGAAGTATGTGAGACTGTTGAACTCACATGTGCCCTTGATTCCTTTCACAGACTCTTTTAAGAGGTTTGCTCTCATAACACAATCGTCATAATCTTGAACAGTTCGTGTGTCATTTGTCTTGGATGGATTTTTTTTGAATTCAGTTGCTGTCATGTCACATTGTCTACACATATATTCTGTAGAGAAACTTTCAATGAAGCCCCCAATTAGGTGTTGCCCTAAATTATCTCCAAGCATGAATGTCACAGAAAATTTCAAGGGTTTTCCTTTGTACAGAATGCCATTTCTTTCCATGTCTTTCAATTCAATCATCAATCTCTCAAGACATTTCTTGGGTTTCACTGCTTTGAAAACAGACTCTCTGACAAGCAAGACTAGAAATTTGGTGATAATTTGAGAACGGACATGAGGTTTAAAATTCCCAATTGTAAAATACATTGCAAGGGTTTTAAATTTAGTTTTTGCAGATCCTAGTGCATTCAAAACAGCATTGTAGCTATCTTGATATAAGAATAAGTTCAACTCCCTCGCAGGATGGTTTTCTGACTTGTACAGACTCCCATCGGTATAGTCACAAACTTCATTTCCATTGTCTTTTTCTCTTCTTATAAATGATTCTTCCAGTTCGTCTTGCACTGTTCGATCTGTCAAGAGTTTGGTAAGCGTTTGACTGATAGAAACATACTGAAGAGTTTTTTCGGGGTCACGGTCATGAAGACTGATTGCTTCTGGTGCTTGGTAGTCGAATCTCTTCTTGAAGAATTCCTTTCGCAGATAGTGGGAAGTCATGGAGGGTCCAGGGGCACTTTTGTGGTGTGACGTGTAGAGGAGATCAGCCTTCAGCACCTCATAGCATAGTGCATTAACTTTAAGCTTGTCAATACCTAATTTCTCAAGTTCTGATGTGAGAAAAATTTTAATTCGAGCATGGATGACTTCAGTGACAGACATCAATGTGTTGCATATTTCCTGAATATATGTTTGGGGCAGCAAGTTCTGAGCATACAAATGAAGGTAAAATTTGCCAATGCTATCCAAAATAAGATCATCATTTAGCAAATCACTATTTTCATTAAAATAAGATATATTTGGTTCTTCAGTATCAATGGCTGTAGTGGAATCATTGTGGTCTGTTGCATTTTCTGTACGAGTTGAAGGATGACCTTGAAATGCTTGAGTAATCTGCAATGGACTGCCTTCAGCACGCCAACCTTTGTGGAAAATGCTGAGATGGACCTGTAATCCTGTCTTCTTTGAAAAAGTTCTTGTTTGAGCAGTGCAGCCTTCAATTGGACAGTCAACTTTAATGCCATTTTCAAGGTGACAGTACAAATGTTGTACAAAGTCTCGAAGGGAGGTTGTTGAATATGCACATTCTTCATTAACAGTTCCATAAGGGCAAGCTGTTTCTAGTGTTGCAGCAGGATCAACATGGCTTGTGGCTCTGTGCTGCATCGAGACATGGTAAGTGAGGGCTGCATAAGATAATGTATAGTATGCACAACTATGGGAAGGACAGTGGTAAGTAAACTCTGTATGCCTTGCTGCAGCATGTTGATGTTGATGTCTAATACTGCTTGCGATTGTTTCAGGTATAGTAGGACATAGCTTGCAAGGATATGGACCAGGGTTTTCTTCAACACCTCCAATTACAAGAATGACACCAATGATCGCAGCAGCCAGTAAAATCATCCGTAAATTTGCAAGATACTCATTGCCTTTTGCTGTGGCTGCTGTTGACTTTCTCTGTTTTGGTGAACGACCAGCAGCATATCTCCCAATCCGAGCCCTCCAGGCATCAATCGTAACACCCATGTTGGCTTGTCAAAGTGAAGAATAACTGCAAAGGGAAATAAATAAAACAAGCTGTTTGTATGACTTGCTTGGCTCAAAATTCAAAGATTGTTAAATTGTAAAAAAATGGTGATGAGTTTTATGGAATGTTAAAACATTTTCAGTAAGTTTCAATAGCAGCAAGGAAAACCATTGAGACCCAGTCATGCATTGACTCTGTATATTTATTAGCAGTGAAATTGAAGCTAATACTAAGATGGTTAATACTTTGTTTTGTATTACATTAAAAAAAATACTAAATATGCTTTGTCTTTATCTTTTTGACTATTTGTGATGTATATGAGAATTTTGATATGCTGATTCTTTGAAAGCATGACACCAGAAGCAAAACTGATGTTAATCGCTGCTCCCAAAGAGCTTTATTTTAAGGTACGTAGTAACAAAAAAATGAACATCTAGTAATGAAACTTTCTGTCAACGGCAACCGTAAAAAGGTGCAGGTGCAAAAAGCCTGTGTAATGTAACATTTTGTGTACATCAAAATAAACACTATAAGTACTTTACCTTTTCAATTCCACTTGGCTGAAACTGAAAGTGGCTGACATAGAAAACCCAACCAGCTTGTAGAGCAAAACTAATTTGGATCAGGCAAATTAATTATTTCGGTCAGTTTAACAGTTAGAGATCTCTCCTGGAAAGTTAAGCATAGCTTTAGTATTTATTGTACAACAATAACTCATAGTATTTTGCTTTTCAAAGTATGTTACCTTATCATTTTTACACGGCTGAAACCAAGTAAAAATGGCACAGGACAATAGGTAAATTTATGGCTTTTCAGGGCACGTTTAGTGAGTATCTGGAAAATGAATTATAACATTGGCTTTAAAATTGTTGTGATTCATGGCAGACATCAAAGTCTCACTGCAAGTAGGCAAGTATGGTGCAGGCAGGGTGCAGGTGCATTTAGTGAACCCTGGCAGAGCGAAATGCCTCTTACAAATACCTCTAGGCTTTGTTACCCAATAGCCAATAAACACAAAACACAAACCTCCTAGTGTCACTGCAAGCAGTAAAAAGCACAGAAAAAAATCCACCTGTACTACTTGCAACTTAAAACCACTTCAAACTTTCAAAACTCCCTGAACTTTTTCCAAAATTGCTGCCAACCAAATAAATACTATATAACCCGAGCGTTCCTTTATTTGTTTTTTTTTTATCGCTTTGAAACCAATTTAAAGTCCAGTATTCATTTCAAAAATAAAGATTTAGACTTTTCTTAGTATTTTTGACACTTTAAAGAGATAATGTGTCATGAAATTTTAATTGTATTTCTTGTTTGTGGTTGGTGCGATCAGTGAGTGCGCATGCGCGGCTTGTGGTGGCGGTTCGCAGTCGGGCGGCAGTTATCGGTCAGTTTGATTCAGAAGTCCTAGCCCGCCATATTGTGTGACGCCAAACTTTGATTAGTAGTTCACTTAATTAATTACTGAGACAATGGACAGGCAGGGGCTGATTGCCTTGGTGGAGCGCACTCTGAGTGACATAGAGGAGGACAAACTAGATGGGCTCGTGACTTATTTGTTGAGCCAGGGCGTAAAACGCGAGAGAGATCTGAGGCACTTCACAGTTCCTATGCTTCAAACGAAACTGGACCTCGTCGATGCCAGCGACCTTTATGAAGAGTGGCAGAAGATTTATAGTAAGCAAAGAAACTGTCGTACGCTTTTTTGCCAGGATTTTGCCTTATTTCCACTTATTGAGAATTTTTTGTCATTTGCAGACCCCCCTTCCTCAAGCACAGCTGAGGCCAGCACCAGTTCTGGCATCAGACATACTAGCAGACCTCTATCTACTCTTCAAACTGCTGCACGTCAACAGTTGTCTCCCGTTCTCCCTGAGTGTGATGTTGACTCTGCCCTGTTTCCTGCTGAGGTGAGGACAGCAATCTTAGGATGTAGAAGACCACCCGACCAGGCTAGAGTGGTCATGATTGAACGAATCGTGGACCACTGCAGGGAGAAGATAGCTGGATTTGACAGGTCTACCTGCAAGGACGTTGCTAAAAAATTAGTAGAGCTATATCCAGACACATTTAAAGACACTCTCCCAGTAAGCGAGCATGGCAGTGATGGCCTTATAAGACAAATACATGTTCGGTACGACAATGAGAAGAGACCACGTACTGCACTTCCTCTCGAAAAGCAAGTGCCAGCAACAAAAGAGGCATATGGCTGCGAAATGCACTGCAATTCGATTGGTAAGTTTGCTTGCCACTCCAGTGGCGCTCCGTTTTGAATGCCAAAATTTGGCCTTCTGGGCCCGGATTGGCCTCTTCGAATGCCAAAATTTGGCATTCGGGTGAACTTGAATGCCAAATTTTGGCATTTTAAACGGCCAATCCGGGCAAGAATGCCAAATTTTGGCATTCAAAACGGAGCGCCACTGGAGTGGCAAGCAAACTTACCAATTGAATTGCAGTGTGTATGATCCTCCCCTACCAGAAAAGGAAACAGTGGAATCTTTGACTAGGAAAAGGGAAGAATTAAAAGCTATGTTCAAAGTCTCAAGGAAAGATTGGGAATGGAGGCCTATTAAGAAGAAAATGGAAGAAACATACTATTTAGTTTAGTTTAGTTTAGTTTATTTATTGACAGCATAAGGTTTTACAACAAGTGTATGCCGGCTGAAGTCAGAGGGAACATTTAACAAAACATCAAGATTACAGACTTGCAAGAACCATTTTAAGAATAACAGTACAAAATTTAAGAATGTCTTTTCATTTTTTCAATATACTCCTCAACAGAATACCATTCACTTTTAATGAGCCATTTCTTAACTTTTTTAAGAAACTCCTTGTCATCCTTTATGCTTTTGAGCTCGTTACTCAGAAGGTTGTACATTCTACTGGCATTGTCAATCACTGACTTATTTGATGTGCATGACCCATATATATTACTCGAGTTTCTCGTATCATATTTGTGGATTTCACCCTGTTTTACACAATCACTACTTCTAACAAATTTGAAACATTGATAAAGATGAATTGATGGAAAAGTTAGTATGTTGTGTTTTGAGAAGAGACCTCTACATGACTGTCTATATTTGTTATATCCATATTCTAGTATTCTCATGGCTTTCTTTTGCTTTTTAAATACACGTTGTGAGCACAACTTGTTAACGTATGGGTTGCCCCATATGAGTGCCCCATACATAAGATGAGAATGTACATGGGCGTTGTAAGCTAAGAAATTTTCATGCTTATTTAGAATCTGAGAGGTTTGAGTGAGCAGGAAGATACCGCTGTTAAGCTTGGAGATACATTTTCCGATATGGGTTTTCCATTTTAGGTCATTTGTTAGGGTTAATCCAAGGAAGCTTACCTCAGAGACTGGTTTCACCAAGTTACCATATATATTAATGTCTGGCATATTGAGTCTACTATTAAACATCATTGAGTGCGTTTTGTCCCAGTTTATAGAAAGATTTAAGGAGGTAAAGAGTTTGGAAACTTTGTCAAGTATGATTTGTGCTTTTAAAATAGCCTGATCCAGTCCTAGTGCCCTTATAACGATGTTGGTATCATCGACATATACAATTGCTTCTCCTCCTGCTTTTCGAATGACCTCCTCGATAGTATTTACATATATGAGGAATAAAAAAGGTCCTATTACTGTGCCCTGTGGGACATTAAATAATACTTCTTCCATTATAGATCTAATTTTTACTATTTTCCCTTTCACTGTGGTCAGTATTTCTACACATTGTGTCCTTTTTTTTAGAAAGGTTTCCATTAGTTTCCAGGCATTTCCTCTAATTCCCATTTTTTCAAGTATTCTTAATAAGGTATCATGATTGACACAGTCAAAGGCCTTGCTCAAGTCTAGAAAGATTGTTATAACGGTTTCTTTTTCACTCTTGGCTGTAGCTATTAGGTCTACTGCCTTAGTGACTGCGTCAACTGTGGATTTGCCCTTTTTATATCCAAACTGGTTCATACTGATTAAGTTGTTCTTTCTGAAGAAGGGCTCTAATCTCTCTAAGATTATTTTTTCAAATAATTTAGAGAATGAAGACGTAATAGTTAATGGTCTATAGTTTTCACATTTTTGCTTGGACCCTTTTTTAAACATAGGTTTGACAATACATTCTTTGAGTTTAGAGGGGAAATGACCAGTCATAAGCACCAAATTAATTATAAATACAAGTGGTGCAATTATACTAGATTTTGTTTGCTTTATTAGAATATTTGAGACACCGTCTGTTCCGGCTGAGTTTGAGTTTTTAAGGTTATTGATTACTTTAAGGAGTTCATTAGAATCTGTTGGTCTAAGATTCATTGCTTTAGGATTATATGGAACATTGGTCATATCAAATTCAACTTTATGTAGCTTATCGCAAATTTTTTTAGGGACCTCCAGGTAATACTTGTTGAAAGCGTTTGCAACTTCAACAGGATCAGTAATTGTTTTTCCATTTTCACATATTTCAGTTTTTCCAATTTCATTAGAGACAGGGTTTCTTTTTGTGGAGTTTAGCACATTCCAAACTTCCTTAGCCGGATTTTTAGAGTCTTTAATTTTTTTAGCATTTATTTCTTTGACATTCTTATTAATTTCCATCTTAAGTTTCTTTTTATTGACCTTGAGTTGGTTTTTAAGTTCCCTTGCATTGCCCGTCCCATTAATAATTGAGAGATTGGTCATCTGTACAAGATTCGATAGTTCGTAGACTTCCTTTTTGTAGTATTTCGGTGCCTCATTTCTAGGCTTTTGCTTCTTGCATACTATTGGACATGCTACATCTAAGTAGTATGTATATGTTTTGATGAAATTATCAAATGCAATCTCCGGGTCAGTTTGTTCAAAGACATCCGTCCATTCCTCTTTTTGTAAGATCTTGTTAAGATGATCAATATTTTCTTTACACATTTTTCTTTGGGTACTGTGATAGACACCACTTACACTTTCATATTCAGTTTTAAAGTTTAGGTTGCATATTTGTAAATTATGATCTGATAGGCATGGATTAAAATTTTTAACTTCCAAATTGTTGTTTTCCAGTTCATCATAAAAATTAATAAGTATATTGTCAATACAGGTTGCTGTAGTGTCAGTAACCCTGGTTGGGGTTTCAATTACATTCATATACTTATTTGAGTTTATTATATCTAAAAAGATTTCACTCCTCTTAGTTTGTTGGAGTATGTCAATGTTAAAATCACCACCAATTACTGTTTTACTACGCACAGTTTCCTTAGCTAGCATGATATCTTGGAGTTTGTCAATTGCATTGTTAAAATTTTGATCTACATTTGTGGTTGGTGGCATATATATACCAATTATGTTAAGTGTCAGTGAAGGGTGGTTAATCCTTGCTGCTGCAATTTCTATTACACATTCAATTGAGAGATCTTTGATTTG
Source organism: Stenchaetothrips biformis (assembly GCA_030522485.1). Lineage (NCBI taxonomy): Eukaryota > Metazoa > Arthropoda > Insecta > Thysanoptera > Thripidae > Stenchaetothrips > Stenchaetothrips biformis. Next base: position 13,769,961 of record CM060100.1, read on the forward strand.
TTCAATAGGCTTAACATACATTGCAATTGATTTATTCACCATTACCATAACACCCCCATATCCATTTTTCCTAGCATACGCAGATACAATTTCATATCCCTGAATTGAAAAATCCTTAATGTTATCTTGATCTAGCCAATGTTCAGTAAATATAACAATATTGGGCTTCTCTTCCATTAGTAATTTTTCAATAAGATTTCTCTTATTGGTAAGTGATCTTATATTTAGATGCATGACCCTTTTAAGGTCTTGCCTATTACAATCATTTTTATTATCGCTCTTTTTGTAGGAGTTTTTCTCCTTTCGAGAATCAGTTGATGAGTTAGATTGACTCAAGAAAAAGTTGGTTTACCTCGCTGAAGCTATTATGTACTTGAAGTATTTTCATTACAATGTCATATTTGCCAGTTAGATTGAAATGGAGATTGTCATCTCTATACATATCGGGTGTTGCTATGGCATTAATATCTAATATTGAAATTCTTTCTGGATATGGACATTGAGTTTTATATAGCATTACCATTTCGTTAAGCTTTTCATTCTGCGTTTTTATTGCAGCATTCATTTCCTCATCCTTATTATTTCTAAAAGGAACTGTTACAACTATAATATTAGTATGGAGGGAGTGTGACAATACATCTTCATAGGCCTCCTTGTTAGGGAGTGTGACAATTTCTTGTTTTTGCCTATTTATATCATTAGTGCCTGCAAAGAATACAAGCGAGTCATCAGGATGTAGGTGAGAGACATGCGTATTCAGGTTCTTAGCCAGAAATTGTGAGGTGCCCCCAGGTACGCAATGAGGGAAGGATTTAATTGTGCTATTTGATAGGTCATTTAACATTGGACCCAAGTCTCTTGTGTGGCTGTCGCCTAGTACATATACTTTACTTGGTTTTCCAATCTTTTGAGATTTCATGAATTTACTTTTAAGGTTTTCTCTATACTTTCTCTCCTTCTTATTGTTAAGATACCAGACAGTGACTGATATGTCCTTATTCCTAAAGACACTGTTAAGCAGTCTCATTACTTTAGGCCAGTGTAGTTTATCAAGGCCCGTTCCAATTTTGGGCATGTTGATAGCCTTTATGTTATTGGCTTCACAAACACTTGGTAGATTAATTATTGCCTGTCTAAACTGTTTCCAGTTAGGATCCGAGTAAGAGATCTCCTTAGTTACAAGGTGGATTATTTTCTTATTGTTATTAACAGATTGGAAGATTGCATCACCTACATTAGCATTAGGAGCTACTTCCTCGGTGTTTATGCTGTATTTATGTTTAATAATAGCAGCTATCCCGTCTGACATTTTAAAATCTTTTGCAACGCAGTGCACGATGGTATCCTCTACGGGAGAGTCAAAGATATCCCCGCACTTTAGTTTAATTACATTTTTGGAGAAATTGGGGATTGATGTAATAGGGTGTTGTGTCACTGGTATAACAATGAGATTGTCTTCATTCATATTGTTAGTATCACTTTTGCCTAGCTGATTGCTATGGGTTTTCAGATGAGGGTCTCCCCTTGCAGTACACTTGAACTCCTTGACAAGTAGCGAAATAGTTTCTTGTAGGGTTATCACCTTAGTTTCAAGACGTTCAACCATAGCTCTCAAAGCTCGCTTCTCTTCTTCACATTCATCACTTGTACACTCATTGTCAGGGTCTTGTACAATGCTGGATGATGTTGACCGGAATGAGTCGTTTAACCCTTCCTGCACGTGTCCGGCGGACGTTTTAACCTCTTCAGACTCTAGACACTTGCGGCATACTTGATGTTTCACTTTATAGGTTGAGCTGTTGCTCAGATTGTTTTTCACAACGACGCACTTTTTATGCACAGTCTTGTGACAAGTGTCACAGGTTGTTGGGCTTGCTCTCGCATCTAGTTGTCTAAAACAGCTGTGACAGGAGTCCGCTGCTGTCGCTACGGCCGCCATATTGGGACTCATTGTCTTCAAAGGCAGGATATAATCGTATCTAATCCTCAAAAGCCCGTCTCAAGGAAGAGAAAGAGAAATAATAATGAAAACGATGATCCAACTGTGAATGATAATGTCCAAGTAGCAGTATCAATACCAAGAATCAAGGAAAATTGGCCATTTCTTTTCACGAGCCAGTGCATAAATCAACACTTCAAAATACTCACTGGAGTAATCTTTCATGAGAAGTTTACGGATTATGTAAGAGACAATGGAAACAAAGTGATTGATTTCCTTGCGTGTCAACATGAAAATTTGGCCAAACTCAAACGAAGGATGCAGAGAGCTGACCGTGGTGGATGCGGCTCAGCAACAACTGTTGCGCTACTCCTAATGCTCATGAGACAGTTTGGAGATGAGAGAACGTCCTTAGTGCAATGCATAGAGGTAAGCAGTACTTGATATTTACTACTGGTTACATGCAGATGACGTCTATTGCAGTAGACCTATCAATTTTGTATTCTCCCATGGTTTCAGCCAACAACCACTTTTGACGAACTGTGTTCCTTCAAAGACTTCCCACAGGACAAAACACCATTTCTGGTAGCTGCTGGTATGTAGATTATTATTATTAAAAAAAGAAGAAAAAACAAACAAATATTGTATTTCCTTTATGTTTCAATCAAGAAAGACTGTTTGTTTCCTGGTGTTTACCAGTAGCTTTGGAAGTGTGTAGTTGGTCATGGAAATTGTTTGTGGCCGACAAAGCTAGGCTAAAATGATTTAAATATAATTATATAATTATTGCCAAAGAAACTATTATTGGTGGGAGTTAAGTAAGAAGCAATGTTTAAGAGCTAAGTGATTGTTTCCTTTTTTGTTTCACAGGTAACTCCCTCTATGATTTTGAAAACCTATACCTCTCAATTGACAACAACTTTGTTTGTTCTATTAATAATGTCTCAGAAGGATTCACCATGCTCTTTTGTGCCTACTTCATATTTGGCATTGTCTATTCTGAGAGGCTAGTTCATCTTCTAAATTTCAGTCAAAGGTATGTAAGCTTTGTGCCTCCTTTATAGTCATTATCAGAAATATGTAGAATTGACAAAAACATAAGACTTTTTTTATAACCATTAATATGTACACAAAGTAAAGTCAGAAAATTTAGATGTGAGCTCTCTGTTTAAAACTGTTTACAGTTTAGGGTGGTTAAAATTTCCTTACTTTTTAAAGAAGACTTAAAAATTTTCATCTTTAGGCCTTCTATTCAAGGGGAAAAAGGGTTGATTCTGAATGAGGTTTAATCTTTATAGAAACTCTTGTGCTGGTATACTATTGTGTTTGTAGTTAAGCTGAGATATTTTTATGCATAGACTGTATTTTGGAAGATAAAGACTGATGTAAACATCATTATTTTAAGTTTCTCAAATTCTTGAGAGAATGTGACTCCCATTAACACACTTGCTCCCCGCCCTTCACCAAATATTAAAAGGTTATTATTTATTTGCTGTCTCATGTTTTCAGAGTAATCGCAGGAATTGCAGAGCCCAAGGGCACAAAATGTGGCAGTGCAGCTCTTAACCGGAGAAGCAATGACAAGATAGTACGGTTCATGAATAAATTGACAGCCTACATGCAACGGCTTGACGAAGAAGATAAAGAAGATTAAGACTGATTACGTTATACAGTTAAATCTGAAGAATGTCAAAATTCTTTTCTATTTCTAATTGATAATTGTCAAAAATTTGTAGAGGCAACATAATTTAATGTCTCTTCTTTAATTTAATACATAAAGGGGAAAATATTTGAAAAATTAATTAAAAAATGTACTTTGGTTATAAGTTTTTGTTTCTTTATTTTCAAACACAATTACCTTTCCCCTTTCAAGACCAATCATCGCCTTCAGAAATACCAAACATCACTTTCCCGCCTCGACTTGTGGTCTTGTGCAATGAAAGAGTCAGCTTGGCAACGTTGATTCTTCCAGCTTTTTGTGCTATAGTTTCCAAAATATATCTCTTGCACCTGAAAAAAGAAAATAATTCAACACAAAACATAAGTTTGCCTTCCCTGCTGGCTAGGGTATGGACTCCAGTGGATCACTAGGTGAAATGAATGAATAAGATAAGTAAATAAAAACACCAAAAGTGTTATTGAGACTGCAGAGGTTTTGGAAACATACCAGGGAAAGCAACAGCAACAAGAAGGTAGTTGTACTCGTGGCACGCCCATTGTTCCAAAAGAGCATTGATGCCCAAACAGCCCATTGATGAAATGGATTCCTACAACAGACAAACAAAAGGACATCATTAATTCTTACACACATTATTAAGTCAGGATCAAAAAAACATACTAACAGTACTTTTAGATAGAAAGCTCAAGTTTGGCAAAGTGCCAAATCTCCAAACAAAAACTTAAATTAGTAAATATTTTATTCCCTCACAGATGTCTCAAAGTTGGAGCTTGAAGCAATGCTAACTTGTACCTTATGCTCTTTTGTTTCAACTACATCTTACAAGTGCGATTGAGGCATAAGGAGAGTGGGGGGACAAAAAAACTATTGATAATAAAGTTGTTGGGTTGATTGTTTTCAAATCGGCGCAACACAAGTCCTATGGATGAGTGTTAAAGAAATAACAAAATCATGGAAATGCTAACTTTACTTTCTAATTTTAAATACCAGAAACAAATATAAACCTGTATCAAACAAAAGGAATTTGAATTTAAAAACCATTCCTAACAGCCACCCATAAATCCTGTTATTTCATAATACAATTTTCTTTGTTCCTGACTTGACTTTAAACATACTCTGTTCTGGAGCATGTATTTAGAATCTCACTTTCTATTTAACTGGGATAAATATATAGTAATTATTTTTATGACTTCAGCAACAATAAAGCAAAATACCGTCTCTTGCTCATACTCGTACCTGCATGAAAGTAGTCTTATGATTAGTCAGCCTCCGTCCAGAAAGGTGAGGGACGCTTCTGTTGGGTACAGCCACCCAGAGTTGACATCAGCATCGGTCCACATGGTAAGCATCTACAACACAACAAGGCATTTACTTAAAAATGGTAGACAAAGTGTGCAGTCATTAGATTTAGACATAATAAGATTACTTTAGTCACCAACTGAAAACCCACATCAATTGACCAATTTTTTGTCAATGTCTTGATTTGAATAGGGATCCTCTATCTACACAAGCTTCTATAAATTTTCAGAAAAGAAGGGATTATCTTATGAGTTGGTGTACAAAATGAACCTGTTACAAAGTTATGATGATCGGGTTGTTTGCATTCAAAGGCTTCGGAAATTTCTCAGAGCCAGCATTTTTTAAGCATATTACCCTGGTGACAGCAGGAACATAATGAACTTTACAGAGTACACTTCGGTATTTTCCTAGAGACACGATCCACCGACTTCTCTTACCGAATCTGTTCCAGTCAAATGATACATACCGGTGGGGTTAGCAGAAGACTCCACGTTTGTGCTAGACTCTCAACTGGTCGTCGGTTCTCGTCTCGGCTTTCCTCCACACCCACTACAGATGAACTCTGCACGACGGTGGCCACTGAATTCTGGCATCTTCTATCCTTTAACAAAAACACAGAAAAAAGATTAGGAAAACAGCACGAGAGAGAGAAACAAGACTTCCAAATTAGCCGCAGTGTTCAGAAGGGTTAAGTGCACGGCGATGGCAAAGTGAAATCGGATAGAAAATGAAATAGCAGCATTAACAATGCAGGGAAAATATAAAAAACGAGTGTGCAGAGTAGGAACTTGCAAAGCAGTGGATTACTTAAAAACGAAAAGCAATAAAAATTACAGAAATGCCGTGCAGAATAAAGAGAGAGATGACTCACTCGTGTTCGGCATTCGGCCTCTCCCTCTCTCCCCCCCTCCTTTTACGTGGTCAAAACAAAAACAAACGCCTTATTCGCACAGTACGAGGATGAATAAGTCGCATTCACTTGAATATCAAATCCGCGTTGTCGTTTCTGAATTCTGCTTGAGACGTCTCGATACGATTTTGGCAGTGTCGGACACTTTTACCAGGCTGTGTAACATTTCTTTCTTGTCATGCTGATGCTGTCTTGTAGTGCCACACATTAACTGTTTGCCATCTGGTAATCAGACTCCTCAACTTCATGCACTTCAGACTAACTCTAACCAACAGGACAGCTTGTCTCAAAGTGACAAGTCAGTTATGAATCCAGATCATGATCCTCGGAGATGAACCTTCAAAAGACCTGTTTTTAAAAAACGGCAAAATCTCTTGTTTTGAAACAGTAAGTACCTTGTTAATGGGCAGTTTTTGCTGTTTTTAAACAGGAAAGCTGTTTGTTTACAGTAAAGCCGTTTATAAATGACATTGTCGTAGGAGGTCGAGTCATCAGCACACTCCCAACTCCCTTATCAGAAGGTGGGAAAAAACTTTTATTGAGAAACAGTTAGTGTTGTTCTTGAACAGTTTTTGTTGTTTTTAAATAAATTTAGCTTTTCCTAAACTGGCTTTGGTTTTTTTTTTTTGTAATTCTGGTATTCTGTGAGAATACAATTTGTGTCGTTCATGAACAGTTATTGCTGCTTCTCAACAGTATTGTCGTTTTTGAACGACTTCTCGTAGGTGACTTAGCCAATGGGCTGACCTGAAATCCTTTGGATGAATGAGAACAAAACAATCGTTCAAAAACAGTAGTGTGCTGTTTATGGACGGGTTTATATCGTTTAAAAATGGTTTTCTTGTTTGTGAACCACTTCTCGTAGATGAAGTAATATTGTTAGAAATCATCCGCATTTACAACAGTGTCGTTGGATAACGACTCAGTGTCCAACAACATTTCGTTCATTCACAACAGGTGTCGCTAAAAAACTTTACGACAAAAATGTTGTTAATTTACAACATTTTTTTTTAACAGTGTTGCTGGCATAGCATCTATCATAGGCTTAACAAAGTCCTGGAATGCAGCATCATTCATCAGAGAAAATGGTCTACCATGAACTGCTACGAGCCGGACACAGCTCAGCTGCAGCTGCCTTGGTGTCATAACAACTTTGAGAGTGCCGCCTCCTTTTTTCCCCTTATTTTTCTTCTTTTCCACCTTTCCAAGTCTGTATTTCCTTATATCCTTTTGCAGTTGAGCATATTTATCTTTATGTTTCCTCTTTATATGCTTCTCGAGGTTACCTGCATGGTTGTCCTGCAAAAAGAAGGCAGAATTATTTTCCTTCTGTTAACAGGATGACCAATTGTGGATGGTCGTCTACATACAGCGCTGCGCACACTCCAAGCAGGCCAAACAATACCCGCTGTAGGTGTATCACAAGGTGAAAGGAGTTAGTTACCAGTCCCATGGGGCCCCAAGTGAAGGCAACCCGCGGAATATCGGGGCAGGGGGGTGTGAACGCTAGGTACTTCCTACACTGCAAATCCAAGTGTGAGACAGTCTCACTCTTACAAGTGCATACCGACATGTCTCACGCCTGCAAGTGTGAACACGTTTGTCTCACGCTTGCAAGTGTGAGACACGGTTTGCCTCACGCATGCAAGTGTGAGACACGGTTTGTCTCACACATGGAAGCGTGGGTTCCGTGGCAGTGAAGTACACGGTACCATATGCAGCAAGTGGGAGACAAACCGTGTCTCACACTTGCAAGCGTGAGACAAATGTGGCTCACACTTGTAAGCGGGAGACATGTTGGTATGCACTTGTAAGTGTGAGACTGTCTCACACTTGGATTTGCAGTGTATCGTCCGGATGCACACGCAACTGGAAAAATGAGCTCCTTAAATCAAGCGTGGAATACACGCGGCTGTTTCCTAGGGATTCAATAATTTCGTCAATTCTTCGTATTTGAGCCAGCATAGTGCCCTGCAGCTTTACATTAATTTTGCGCAAGTCGACTACCATTCTATAGTCGTTCTCGTGTTCTGGATGAGGTTTGCGGACAGCTAGGCATGGTGCATTCCACGGGCTGTCTGTTGGTTCCAACACGCCCTGCTCAATTAGTTTCACTGCAATTCCATTGGTATGTTTGCTTGCCAGTCCAGTGGCGCGCCAAAATGTGGCATTCTGGGCCGAATTGGCCTTTTAAAATGCCAAAATTTGGCGTCCAAGTTCACCGGAATGCCAAATTGTGGCATTCGAAGAGGCCAATCCGGGCCCAGAAAGCCAAATTTTGGCATTCAAAACGGAGCGCCACTGGACTGGCAAGCAAACTTACCAATCGAATTGCAGTGTTGGGAATGAATTTACATATAAATTCTTTTTGTGGCTGGGGCAGGCGAAACTGCCTGACGTAGACGACCTCGTCGTCTACTGGCTTTATGCGGGCCTCGTATCGTGAGCTACCCGCCAAAGTTTCGGAATCAAATAACATTTGATATCTTTCAAGAAGAGCTGTCACCTGCGCACGCTGCTCTGGCGTGGGGTGATCCAGCCTTACCTTCCGTAACCGCTCCGCTGCGCTTGCTGAGCGGAGGGGGGGGGGGGGGACGGCGGCTGGTACGCTGTCCGACTGGTTTGCATCAGCCGTTAGGGCGCCCGCGCACCACCGCGCCTCGCCTTCACCGAAGTCATGTAAGAAGGCGATCGTTCGACCTGCTTTATAAATCCAAGGCGTTGACAGTACGTTTAAGAGAAGCACTGGCACGGTTTGATCAGGACCGACCATTACTAAAGAGTTACCGATAAAACACTTTAACTCGGGAAAATTTCCAGGAAAACAGGCGAACGTGCCCTCTGGGGCGCATTGGTATTGGCCCACAAAACCACTTGGGAATTCCCTGCGACGACCGTGTCGCTGTTGAACCAAACCTTGTAAACTGGAGGCTCTCCTGGCTGCTCCTTGCCTAGTCTAGGCCTATTCTGGTTCACTTCCTTGACGCTGGATTCCGCAGTGAAGGAAATCTTAGAGGTATCCGATGGATCCACCTCTAGATAAAAGTGTGGGCGCCGTATTGCCCTTGTTTTCGCGTCTATTAGCGCATTTATATCACCAAACCACCTTGAAGAGGCTAAAGCATAAGCTTTCGGACTTGCAAGAGGGATGAGTCGTGCTCGCATTCCCAACGGCGCTGACGTGAGTAGTTTCCCGTGCACGTCTATAATAAATCTGAATTTGTCTAGTGCGTCTTACCCGAGCACCGCGTCACATGGAAGGGCTAAATCCTTTGATGTTACCATAAAATCGTGTGAAAAGCATGCATTACCGGAGCACAATGAAAGCTTTGCAGTGCCTAGAACCGGCACAGGTGTGCTATTTATTGCCTTTAAATTGTTAATGACCTCAGACGTATAGCTATGCGCACTGCCTTCTTGGAGAAGGGAAACATCACTGCCGCTGTCCACCAGGCAATAGATGTATCTACCTGTCCTCTTCTCCACAAACCTCACCAGATTCGCGCTCCTGTTTAGAATCCCAGGGCTTGCCCCGCCCCCTGTCCGGAGCTCTGGTGAGGAGGGGGCGCACGAGGGGGCGCGTACGTGTCGTGGTTAGGGCAAGAGCAGTAATCCGCTGGCTGGGAGGCAATGTTACTGATACAATTAACGTGGTGATAATTGTTTCTGTTGCCTCTCCTCGGCTTCCGCCACCGCGGTTACCGCCTCCACGGCCATACCAGCCGTTGCCCCCACGGCTTGACCCGCCGTGGCCCCCTCTACTCCCGCCTCCTCGGCCCCAACGTCTGTACCCGCCGCGGCTCCCGCCGCCAGGCGGCCCGCGAGTGACGTCACGGCTTGGCTCGGAGCGGCCGCCTTGGTGCACCGGCTGCATGGCGCGGCACTCCGCTGCCCAGTGCCCCGCCTTCCCGCAACGGTGGCATGTCGTGGCCGCCTGCCCTTTCATGGGCTGCGCGCCACGCCTGTCGTGTCTTGGTCTAGCGCCACCGCGCTGGAAGGCTGCATTACAAGATGCACTCTGAGGCTGCCTTGGCGCCTGGACAGCCATGACGGCAAAATCGTAACTCACCGAGTTCATTTCTTCCGAGACGGCGGCTTCCAAAGCCTGCCTTAGGGTGGAGGGACTCCTGGCCGCTACAAACCGGCGGATGCTGGGAAGCATACCGAACATGAATTGTGCCAAAAGGTCTGACTCAAGGAGTGCTGCCCGCGAATTTTAGTACGCGTTTTCCACCGCGGCTCTCATCTCTTGGGGGGTGTCCTGGGGAATCTGCACTGGGGGCCTAGCTTCCGGTATTTGACGGCCTATCTGCCTGATCCGACTCATGAACTGAGTGGCTGATTCCCCTTTTTTCTGTACCGCGTTACGGAGGGTTTGCTGGAGAGTCACGAGGCTCAAAGAAGGTTTGAAACGTTCAAGGAGACGCGCCTTGAGGTCCGCCCAGTCTGCTATTACGGGGAGCTCCGCATCCGACCGGATCCAGCTTCTTGCTGGACCACGCAGACGGAGGCGAGCCAACAAGCATTTGGCTTTACTTTGCTCCGCGTTTGGCAGGGCATCCCCTGCTGTGTCCACCGCCTGAACAAATTCCAAGACCGGGTAGTTGGGGTCGTCCCCACTGCACGTCTCAATAGACTCTACGTATGCCGCTGTTGTCATTCTCGCCAAATGATTTTTTCTTTATATTTCTTTCTTTTCCTCCTCCTTTTTGCGATTCTCCTCAGCTTTTGCCTCTACCGTTGCCCTAGCGCCGATCAATAAGTCAGCCCACCTGTCGATCTGGGAACCTTGTAGGGCGTCTCTAAATTACTGCCGGAGATTAAACGCGAAAAATTTTGGTGTCGGCTTTTCTGCCTTAAGGAGCCACCAGAAAACTGGTACTTTCGGGTTAGTGCGAGGGTCGTTGTCGTGGAGTAGCTCTGTCTGTAGCCTGTTAAAAGTTGTTATTATTTCGATAAAACTGCTTCCGAATACTTCGTTGTCGGCCCAACGAACGCCTAATTTGTCTTTTAGAAGGTAGAAGAGGTCATACAAAGGAGAGAAAAATGTATGTAGATTTTCGTCAGTGATGCTATTTTGGTTGAAAGCGTATAGTCGAGGGTATGCACTTTTTGGGTCGCCTCTGTAATAATTCAAGGCCCACTTACACCTGTCGAGATCGGACCACATGTCTCAAATGGGACATGGCCGGGTTAAACTAATCCAGGAAGCAACAACACAGGCAGATGCAGCAAATTAATAACCTTATCAGACAGAGCATTTTTCAAAAATTAGATATCGTTACCACTCCTCATCATCAGAGTGGTCCGTGGGGACGGCACTGTCACCGTCGTCTGACTCCGGTTCCGGGCTTGAGGCCGAGTAACGGGTTGACTGATAGTAATCCCCGGAGTGGGTGTCTTCGTCGTCTGTTTCACAGATTAGTCCGTCTATTACTTTTTGATTGTGGTACACGGTGTCCAAGAAGTCCTTAGCTAGTTCCGTATATTTGTACACTACAGGTCTAAACTTGGATCCAAAGTGGCCGGCAAGCACATTCGAAAAAAATTAGCTAATTGCACATAGGGTGACGTTATATTCAATTTCTTCGAAGGTTTGAACAGAGGTTAGGTATGCCACCGACTTATCAAAGAGGAGTCTGGCCTTTTTTTTGTTAGCCGATCCGATTCTTGAGTTTCCTAGCATACACAAGACGTTCGTGACGCGTCGCGCATTGGAGGGGTTAGCGAGCGCTTGCATTACCAGGGAATCAGAACGGAAAACAGCACAGTTATTAAAAAAAAGCGTTAGAGGCGCACCTTTTACCGCTGCAACCAACTGTAATCTTGTTGGAAGCGTGCTTGCAACGAATAAGGTCACTGATTGGTGGTTTAGCATAGAGTATTTATTCGGGCTTACCGGAGGGTTCCATGTAGCTGTAGCGCTCGTTGGGCTCGGCTGGCGACTGCCCCGACTCCTAGGGGTCCCAGGCTTATATACCTGACCCATCGCAGGGGGGGACACCAATTGCATAAGTGCAGCGCCTGCATCGCAGTGCAGTCTTACGCCAGCACTTTCGCTTACTAGGAGTAGGTCGCAGGCCGGCTTACAATGTATGAACGCTTACAGAATACGGTGGAACCGTGCAACGGTTACACAACGAGATGCTGCGGCGCCGGCGCGTCGCGCCCAGCTACACCCGCGGGGTCATGACCCTGGTCCCGAAGGCCGACACCGTATCCAAGATCAGCGACATGCGGCCAGTCACCCTGCTCAACGTGGACGGCAAGGTCTTCTCCAGGGTGCTCGCGCGCCGCCTCGACGCCGTCCAGGGCAAGGTGCTGGACGGGATGCAGGTGCGCGGCGGCCACCCGCGCAACATGCACGGGGCGCTCCTGGACCTGCGCGACGCGGTGAACATCGTGGACATGACCAACAAACAACGTGGCACCAAGGTGGGGGCCTGCATGGTGTCCGTCGACTTCGCCGGCGCCTTCAACAGCCTGCTCCACGAGTACCTGTGGGAGGTCCTGTGCAGGTACGGCCTGGGCGATGGCTTCATCGCGCTGCTCCAAAGCATGTACGCCGACGCCTCCACCGTCATTCGGCTCAACGGCGCGCTCGGCCCGATCATCTGACTCGGCCGCGGGGTGTGGCAGGGCTGCCCGCTGTCCATGCTCTTGTTCAACATCGCTATCTCGCCGCTCATGAGGTTTCTTGGCAGGAGGCTGGGGGGCGTCGAGCTGCCCGACACCCAGGGAACGATTTACTTGTTCCAAGAAAAACTGCATTGGCACAAGACAAAATTTGTCTTACGGTTGGGCAATGCAGGTTAGGTCATTGGTATGAGAATGGAGATTGTCTGCCTGCAATGCAAAAATCCACTCGTATCGAGACAATATTACGTTGCCGCAAGAGGTTTTTCATCAACTAGAGTGAAACCCAGCATCAGCGATGTGACGTCAGACAGCAATATTTTCGCGAGGTATTTGTCTCAGCATGTTGCTTGCCACAATGCTACATTTCTCAGCAAGTAGTGAGAAAGGAGGGTTTTCTCAGACTGAGGCTCATATTCTTGTATTTTCTGCGCCTGCGCACGTCTGATCCAGTCGACCAATGAGAAGCAGAGCGGGAACTTTTTCGGACGGTTACCTAGTCTCTGATTGGCTGGGGCCTGCCATACTGAAGGAGGGCACCGCGCTCTATGACACTCTCCCAAACGCGCCGTAGCAGCAACTGCTCTCGTAGCACAGTGGTAAAGTACCAGCCCTCCTGGATAGTAACCCGGGTTCGGTTCCCACCGAGGCGCCACCACTTTTCTCTGGCCAAATTATCACGTAGTAACCCAGAGATTGACGGAAGTATCAATATTTCCGGACGGAAGGGGGAGTAGTTTTTCCCAGATTTTTTTTCCCAAGACTACCGGAGGTGTTCTCGGACCCGGCGGACGTGCGGCAGCTCTTCTACACCCTTTACGAGGCCAAGTTCAGGGCGCCAGCCGACGGGCTGCGGCTGGAGTCGCCCGTCCTCGCCGCCGCCATGAAGGTCCTGGCCGACGCCGACAACAACGAGCCGGTGCCCGTCGCCTTCCCCTACGTCGACAAGCTGAAGGTCCTGGGCGTCACCTTCCAGGTGGACGCGAAGGCCACCACCAAGGACAACTGGGCGGCGGTGCTGGCCGGCGTGCGGGGCGTGCTGGCGGTCAACGCAACGCGAGCGCTGGGGCTGACGCAGCGTGCTCGGTACGTCACCATGTACGCCCTGTCCAAGCTCTGGCACGTCGCGCAGGTCCTGCCGGTCTCCAAGGGCGTGGCCAACGACGTCGTGCGGGCTGCTGCTAGGTTCCTGTGGAGGGGGCAGATGTTCACCACCAGCATGGCCGTCGCCTGCACGCCGAGGGCCCAGGGCGGCTTGGGCATCCCCGTCGTCGAGAAGAAGTGCCAGGCCTTGTTCACAGCACTGGTAAAACTAAAGCGTAGTATTACCCTCTGTTTTCAAGCGTAATCAGTTTACGCTTGAAATAAAGCGTAACAGGCTCATCCGCCAAGATTTCCCCTATCTTTATGCATGGGGGAATTTCCAGAGTATGCTTCATTTCAAGCGTAACGTCTTCAAGCGTAACTCTATGCTTGACTCAAGCATACACTGAAAATGTAATGGAAAGACTTTGCGCCAAAATGTGGCGAGACAAAAAGTCTTGCCAAGCTTTGGTCAGACCTGAAAGTCTCGCCAAGACTTGGTCAGACACAATTGTCTCGCCACAAAATGGTGAGACTTTTTGTCTGTCCGCGCTACAGGCCGCATGGACCGCATTGACTGGGCTCAAAAGTCTCGCCATCTTGTGGCGAGACATTTTTGTCTGACCAAATTTTGGTGAGACTTCGGTGTCTGACCAAACCTGGGCAAGACATTTTGTCTCGCCTCTGGAGTGGCGAGAAGTCTGACCTTTGGATTTATAGTGTAGAGTTACGCTTTGGTTTTACCAGTGAGGCCGGTGGCAGGGCGTGCTCGTCGACACGCCGGACAGCCTCGCCGGCGAGTGGCTCCAGGTGCTGCTCGGGGCGTTCCCGCTTGGAGTGCTGCAGCGCCGAGTCTGGCCGGCGGCGTTCCACTTCAAGGCTTTCCACACCTGCAGGACGAATGCGGCCGCGCCGGAGCCTGACGTGGACGCGTGCACCGCCATCCGAGCCATCTACGCTGAGCTGGTCAACGAGGCGCCCGCCCCGGTGCCCAGGGTCGTCTCCAAGGCCCCTAACGTGCAGTGGCAGCGCGTATGGGCGAACGTCCACAACGAGGCCATCCCAGAGAACGTCCAGGACTCCTGGTGGAAGGCCGTCCACGACCTGCCAGCGACGCGCCACCGCCTCCAGCGCATCGGCCGCTCCGACAACAGGACCTGCCCCAGGTGCGCTGCGCCGGACACTCTGGCGCACCGCCTGGCCAGGTGCAGCGCGATCCGGGACGCGTGGCGCTGGACCCGGGCCACCCTCACCAGGCTGCTGGGCAGCACGGCCACGCCCAGGACTCTACTCCAGCCAGACTTCGCGCCGGACGATCCAGACCGGCACGTGGCGGCGGCGTGGGTCGCTGGGCACCACGTACACCTGGTGGTCACCGCGGCGAGGACGGACGCCGCCTCCTTCGCGCGCCACATCATCAAGGCCAAGTCCCTGGCGTTAGCGCGCCACGCCTGCCCGCCGGCGCAGCAGCGCGGGCTGGCGCAGTTCATCGTGTGAGGTGACGTCACGCGCCGAGCCGGCGCATCGTCTGCTGCTGAGCGCCGACACCGAGCACCGCGCGGAGCAGCGCATGGAGTAGCGGCGCGGAGCGTCGTCTGCTGAGAGCCGCCGCTGGGCGGCGCATGGAGTAGCAGCACAGCGAGGAGTCGCAAAAGTTATGTACTTTCTTTCTTTGGCCTTTTATTCTGTTATTTTACTGTTTTTAAATCTTGTTACTAATCACTGAGGTCTTTAATGTCCACTTTGTTTCTATCATTCAGCTTCTATTTTGTATGTGTCAACTGGGTTCTTAAAAAAAGCCCTTTTAAATGTTTTAAATTCTTGACGCTCACATGATGTTTTCTCTGTTTCAGGCTGGCGCAGGGCACGGGGGCCGAACCCACTTCGGTGGCAATAAGCCCTCCGCCGCCGCCGCTGTCCTGGAGCAGAGGAGCACCATGTGACGTCCAGCTTCCAAGCTCTGAAGCCATTTTAGCCGTGGCTAAGCAATGTTAAAGCAAGCCTCTAAAGTAACTGATGATTATTATTTATTTATTTAAATTGTTATTCATTTACTTGTTGGAAATGAAATATATTGATGTTTTCTAGAAAAAAAAAATACGATTTCAAGAAATCCTGGTAGTCACGAAGTTAATTTTATATTTATGTTCTGGTTTAACAAAGATAGCTAAGGCTAGGACTGCGTTGTGTGTAGTTCTGTTTACGTTTGTCAGACCATTATAAATAATACTCAAACTTACGTAAAGACCAGCTGCGTATCAATTTGTGTCAAAAACAGACATTTAAGACAGTCTCATAATACCTGAAGGACAAGTTATTCACAGGAACGTGCAGTAAAATATTCCAGTTCACCCAGCTTTAAGGTTAGAAAAAAGCACAGCCCCCGTGTCCAGATCGTTTCGTCTTAGATTCAGAAGTACCATCAAACCTCGCTACAAGGTGCAGCTACACGCCCACTGTTTTCGTAAAGGGACTTATAGTCACACTCAAACTACGTTAGGGATAGTTTTATCACAAATGCATTTGCACAGGCACGCAGTTTAATGTCCTATTTCACTCCGATTCAAAGAGTTTGGAACATTTAGGGTTGGTATTTCTGAAAACAACAGGGCCTTGCGCGCAGCGGCGCGGGACACTCTGGCCAACAATCACCGACCGACCGGCCGATCCAAATGGCCACGTTCGAAAACAACGTCTATACCATTATTGGAGCTCTTCTAGCTGCAGTAAAAGACAATTTTGATTCGAACGCGCTTTTTCAGGGGAGCGAGCGTTTTTGGTGTAAGCTGTACAGAGGCGAAAAGGAGCGCTGCTATTGGTCGGATTCCATTTCCGGTGGCTCGGCTCCCCCCTCTCCCTGTGTTTTTCGCTGACGAGTCGAGTTTTGCCATGGAAACGCCGATTTCAACTCAAAATTTCTCAAAATTGGCCCTACACTTTTCAACCACATTTCACCACTGAAATCAGGGTACAAAGTTCTACCACTCTGCCAAATCTCATCAAAATCGTATAGAAAATTTCGGATCTGCATAAGGGGCCAGACTGACAATAATAATAAAAAAAAAAAAAAACCAACCCCGGTGAGGCTATAAGGCTACTTCGTGCCTAAAAAAAGTTGGTTAGAGCGTCGTGCTAATAACGCGAAGGTCGTGGGTTCGATCCCCCCATGGGCCATCGGCATCTCTTTTGCACGGCGTCATAAAGTATCGCGCACTCCAGAGCAAACAAAAGAGAGACTGCCTTCCTGGCGGGGAATCGAACACCGGTCTCCCGCGTGACAGGCGGGGATAATGACCACTATTGGCCCAGCCGCCGTCGGTGACGGACGTGTGGAGCACGGAGCTCCGCTGCGTTGTTTCGTTTATTTTTAATCCATCATCATCCACGCAATCCTTCAGTTTTAACTTTTAACCCAGTTCCTATCTATTTTATTTCCTAACGAATTGTGAATATGTGGTGTGATTTTAAGATTTAATGGTGTGTATACCCACCGGATCAGTGTCAGTGTTTGTGATTGTGATCAAGCCTCACTGTAATTCCCGCACGGTGAAACCGATGTCTGGAAATTTCCAGATATTTTTTCGCATTTCCAGATATTATCTGGAAATGGCCGTTTTTTTCCAGATAATATCTGAAAATGTCTACTTTTTCCAGATATCTGGAAATAGTCAATTTCCAGATATATATCTGGAAAAAAAACGGCATTTCCAGATAATATCTGGAAATAAAATGTTCCAGATAATATCTGGAAATATTTTCCAGATTATGTCTGGAAACAAAGGCCTTGACGCCGAGGTCCACGGATTGGCGACCTGGGGGTCCCCGATGGTGTCCTCGAGGTCCCCAGGGCACGGGGAGTCCAACGCCGAGGTCGCCGACGCTCTGGGACAAGCGGTTCCGGAGATACGAGGACGTACCACAAGGAGTCCGTCAAAGCAACTTTTTAGTCGGAGGCCAAAATCATCTTCGGCCTCTGGCTGCCTTCCACTTGGATGTCCGGGACTTTTGACTTCGACACTGCGTTGGGGTGCTCCTGGGCTACCAGGAACCCGTCAGCGGTCGTCGTCGGACCTCTGGTGCGCCCAGGATGCCGACGAACGTGGGTGCTGTGCCGCCACACGGTTCAACACCGTGGCCGCCACCACCCAGGTGGTCCCTGGTGGTGTCCTCGAGGTCCCCAGGACACGTGGAGTCCAACGCCGAGGTCGCCGACTCTCTAGGACAAGCGGTTCCGGAGATACGAGGACGTACCACAAGGAGTCCGTCAAAGCAACTTTTTAGTCGGAGGCCAAAATCATCTTCGGCCTCTGGCTGCCTTCCACTTGGGTGTCCGGGACTTCTGACTTCGACACTGCGTTGGGGTGCTCCTGGGCTACCAGGAACCCGTCAGCGGTCGTCGTCGGACCTCTGGTGCGCCCAGGATGCCGACGAACGTGGGTGCTGTGCCGCCACACGGTTCAACACCGTTGCCGCCACCACCCAGGTGGTCCCTGGTGGTGTCCTCGAGGTCCCCAGGACACGTGGAGTCCAACGCCGAGGTCGCCGACTCTCTAGGACAAGCGGTTCCGGAGATACGAGGACGTACCACAAGGAGTCCGTCAAAGCAACTTTTTAGTCGGAGGCCAAAATCATCTTCGGCCTCTAGCTGCCTTCCACTTGGGTGTCCGGGACTTTTGACTTCGGCACTGCGTTGAGGTGCTCCTGGGCTACCAGGAACCCGTCAGGGGTCGCCGTCGGACCACCGGTGCGCCCAGGAAGCCGACGAACGTCACGCACGCCGGAGCGCCGTGGCGTGCCGGGTGCCTGAACGATCGTCGCCGCCGCCGCGGACGCTGCCGCCGGGTCCTCCGCTGCGGACGCTGCCGCCGGGTCCTCCGCCGCAACCGCGAGCTTGGACGACGGGGGCTGACGCCGTGGGCACCGACGACGCTGACGTGTCCGTCAAGGCCACCACGGCCAGGGCCAACGCCGCTGCCGCGTGCCCCGACGGCTGACGCCGCCAGCGTGTCCTTCGACGCCACCGCGTGCTTGGACGGCCGGAGACGACGCCGTTGGCACCGACGCCGCCGACGTGTCCGTCAACGCCCCGCGTGCCCGGACGGCTGACGCCGCCGGCGTGTCCTTCGACGCCACCAGGGACCACCTGGGTGGTGGCGGCAACGGTGTTGAACCGAATGGCGGCACAGCACCCACGTTCGTCGGCATCCTGGGCGCACTAGAGGTCCGACGACGACCGCTGACGGGTTCCTGGTAGCCCAGGAGCACCCCAACGCAGTGTCGAAGTCAAAAGTCCCGGACACCCAAGTGGAAGGCAGCTAGAGGCCGAAGATGATTTTGGCCTCCGACTAAAAAGTTGCTTTGACGGACTCCTTGTGGTACGTCCTCGTATCTCCGGAACCGCTTGTCCCAGAGCGTCGGCGACCTCGGCGTTGGACTCCCCGTGTCCTGGGGACCTCGAGGACACCATCGGGGACCCCCAGGTCGCCAATCCGTGGACCTCGGCGTCAAGGCCTTTGTTTCCTGACATTATCTGGAAAATATTTCCAGATATTATCTGGAACATTTTATTTCCAGATATTATCTGGAAATGCCGTTTTTTTTTTTTTTTCAGATATATATCTGGAAATTGACTATTTCCAGATATTATCTGGAAAAAGTAGACATTTCCAGATATTATCTGAAAAAAAAAAAACGGCCATTTCCAGATAATATCTGGAAATGCGAAAAAATATCTGGAAATTTCCAGACATCGGTTTCACCGTGCGTCTGTGATATTTTCGTGCTTTCTACACCGGACCTACATCTTCAACCCTCTCAAGACTGGCAAGTGACTCTGACTTCTATATGTTCTGTGCTGGGCCGATAGACGATAGTTTGGTGGTTATGCTTCTAGGTTATGTTGCCCAGGGTTGCTAGCACAACATGTGCTCAGTGTTTTTACTCTTGTTCTCCTCTGCCACCCTGGCACCGCCCCGCGGACCCACAGGGACGGGGCCGCCGCAGAGGCTACACCCCAGCGCGCCCCCACACCGTGGCGGCCGCAGACGGGGTGTTAACGGCCACGCTAAACAGCGGCCTTCTACCACGGCAAGTAGAAACCATCCTTTTACCTGTGACGTCCTCGACCCCGTGCTTTCCGTGGACCCTGTGCCGCAGCCTTACACCTGCTGCCACTCCGGAGAGACGCCGCGTCGCAGGTCCACGCCGCACCGCCTGCCAGGAGTAGCGCTGCCGTCCCGAGACTGCGCGGGGTAGCGCTGCCTCGCCAGCATCACCCGGAGTAGCCACACCGTGCCCAGGCCGCGCGGGGTAGCGCCGTCGTTCCCAGGCCGCGCGCAGTAGCGCCGCCATTGCTGATGCCGCGCAGGGTAGCGCCGCAACCTCCGGCGCAACGCGGGGTATCTTCGATTAGCCCAGGGCTAGAAGAGAAGCGCCGTGCCACCAGCGCCGCGCAGAATATGAACTTACAATGAACTTGTTACAATTTTATTTGCTTGGGTTTCCCTAACGCCCAGCCCAGTGATTTGTGCTGTTTCGTTATTTTACCACTTTTACTATTTGAATTTTGCTTAAACCCTTAGCATTGCTCTATTCACCAATTCATCACGTTGGTACTTTTCAATAATCTCAGCTCTTTGTAATTTGAATAACTTTGTAAAATAAATTGTTTATAAACCGAGGACATACATCTCGAGACCACCGCCAAAGATGCCAAAGTGCTTAAGTGTACTTTCCGCACTAGCGCACGGGACAAAAGGTGTGCCCCGGGTGAGGATCGAACTCACGGCCTTCAGATTATGAGACGGACGCGCTGCCTACTGCGCTACCGAGGCCGTACATCTCGCCAATGACGCAACTCCCGATCCTATGGATCTCCTCCTCCTCCTCCTCCTCCTCATGGTGAGGGACAAAAGATAAACCAAGACGTGTGCATGTGCATGCACGGGTGCCACCTGGGTGATTCCATGTTAAGATCGCACACTTCCCGACTTCGAGGTCTCCGATTTCGCTCATATTTGGTGAATCGTCATCAATTAGTGTATAGATGACTCGTGCAAAATGGTTTTGGTCAGAAGTGGACCGTTCCGGAGATCTGGATACGTGATCTTTTTGGGTCACTAAAAAAACCGCGGTGCACTGTGACAGAAAATCACCCATAACTCGGCTATTTTTAAAGATATCGCAAATCCGATACCAGATTTGGAAAGAGCACAAAATTTTGCGTAGGACTGACTACTTTTTAGGTCGATAGGTCTCAACTCATTTTTTCACTTTTTCTGAACATTAGTAAAAACTTTCATGAGCTACCCTGAAAATACCTATATTTCGATTTGTCTCATATTTGGTTTATAGGACCTCTATACCTAGTAGAATAACCCCCTAAAATATTGCGACTCGTTTTCAACTCGTTTAGCCGTGGCGGGGTGTAACGTCCTACAATGCACCAGAAAATCACGTTTTTTCTCGGTTTTTTCGCGTTTTTTTTTTTCGCGTTTTTGCTCTCGCGCACGGTAAGAGGTATTGAAAAACACGATTTTTCGAAATTCATACCGGCGCAAGCGGAAATTTGTTCTTTTATCTATTTAATGAGCGTGGACAAAAACTGAGACCGATCAAATAATATTTAGGGGTCGCCAATGTTTTTCGAAGGTCCAATTTCGACCCTGTTTTGCTGAAATCGGACTATTATCGTGTTCTGCTTTCCAGAGGAACCGGAACGAGACCGAGCACCGTGGACCCGATTGTTTCTCCTTCTACTAAGTAGGACGAGTCCAACGAGACCTCTTGGGGTCCGATCGGACCTCTATGGGCAAATTTGTAGCGTCGTTTTCGTTCAAAAAAAGGGTTTTATTGACATTTTGCAAGTTTGGAATTTTGTATCTGGATTATGGCTGCAAAGAAATATGTGACCTCAACGCAATGTTATGGAAAAATGTCTCAGCTTTCCAATGCCGTGTCTGGCAATGCTTTACGACCTTTCGTTTAGGAGATACAGCCGCTGAATGAGTAACATGTCAGTCAAAATGACAGTAAAATTCGTGTTTTTGGTTCATTACATGTAGTTGTAGGGCATCAGGGTACATTGGCGTTAGCTCGATGAAGAAAATGTTTCAAAATGTTTAAAGTTCTTTTTAGAAACTTAACTAAGATGTTTTCTTACAAGAAAAATTTCATGTTGAATTAGTTGAAATTCCATTTTAGATGAACAAACGTCTTAAATCATAAAAACGTTTGTAATTTTCTATTTTGATTCTAAATTAGCAGAAATACTCGTTTGACAACAATTTTGTATAGTGAATTACTTAATCTATTCCTTTTCTTGCACTTCGCCTTTTTTGCCTACGTTTCAAAGTGGCAATAAAGCTCTTGTGTTCTGTTTTTTTCTCTCCACACTTCTCTTTTGTCGTCTAGGACACTTTGCGCGGATTGTGCTTTACACCCTGGCTGTAGGACAGAAAGTCCCCGGTCTTTTTAAAGTCTTTCAGCTGCTGGCTAGTGAGGTGTGCTACAAGCGGGGGCTCGGTCACGATCAGAGCATTCGGAGAGTTGTAAGGGTTCCTTTGATTTAAAACGTTTGTTCATCTGAAATGGAATTTCAACTAAATCAACATGAAATTTTTCTTGTGGAAAAACATCATATGTAAGTTTCTAAAAAGAAATTTAAACATTTTGAAATATTTTCTTCATCTAGCTAACGCCAATGTACCCTGATGCCTTACAACTACATGTAATGAACCAAAAACACGAATTTTACTGTCATTTTGACTGACATGTTACTCATTCAGCGGCTGTATCTCCTAAACGAAAGGTCGGAAAGCATTGCCAGACACGGCATTGGAAAGCTGAGACATTTTTCTATAACATTGCGTTGAGGTCACATATTTCTTTGCAGCCATAATCCAGATACAAAATTCCAAACTTGCAAAATGTCAATAAAACCCTTTTTTTGAACGAAAACGACGCTACAAATTTGCCCAGAGCAAAATCAAATAAGACGGACCGCTTCTTCCAGCGACCCCTTCCGATTTGCCTGAAATTTTGTAGGCTTATTAAGTAACTAAAGGAGAGTCTAAAGCCAAAATATTAGGTCCGGCAAAAATTTATTGGCTAAGGTATAGCCAATTTTCGTTTAACTTTTGGAGGAAAAACGCGAATTTGGGTATTTTGGCCTGAGTCCACACTTTTCATAGCAGAGGTCTAAAATTTAGTGTTTCTATGTAAAATTGGCCAAGGAACAAGAATATGACCACCGATTTGACCTCCGACTAATATCTCGAGCGTAAACCCCCAAAAAACACCCTAAAAAACACCTAAAAATAGTTTTTTCTTGGAATTTTTTAGAATTTTTTTTTTTTTTGGTAGTTTTATCATGTAGAAAATGACGCGCCGAATCGAATGAGACTAAGCGCAGATTTTTATCTCAAACCATTTAGGAGATATGGGGGTTCGAATGTGCCATTTTTGACCTTTTTCTAAATAAAAACAGGATTTTGAGCACCGATTGGCGTTTCCTGCCTTCTCGGTGTCTGTGTGTGTGTGGGATGGGGGCGGGGAAGGGGGCGAACAAGGTTAAGAGTGAGAAGGGGTGCTTTAGCAGGGCGGTATCAAAGGGGAGTCGTAGAGCACCCAAGAGCCCCTACGCAACCCGGCCAGGCACGCCTGCCAGACACGCCCGTTAGGCTGGTGGCCTACCTTGCCCCCGCACTCTGGGACTAAACGCCCGCCACCGCTTGCTACCCCCCCCCCCTCCCTCCTCTCAACCCCCTCCCCCCCTCCGTTTTCTTAGCATCTCCCTTCCTCCCTGCTTACCTCGAGCCTTCCAAGGTACTAACCTTACAAGGTTAGTCCCAGAGGGCAGGGGCAAGGTAGGCCACCTGCCCAACGGGCGTGTCTGGCAGGCGTGCCTGGTCGGGTTGCGCAGGGGCTCTTGGGTGCTCTACGACTCCCCTTTGATACCGCCCTGCTAAAGCACCCCTTCTCACACTTAACCTTGTTCGCCCCCTTCCCCGCCCCCCATCCCACACACACACAGACACCGAGAAGGCAGGAAACGCCAATCGGTGCTCAAAATCCTGTTTTTATTTAGAAAAAGGTCAAAAATGGCACACTTCGAACCCCCATATCTCCTAAATGGTTTGAGATAAAAATCTGCGCTTAGTGTCATTCGATTCAGTGCCTCATTTTCTACAAGATAAAAATACCAAAAAAAATATTAAAAAATACTTCTAAAAAATCCCAAGAAAAAACTGTTTTTAGGTGTTTTTTTAGGGTTTACGCTCGAGATATTAGTCGGAGGTCAAATCGGTGGTAATATTCTTGTTCCTTGGCCAATTTTACATACAGACACTAAATTTTAGACCTCTGCTATGAAAAGTGTGGACTCAGGCCAAAATACCCAAATTCGCGTTTTTCCTCCAAAAGTTAAACGAAAATTGGCTATACCTTAGCCAATAAATTTTTGCCGGACCTAATATTTTGGCTTTAGACTCTCCTTTAGTTACTTAATAAGCCTACAAAATTTCAGGCAAATCGGAAGGGGTCGCTGGAAGAAGCGGTCCGTCTTATTTGATTTTGCTCACAGAGAAGTCCGATCGGACCCCAAGAGGACTCGTTGGACTCGTCCTACTTAGTAGAAGGAGAAACAATCGGGTCCACGGTGCTCGGTCTCGCTCCGGTTCCTCTGGAAAGCAGAACACGATAATAGTCCGATTTCAGCAAAACAGGGTCGAAATTGGACCTTCGAAAACATTGGCGACCCCTAAATATTATTTGATCGGTCTCAGTTTTTGTCCACGCTCATTAAATAGATAAAAGAACAATTTTCCGCTTGCGCCGGTATGAATTTCGAAAAATCGTGTTTTTCAATACCCCTTACCGTGCGCGAGAGCAAAAACGCGAAAAAAAAACGCGAAAAAACCGAGAAAAAACGTGATTTTCTGGTGCATTGTAGCACGTTACACCCCGCCACGGCTAAACGAGTTGAAAACGAGTCGCAATATTTTAGGGGGTTATTCTACTAGGTATAGAGGTCCTATAAACCAAATATGAGACAAATCGAAATATAGGTATTTTCAGGGTAGCTCATGAAAGTTTTTACTAATGTTCAGAAAAAGTGAAAAAATGAGTTGAGACCTATCGACCTAAAAAGTAGTCAGTCCTACGCAAAATTTTGTGCTCTTTCCAAATCTGGTATCGGATTTGCGATATCTTTAAAAATAGCCGAGTTATGGGTGATTTTCTGTCACAGTGCACCGCGGTTTTTTTAGTGACCCAAAAAGATCACGTATCCAGATCTCCGGAACGGTCCACTTCTGACCAAAACCATTTTGCACGAGTCATCTATACACTAATTGATGACGATTCACCAAATATGAGCGAAATCGGAGACCTCGAAGTCGGGAAGTGTGCGATCTTAACATGGAATCACCCACCTGACCCCGACGTGAATTGAACACGCAACCTTCTGATCTGGAGTCAGACGCGCTACCATTGCGCCACGGAGTCGTTGTGCCGGCGGGCGGTGCAGTATCAAGCGCTATCTAGAACCGCTCCCACGCCGACGGCGGTCCGACGGTCCAAAAGAAGTGATTCCGCCCGGGATCGAACCGGGGATCTTCTGCGTGTGAAGCAGACGTGAAAACCGCTACACCACGGAATCTAGATGCGGCACTTCGTGCGGACAGTGTGACCCTTCTATTTTCCTAGGTCTATCTGTGCGCACTATGTGATCATGTGGCTCTAGAGACACAAACGAGAGACACAAGAGCACTCTTACTTCGGGCCCGGCAAAAAAAAAGCACTCCTGCTGGAATACGGCAGCGCCCGGTGTGAAATCTCCGAGGACTTTGTCGTCAGGACGCCAGATGGCAAATTGAATCCAAGACCATTCGGGCCTCTCATGGAGTTCGTCAGGGCAAGATGCTCTTTTCCGGACAGTCTAAGATTCAACTCTTTTCGGCAAACCATTGAAACCTGACACCTGCAATAAATACGCCGTGGGGTCCGTCACAAGTAGCCAGTCTGACAAAATCCATAACTATCGGGCTCATGGCAAAAGAGTGACTGAATTGCACTACGAATACCGGTCTAACGAGATTGTCGCAGAAGGCGCTGTGCAGGTGAAGGGCGTCCTGTTCCAAGTGGCGCTGTTCCAAGGCATTGAGAAGAGGGCATTCCCAGAACTCCTGCCTCGGAATGCCTCAGGTGAGTTTGCGGCGTGCTCATCACACGCTTCACCTATTCGCGTCTTAATCACGCTTGTTAAACTGTTTTCTTATGCACACCTTTGTTCCAGGTGATTTTCCAGACCTAGACGTGCTCCAAAATGGAGTGAAGCAAAATTGGACCTTCTCGGATGTAACCGTGCAGCCCATATCTCACGAGACCTACGGCCGCCGGCAAGACTACTGGGGGGAGCTACATAGAGACGCCATCGTCAAGTATCTACGAGATTGTGCCGTCTCTGAAGATGTAGTTACCAGGCAAACAGTAAATGCTCTAATCAGGTCAAAACTGAAGCCGATCTGGCTTAGAGATGCTGCCGATCTTGATGGTTTGGTGCTTCAGTAAACACGGTCAAAGTGACGCCTTGAAATCCAAGGGGATGCCTTGTTTTATTTTCCAAGGGGTTTGAGTAAATTTTCAAAGTTGTCCAAATTGACATTACTTAACGGAAATGAATTTGTTTCGACAAGACAAACAAAAAATGTGAACATTAGTCTTAAGTTTAGATGGCAAATAAAAAGTTATTGAACTTCAAAAGTACAAGGTTGGTCTTTTTGGCTATTTCACAAATTTTGAAGTTCAATAACTTTTTTATTTCATATCCATACCTATAACATGTGATGACATTTTTTGTTTGTCTTGTCGAGACGAATCTATTTGTGTTCAGTGATGTCATTTTTAACAACTTTGAAAATACACTCAAACCCCTTAGAATTTAAAACAAGGTATCCCCTTGGATTTCAAAGCGTCACTTTTACCGTGAAGATCTTGCTTGTTTCGTGCTTTGTTTGCTTTAGTAAAGATGTAAGAAATGTCTCGTAAAAACATATAGGGATGCCAATACCAGAAACACGCACATTTTAGACTCATCCTTTATTCCGAACCACCTCAACCAAGGTCTGAGTGCTACTTTTGCCGGGCCCGAAGTAAGAGT
This sequence comes from Stenchaetothrips biformis, assembly GCA_030522485.1. Classification (NCBI taxonomy): domain Eukaryota; kingdom Metazoa; phylum Arthropoda; class Insecta; order Thysanoptera; family Thripidae; genus Stenchaetothrips; species Stenchaetothrips biformis. The sequence goes on from CM060100.1 coordinate 13,796,665, forward strand.
GCTCTCTTACGGCTCCACTGGAACGATGAATCTGCCGCGTTTTCTCGCAGTTGCTGACAACTCAGAAAGTTTCAAATTTTCTGCTACCTATTTTCTCTTTCCGAGCAGTGCCAAAACACAGGCCATTGCGCAAACGATGGTGTTAATCTGAAGCTGTGAGAATGAGCCCCTCCTGACTGCATTGAGGATTGTTTCCAAAACTCTAGAAAAACGTAGATGTTGCATATAAGCTAGCGTCCAGAAAACGGGTGCCTCAAGAAAGGGCGAGAGAAAAACATTCTGTCTCTGTACACGCCTTGCCGTTTTCTCGCCTCCTCGTTTGATTCTTAACCAATCGTCTTTTGCCTTGATAAGAGCAATTCTATTAGTGGCTGGAAGTGCTCCCCTTAGCTCGCGTTATGAAACACACAACTTGATGAGTTCCAAAATGGAGGAGGCGAGGTTCTTGGTTGTGTTGGGCATTAAGTCTGCGTGCGTGCGTCTCCGCACTACTTCTTTTTAACGGCTCGGCCGATCTGGCTGAGGTTTTGAGGGGTTATTAGGTATGTCCTTGGCTCACCACACGCCGAAATACAGCTTCCTATCGCAATCCATTCAGTCGTACCAACGAAAAAACACTTAAAATACGGCAGAAAAAGTGTAACTTTTTTGGTGACTTTTCACTTTAAAAACATTTTTACATGGTTTTGGATGGTTTAGGAGGTGCTGATGACGAAAATGAAATCCATTATGACCCTTGACCAAAGTGTCAACGACGTAGGGGCTACCTCGACTAGAAAATTCTAATATAATATACTTCGACCATCCATCACGTAGTGCACTACTCTTTGCCTCACTGAACCTTAAAACAGCTTGCCGACGGCAAGCAGGAAGCGCCGCAGGCCAAGGTAGGTTTAACGCCAGGCGTGGATTGTCGAAACTGGCGCAGCATCGCGCAGCCTGTTACGACAAGACACGGTCCGGCGTAAACCTACCTTGTATTTGGGTTGTTGCGGTTCTCGATCAAGTGGATGCTCATTGTTTACTAATGTGGTACCCTGATTTTTTTTTTTGTCGTGACCGTTTCTGTGCCCCTTACAGCCCCCTGTCGTATAACTAGTTTTAGGAGGATAAAGAATATTGTGTCCCTAACCTCCAAAGCCTATGCACTGCTGGACTGGCACAGGCCTTCCTTCTAAACGGCAGTTTGTCACTGTTGCTAATACTAATTAGTTGATGCCAATACGTCTACCAGTTCGAGCTGTATAGTTTGCATAGCTTGCTGTGCTCTGCTTTCTTGGTGAATCTTGCCTTGTACTGTTCCTAAAATGCTCGGAGATTACAAGTGTCGCTATGAGGATTTCATACGTTTCTCCGGACTAATCCTGTTCTATTTGCAGGTTGGTATAATGTGATGCTATGATGTTAAGCAAATACTGCTTGTAACGTGTCGTCAAAGTTTCATGAGGACCTTTGTCTTGTAGGTCAACCGAAGGAGATCCAACAAAGTGGTGGTAAAGCCGCTGTATCGAGCAGTTTTTATGTTGATGTCCTGAAACTTCATTCTACAGACAATTGGAGACAACAATTTGCAGAAGGAGGAGATCAAGACACGGCTTGCTGAAGGAGGGGGATCAAGACAACAGCTTGCAGACGGAGGGGGTTCTAGGTAGTTTCAGTGTAGTTTTTGGCTGAGCGATTAGCGAAGCCAGTTACTTCACTGCACTCTGAAAACCTTACAAACTATTTAAGCCTTACGAAGTAAAGTAGCTTCATATAACAAAGTATTTTGAGCATACGTAAGCTTACAAAGAAAATAGTTCGTAACTTACGAACTGCACTGAGAATCCAGGAGCATGACGTCACGTTCCTTTGGATGTGAATATGGCAACGTATTTTTGAACGTGACAATCCACATTGAACTAAGCGTGACAGTTTGGGATGATCATTCACATTATTTTCAACGTGACACCAGCCAGCAGCCAAGCTGTCACGTTACTTTGGACGTGACAAATGCAATGCTTATTTGAGCGTGACAATCAGCGTGAAATTAATCGTGACAATCTGGGCTGATTATTCACGTTACTTTCAACGTGACAAAGGTCATATTGTTATGGGCGTGACATTATATTGATCAGGACTGGATTCGGCAAGTTATTGACAAGGATTGTGACGTGAATGCAACCTATGTCCTGACTGAATTCTTTACTCACTCACACTACAAATGAAGAGGGGTCTCTCTTGATGGTGCCCTCCAGAGTGCTTTCTTATGATTTGGTTATGTTTCAGTAGAGGAGACTAGGAGCCTCAGTGCTAGTACTGCATCTCAAGTTGCTGACATGGTGTAATCGGTTTCATGAAAGAAAAGAATCACGCTCACCTTGATGTTTTGATTCTTCCTTGTGAGGTTGAGGCATTCTAGAGGTGGTGGTAGTTCCCAGCGAGGCAGAACAAACTGCTTCCTTGTCAAGAGCCTACTCCTTCCCCACTCCCACCATAACAAGGCTTGCATGGATGTTTTGCAGAAAAGAACGGGTCAGCTGAAATCCATAATAAAGGCAGCACGACGAAGGGAACATTGGGTCATAGTCTCATCGCTATTATACATAGTCACTACAAATCTGATGGAAAATAGACACTTGATTGCAGTGTTTTCTGAACAACTCATCATCAGATGCACAGCCTCCACTTCCATATTTGTTTTTGTGTGTACGAATTTCACTTTCACTTGTCATTTTTCGGCTGCTTTCGAGTGCCAATAATACGACAGTGTAAGTCAGATTTACATTCACATTCAGATTGCGTTGCTGAAATGACAAGTGCGCCGCGTCTCGCGTCTTCTGCTTAGTGGCTGCGAGGACTAGGCTGACGAGGGAACGGGGTGAGTTCGTCGTCTGAATTTCGCCACCGAAACGTGACGAATACAATTTTTTCGCTTGCCTGTCAGTTCGCAGCCTTTTCTGAAATCCAAGCATTTTCTCCACTGCTGATCGCTTATCTTACTTACCATTTGCTACACATGCAAAGCCCGACAATCCGACACTCTGTTGGTTATGTTTCAACTACGTGCATGAGCCTGCGACTTTTTCCGTTCTTTCCTTCGAATTTGCGTACATTTCTCTCTCCCGATGTATTTTTTCTTCCTTTTGTGGCTTACTGTGTTGCTGTGTGTTTGCGCTGAACTTTCCACCAATCTATGCCGTCTGCTATGGCTACTGCACAACAGTAGATTTGTGTGATGTTAATTCTTTGATATGTCAACAGGTGAATTTTGATGTGCTGTGGAGAAGACCTGTTGGGAGACCCTTGAAGAAGTCCCGCTGTAACCAGTGAACTCAAGACCGACACTAAATGGAATCTACAAGGCAACGTTTACATTCCAGATCTTGTCCACTTTCCTGAGCAATTTTGATGGTAAGTCTGGCTGGAAATTCAACAAAACCATTGAACTCTTCCAAAAATGTAATAGTTTATTTGTTTGCCCCTCTCCAAAGTCGCTCAAACTTGCCTCTTTCAATTGTTAGCCATAGTTAAGAAAAATCTTGAGACGTGTCATTAATGACTTTGAGTGTAAAGTGGGTTGCGATATTATTGGATTGATTTCTTATAACTGGACCCTTCACTGCTGCAATGCTAAGTCTCCCTTAGGCCCATGCTTTATTGTGGCCTTTTAAAACCATTCCTTATCCAGTTTTGTCACCTTGTATTTGTAACTGTGGTTTCTTCTTTGCCGGCACATAACAAGAGCTGCACCACAGCCAACGCAAGCCTGTTTGGAGTCAACATTGCGTCCCAGCCTGCAAAGACAGAAGACCCGTGAGAAGAGAGCGTCCACATCACCAGCTTCAGTGACCTACCGAGTTCTTTTGGCTCTTGCTTTGTTGCATGTAGTATTTTATTAGTTTTGGAGTAGAGGACATGGTTTATGAAAGACTTTACAAAATTATATAGTTCGAGTCCTAACTGTTTTATTTCTTTGGTTGACTTTTTGGTCCCGACTCTTTCTATTCACAAAAGTACATTTGTAATCAGAGTTGTGCAATTAAACTGAGAAAAAATAGTAACGTCTTCTTAAATTTTATACCTTTAACTTACACAATATATTTAAATTAAACTATGAACTTCTCACATGTAAACAAATATAAAACTTTGAATCTGTTTGATCCTCTTGAGGGTTAACAAATTTCGTATTTAAAAGAAGGGAGAGTGTCACTTCTTGCCTTCTAGACATTTCTGGAACTATAATAGCATATTGATGGCACATTTAATTGTTAGCTGACAATAAAAAAGGAAAAACAGTCTGCTCAAATTATTACTTTAAATAATAAAATAGCAATGATTGACATTCATATATATAGGATTCATGATGATAGCACATTTTATTGAGTAGAATGGCATTTGTTCGGTATTTTTCTTTGAATGGGCCTTAACATTAATTAGAGCAAAGAAAATGTAGATTTGAACACAAGTTTGTTTAAAATTATGATACAATTGGGTAGTTATTGTATCTGTTTTGAACTCTTGACGAGAAATGTGCTTACATTAGCCACAATGTGGTGATAGGTATATGCATGAAGGGTGGGTTGTTCTCTCAGCCTGAGCCCTTTCTTCAACTTGAATTGTGCACAGTTAATTATGAACTGATGCATTTAAAGTTTTATGTTTTACATTGGAGCTTTTCCATTCCCAATAATTTAACAGTAGTACAAGCCTAAAAATAAAAAATATAAAAATTAAAAAAATTTCTATTCATTACATCGCTTTGAGAAGAGTCTCACTGCAGATAGATTTACCTACCTACCTATCTCTTCAGATTTTTCAGCTCTTAAATCTTATGGAAACTAGCTTTTCACGCAGACAGATTGTCATTGGAGTTCTCACCATGGAGTAACTGGAACAAAAAGAAATGTGGATATTGATCCGAGTCTCTGAACCTATCACATAACTTGTTAAAGCAGTAAATGTACCTGTTCTGAAATAAAACTTCTGCCAGGAATGAGCACAAAATGTCCACCAACAGATTTAACAAAGGTGATTCTTTGATGGTAAATGAGATTATCTGTTGGTATAACTCCAAGCAGCCCATCATGTCTTACTTTCAAAGCATTCAAAGAAAAATTGAACTCTTCCGAAATCAGGTTTGAGTAAATGAAGACGATCTTGTCCTTGTAGCCATAAATAGCTGCAATTTCTCCTAATTTAGGAAGTTTGTCAGCAAAACTGAGAACAAAAGCATCTTTCTCACTGTAGTGAACTCCCTGTACAAAGATGTAAGTGTACTTCTTTACATATTCATTATCCTGTAGTTCAGGGAAGATGTTTTGAAGCAGATCCTTGTGAGAGGGAAGAAGGGAAACTTTTCTCTGCTGTGGTTGACTACAGTCATTGGATGCTTTGAGAAAGGGACCCCTCTTTCCTTGAGTAGCCATCAGCATGAGAGCGGCTTGTCTGATCTGATGCCTCTTTGATAAAGACACAAAAATATTTGTAAAATTGTGGAGAATTTTACAGAGCCTCTTAAAAAAGGCATGTTTACCTTCAAATCTGCAACAAAAAATATATAAATCAGAATAAATACAAACTATGGAGCAGCATTGATTGCAAGAATAAATAATATATAATAGCATAAGATAATGGATGTGCATTTACCTAAAGCACCAGTGCTGGCGGAGGGGGCCAAACAGGAGAATTTGAAGATAGAGATGAATTTCAAAATGTAGCTTTGGGATATCACAACTTCCAGGGTACAGTTTTTTGAAGAGCTCATGATGAACTTGTGTCAATTTTCGGAGGTTTTCCACATCTTTAAGAGAAAACTCTTGGGCCATTTGGAGGTCAAGAAGATTTAACCTTAATACATAGCATTTTAAGTTTTCTTTATCACAGGCAGACTCAATACCAAGTGAGAGGTCATCATGCTTTAACAAAGCAAATGGCAGCAAGTGGGCTAATGCTAATGTTTCAGCTGCCGAATGTCTCAGATTCTTGTCAGTAATGTGTTTGGCTTCAATGCGAGAAGGCTTGTTGGTTCCAAAGAACTTGGATAGTTTCTCAATTCTGCTATTGATAGTTGGGAGAGAAAGAGTGGCCTTTTCATTTACCACATGATTCAATAAACACAGAATTTCCAGTTTAAGAGAGCCATGGATCACATCATGCATAATGTCCTGAGGAAAACATTTGGTTACATCACATTCAGGGATTTTTGTGAATATACTTCTGCTATTAACTCCATATTTAACTGAGGGGTTCTGTTGATCCTTAGGCCAGTCTCCTGGTTTATCTTGAAACCTCTTCAATTCTTGCAGGTGTTGGTCATGTGAAGTTTTTGATCTCATAACAAAGTCTTTTACATTGAAGTTCTGGTAAATATCAGGTTTTGTTCCCATGCACTGACGGCAAGGATGATCAGCAAAGTGGCCTTCTTTGAACCCAGCTAGATTGGCGGATGCTGGATTATCACCAGAAGAAAAGAGATGAACACCATGGAAACATCTTTTCTTACCCATAACAGTAAATGTGACCCCTTCTTCACTTGAGAGCTTTTGAATACTACTGATATAATCCTTCAATAATTCCTTGAATCCATAATTTTTGACGATCTCAGTCTGGGCACAAAATAACAGATTTATGGAAAGGGTCTTTGACCTCAGCTCTGGAAACAAATTTAGAAGGATCCAGTAAAAGAATCTGGCATGTACTGGCTTTGTACTGGCTGTATCTGATAAATTCACGTCGTCTACATAAGTTCCAAAGGCCAGGCTGCCTGGGAACTTCTTCACAACTGGGTGGTTTCGGTAAAAGTAAGCATCCAAGGGAGATGTAAATAGACCATCTTTGACAGGTTTTGGGTTATCTATGCAGTACAAAATTTCAGGCATGTTCAATAACCTTTCCAGTAGTGAGAGGAATGGAACAAGATATCCAACATGAACAGGAATCTTTTCCACAGTGTGATTTTTCCTTAGAACCTCCTTAACTTTAAAATCAACCCGGACGGGAGTCACAAGCCAGTTTTTACTTTTGAGGTACTCCATCAATAATGTTTCATTTTTTAACCCTTCAAGTATGATTGGCCTCGAAATCCATCAATTGTGTTATGAATTTCTTCTGCTGAGTAAGTTTTCTCTTTGTCCTGAGAGCAGAACTTAGTCTATGGAAAAGAAAAGAATGTTTTGTTCAAAGCATCAAGGCTCAAATAACACAAATACATTACAATTACACACCTTGATTATGTCCAAACTGTACCCATAGAGCACGTCAATACCGTTTATAAGAGTATCTATTACATTTTGAGTGGCATTGCCTTCGTCTCTCAGATCAAAAATCAATTCAGCAGCTTTGTATTGAAGGGACTCCTGTAAGTCATTCAAAGAAGGACCACCTGCCCACAAAATTTTGTCCTTCAGGGTTCGGGCACAAAGGAATGCGAAACTTACAATTCAGGTCAAACGATTAATACCTTCCTGCCGGTCGTTGCCCATCTCCAAGATAAGAAATAAATGCAATTTTATCAACAAATATACACTTGACGCCTAAATATTGACTTGTTACTGGGGCCTGAGATGCCAAATTTCCACTGCCGCTAAGACTGCCGGGCCGTTGCGAACTGCACTGTCACCAACATGTTACCAACATAACACAATTAAATTTGAACAAATGTTGCATTTGGAATACAAATAGAAACGAAAAAAACATGCTTTGAGTAAAAGAGAAATTTTCGAACAAACAGAAAATATACAATGGTATCAGTTAAAACCAATTCACATTTTGAATGGAATAGTTCAATGTAAATCTCGTGTGGTACTTCCGAATCAGCACCGGAACTCATCATTTCAAATATTTATCGTTCACCAACAGTTTTGAAACGCGTTTGATCACAATGGATTCTCGTAGTGTTTCTGACGAATCTGATGGACAACTGACCGAGGAATGTTTTAAGGGTTTGCTGCAAAGTGGTTCCGCGATGAGCATAGAAAATGCTTCTCAAGAGAAATTTGACCTTCTTTCACAAGTATTCCCTTCGTCGTACAAGCCAGACCCAAAAGAGGTGATTTTGGTTACTTGCTGTAAGTAATCTTAAATGTGACTGTAATTCTGATAGTTTGGATCTTTCTCTTGACTCCATGCACAGTCACAACCCCGGAAAAGGATGAAGACTGTTGACAAGGTATAAAACACAATGAAATTATTAAATGAGTTTCCTTCTTCCAAAAGAGCTCACTCAAGAAATAAGTTTATGTTCCCAATAAACAGGTCAGTTCAGGTCCAGTTCGACGATCAACTCGAATTCCAGCAATACAACTTAAACTAAAGTCAGACTGTCGATCAACTCAAATTTCAACAATACTCAAACCAAATTCAGACTGTCGAACAGACTCAGTGAGAAGTGTGCGCATTGAAGAGTCTGGCAGCAATGAACTACCAGAACCAGCAGCAACTACCGACCCAGAGCCAGGTTACATAGTATTGAACCATACTAAACATCTAGTGAGTTGCCTTTACGACTCTGATGCAGACAGCGATACAAATGTAAGTTTTTATTATGCTAAATAGTCGTCTTCTTCTTTTTTTTCTGGTATTGATTGATTGTTTTATTTTAGGAATCCAATAACACTCTGGGAACTACTATGACCCTCAGATTCGGCAGAAGTCCACCAGAAGAAAATAATCAAGTACCGGTAAGTAAAATGAGACAACAGCTTAAGGACTCTTCCACTGACAAAAATTATCTTACAAATAGACTCATGAGTGTTTTGGTTTTCAACATTTAGGTTTCTTCAAGTTCTCCAAACATTTCGTTGCAAAGCAATGAAGACAGTTTTCAAAACCATTACTCACCCCCTTTGTCTCCAATTGTTGCCTCACATGATGTAAATCTAGATCATACGGGATCCACTTTGAGGTGTACAGATGATGATTCGTCAAACAAGGTAAGGAATAAAACAAAATTAAAGTCAGAATGGTCCTGTAATGAAAATTGATTTTATGCCCTAATGCTAGGAGAATATCAGCCCCACTGCAACTAAAAAAAAGAAGCGAAAGCCTAAAAAGGTATAATTTTTATGAACTAGCCCCTTATGATTGAACCTCTAAAGTCCAATGATCTCACAATTTCCATTTTCATTTGAATTTTAGATTTTAAACAAGTTTGGAGAAAGAATTACTGAACACAATGCTTTGCCAAACTTTGGTGAAGCCCTACATTCTCAGCTTCTAGAGAAAATCATTGATAGGGAAGCCCTAAACAAAGCTGTCAAATACCACCTCAAAAAAATAAAAAAGAAGGAGTTATATTTGTCAAGTAATGAATGGCATTTGGTTTGCTCAAAGCTCATACTAAAGTACCCAGTGTTGGCTGATGTGGATAGCCCAGAATCCTATGTAAGTCTTGAAAAAATTAGAAATGAATTCGAACAGTAAATAAGAAGGAATTCCAAGTGCTTGTTTGCATATTTCAGAATGACCTCAAATACAAACTTCAGAATTCCATTACATCTGAAAGGAGTTATAGGAACAATGGTATTCCTAGCCGGGATAAACCACCAAAAGGGCCACAGAGTGATGAATTGCCAAGGTAAAAGCCCCCCATTTTTCATTATTTTTTTTAATTTTCAACTTTGAGTTATGTCAAAAATTATCATGGCAAATGTTTTAACAGGGAACCATCAGAAAGGACTGCAGCAGAATTAAGAGAACTCCAACAGCAATCAACCAATAATGACAGAATAAAGGAGCTAATACAGAACACTCTCCATGAGCACAGAGAAGAGCTGAAACAAGGCCCTTCAGAGCTACTGCAAAAATATCCACATTACAAGAATGCTGATATGGTATGATTTACTGCAGTGGTAAAATTGAAGCACAAAAGGAATGACTATTAGAAATATTTGTATAATGATTACGAATCCATCTTTTTCCAGCTATTGTATGAGTTCTCTTTAATTGTTCATACTGATCTAGTCATACTGAGACAAAGAGCTAGTATTTTAATGGACACGCTGTACGCACTGGACGAACCCCTATTTCCTGCCAGTGTTGATAGCAGCCTGACAACCATAAAAAGTGTGCAGAGGATGCTAATTCCAAACAGACTGAAAAAAAATAAAAATATAAAACTGGCGATAGAGTGCAAGGATGTAAGTTGAAAAAACTAGCAACATGAAACCACCATGATTTAAGAAAGCAAATTAACCATTAAACCTTAAATGTTATCTTGACAGGCAGCTGAAGTATATGGAGATATTGAAGCATTGTCAACAGGGCATCCAGAACAAGCTCCCTTTCTTGTTGTGGTTGTTGACTCCAACCAGCAGGGATTTCGAGTTATCAGCAAAGCCTTACTGATGTATAGATCTGGCATAATCTCCCAGTTCGACAGCCCTACGCCATCAGATTTGCTACTGTACCTCCCAGCAGCCTATTTCATCCTTGATTTAGATTACCCCCTCGCATACAATAGTTTCTTAAGAGTGCTAGAAAAGGAAATTCTGGGCACATTAAGTTTAGGAACAAGTCAAAAAAGACCTAAGCAAGAATACAACCATTTCATGAGAAATGTGTTTAAGTAAACCGATTCATAATTTGTTTAATTTTAAGAGGTTTCTATATGTGTGCAATTTTAATTATTGCTATTTTATTATTTAAAGTAATAATTTGAGCAGACTGTTTTTCCTTTTTTATTGTCAATTTATATGCTCAAGCAAACAATTAAATGTGCTATCAATATATTACAAGTCAAAAAGGACTTAAGCAGGAGAACAACCATATCGTGAGAAATGTGTTTAAGTAAGCCGATTCATAATTTGTTTAATCGTAATGTAGTGTTCTGACACCTCGAGTGGTAAAGGGCGTAAAGGACGACAGAGAGTGAAGGATTGACTGGTTTATTAGGAGAACCGAACAGCTCGAGACCAGGCTACAGACTGTTAGCCGAGCCACAGGCGAGGCTCAACTTAAAGGTTTGGCAACAATAGCGATGGAAGTGGAAGGGGAACTGAGGTGGGAGTATCAATAGTGGAACCTTGGCCAAGGTGGTAGCTCTATGCCAGAGAAAGGAAGAAGAGGATAAATAAAAAGTAGAACTGACACTTGTTGATGTAGCTTTCAAACTGCTAATTCATTACACCACTCCCCCTTTTAAAGAAAATACTTTTCCACCTTTCACCATAAAATCACATTAAGTTCCTACTTCAAATGATCTGTTGCCAAAACCTTCACACTATAACACTTTATGAATTATTTAACTCATTCAAAGCTGTAAACCTATTCTCGTCTAGGCCCATCAGACTCAAGATAAGGTTGTCCAGACCTTTCTTGACACGCCATCAACGATCAAACAAAAACTTGATCCTCCTGTGGAGTGGTTCAACAGCGACTCTCATGGCACGTCCAAAAACTAGTTAGGGACGCCATCCTGAGGTACAACCGTTTAGCCTGATCAACACAACTACTGCTAAAACTAAATACAGAAAATTGATTAATTCGTTGATCTGAGCTTCAAGTTCTGGGTTCTCGTAGACTCTGGTAGACTCTTGTACACAAATCTCCGGACGATTCTTACAGACAAATTTCTCCTGTAACACACATAAACACTGCGCACAGACTTTTTGCCTCCTATTCCCCCCTAACTAAAGCAATGGGGTTTTTGCCTTGGTGTTGCAAACCTGACTAGCTAAATCCTATCTAAAACACCATTGTTAATCTGGGAAGACTAATTAACACTATATGGTTGGGAAACTTAACTGTTACTCTAACTGATGAATGGCTCGGAGGACATGCTGCTGGACGGTCTCTGGAGTACTGGACGCATCCACGACTGCATGTAGAGCTGGTTCGTTGTCCATCCAGTCCTCCAAAACTGTGTGCAAACCTTGGATGTAATCCTTGGACAAAGTATTTTCCTCTTTGCGAGCCCTTGTTTGAATACGTTGAAAAGCTATTTCTGGAGTCCCTCGAAGATAGATATGATGTTCCTTACGTTGAAACTGAGCTGTCATGGACTTACACATTTCTTGGAGTAATACATACTGTTCTTTGTTGATCATGTTTGCTTCTCTTTGCATTTGAACAAACATTTTAACCACACTATGTAATGAGCGTTCTGCTACTACTACAGGAGCACTGCCTTGCATGAATTTCAACTGGGTTTGCCATGATGTAAACAAAACCATCGACTGAAACGTATACGCCCACTTTTCCATGTCTTTCGAGTACAAGTCCAAGAAATTAATTCCATGAAAATTAGTCCACAGCGAAACTGGTTCTTGAACAACTGGATAGCCATGTTCTTGAAGCGTTGTCAGCAGGGTAGATTTTCCAATTCCGATGTTGCCTTCTATGTAGACTACCGTAGGTGATTTTGGACGCGTCGCTTGTTTCATGGTGGTACTCCTGGATTGACGACCGCACCAAGCTCGGAACATGTTTGCTCGTGTCGAAGTCTGATCGCGAACTGACTGCTGGCATTGGGCGTGACATTTTCGTCCGCGTATTTTTCTTTGCCATCACGTACTGGCCGTCTGCATCCGCACTCGACTTGATCGGATTGCATGAATGGCCATTGTTTGACTGCTTGGCCTGGCAGCACGTCCGCGACTCTTTAGGTCGTTTTGCTGCCCCAGGCTACCCTGTTACAATAGTCTAGTGGTTACGAGATTTGGTCACTGACCCGAAGGTGGATGGTTCAAACCTCTTGTCTCAAAACAGCACTCAATGGTGGATTCCCTTGGAATGCGAGACATTTGATAATGTCAGGCAGTGAGGACACAACGCCCGACGGACCAGTACTCCAAGCGAGATATTGGTCGCTATACTACCGAAGGTGTACGGTGGACGTAAAGCAGCCAATGATGTATTTCATTGCTTTCGGCTTCGTCCTGTGACCACCAACTGCAATGGCGGCTTGATGTTCTCCACTCGGTTGCTTCTCCCAATTCTCGTCCCATGGTGGGTCCCATATTGGGTCCTATGTTGGGTCTTCATCCAAGGAGAAGTCTCCACTGGGCAGTTATCAAGCCTTGAAACCACTTGTAACTCTTTTTGTTGGATGTATATCGGCCAGACTTGCGTGTCTCTTGTCGTCTGATGCAGCGACGTGGTGGGGGTAACGCGACTCTTATGGGAGTTCGACGCGTCAGACCACCCTGTTACAATGGTCTGGTGGTCAAGACGACTGATGTCGGCCTCGATGGCGGTGGTTCAACTCCCACTCAACTCCTAACTTCATTTCAAATATTGAGCATCTCTCAAAAAGTAGTCATATTTGTCCGTTGATTGGGAGTGTTCCGTTAGCCGGAATGTCTTCGGACATGACTGGTATGCCACCATCAACTCTTCCTGTCTAAGCCTTGGTCAGGAACAGGCCTCGGTGTCTGCCTAAATGTCTTAGGACATGGCTGGCACGAGACTGGAAGACGAATTCGGGGGTCGGGGTAGCGCCTAAACGGCCTGCTGCCCCTTCTCTGGGACGTAAGCTCCTAGACCTGCTACGGCGGGCCCCATGTCCACGCCTGTTGGCTACATCAGGAACTTGACAGACCAATTGTAAAAATTTTTCAACATTTTTTCTGAGTTCTGTTTGGTATGTTATCTTGTGAGTCGATTGACACCTGATGCTTCCTCCGAGTGTCTTGGCCGCTTGTTGCGCCGACTGGTGGTGGTGGATAAAAGCTCCATTAGTACCAACTTGTACCGTTCCACGTTCTTCCATTAACCGTGTCTTTTCTCTCTTGCTGTCTTGTTGTGGACTTTAAAACCCTTATTGTTTTATATTTGTCACCTTCGAACCTCTCTTTTGACATACCCTTTGAATTTGATTCTGCTTTCCGAAATAAACGCGCGCAGTATTTGAACACTTCCTGTAGAATTTGTAAGTTGGTCAAGCTGATTTTGTGTTTCCTTGTCGCTCTTGTATACATCGCCATCTTGCTTTGTCTCTCCGTTCGCGCTTGTGTCCGGCTGGTTCTCTTTCAGTTTGTGATTTTGTGATTCTGTGTTCATTCTGTTAATCATGGGCGTTATCAACCGCTCCCAAGATACCTTGGTCGTCCCTGAGTGTGTCAAAGGCTACTATTGCCTTACTGGGTCTGATCACGGACCAATTTTTACAGTAAGTCCCAAAGTCTTCAAGTTTTCAAGTCTTCATATTTTGTTATCATTATTATTATTATTATTATTATTATTATTATTATTATTATTATTATTATTATTATTAGTAGTAGTTCCACTATTTTCTCTAGATTCATTTGTCCTGTGCTGAGTGGGGAAACTCAAACCCCTCAATTCTAAGAAATAGCCGCTTCAACCAATGGGCCATTTTTGGCGGTCGTAACGGGTATCCCGAGCATTTTGCTCATTTCCCTTCTTCTTCCGCCATTAACCTTAACCCTGTTGATTGGGAATGTTGGTCTGTATTTTTTTTTTTTTTTTTATTTATTATTATTTATTATTTTTTTTTTTTTTATTCATTCAGTGCCCTCACTTTCTTTTCCTCTCAATCCTCAGCTTTTACGGATTTAATCCTAACTGCTTGGGCCGGTATGTGCTCTTTACCACCCAGTGCTCTTTCCTGTGTTCAGCCAGAGGTGGTCAAACAAACCCTCCAGCATTTCGCCGTTTTTCTGGGGTTGATCCTCTAACTAGTTTGAGCTCAATGTTTCCTCCTTTGTCCATTCCTGTTGTTGATGTCGCCTTCCAAGAGGCTTTGCAGGATGTTAATGTTGTTGTTGAGTGATTTTAAGTTTTTATAGTTTATTTTTGTTGGTCTTGGTATCTTGGTTTATCTCATGTTCTCTTTTCATTCCTTATTCTCCTTTTCATTCCTTATTCTCACTCCTTCCTCTTAGTCTCCAATTCTCTCTCCTCTTCTATTTCCTTTTTCCTGGTTCCTCTTTGAATGTAAATAAACCATATTCATACCCATATTGCATCTTGTCCTTTGTGTAGTTTTACCTGCTCACGTAGATCATATTGACGGCATGCAGGGTAGTCACACTCATCTGTTTCTTTTAGCTTCTCATTCTTTTGTCTTGCCTTTGTTGTCTTTACTTGTTGTTGTCTTGCTGTCACCACTTGTAGTGTTCTGACACCTCGAGTGGTAAAGGGCGTAAAGGACGACAGAGAGTGAAGGATTGACTGGTTTATTAGGAGAACCGAACAGCTCGAGACCAATGTCTTGTGGGGAAAATTGGACAAATCAAATTGCCAGGGCCTCGGCGTCCTCATAACGTGAGTAATTAATAAGCTCAGAGGGAAGGACCTGGGCCCCATTCCGTGTTCGTGAGCCCCCCAATCCTGTCTGATTTAGGCTCACATTGAATGCTGCCAATGGGCTGTAGATCTGCCCGACTCCATTCCCGGCGTCAATCAATGGATGATTGTGAACAATGGGGCCTCCCAGATTCATGAAGTGGTGGAGTTGGCGTTCAACATCCATCCGGACGTGCTTCGTTGCCGGTTCTGGGGGATTAACCCTAATTGCCCTCGCCGTGAACTTGGTGTAACTTCTACTTGCCGTGACTGCCCAATCCGTGCCACTCGTATGCGCGGCGACTTTTCATCTGATTTTGGTCCTTCTATCCTCTGTTCTTCACGTTTTTGATTCATTTCCCTTTTTATAACATTTTATTAAATTCATCATTTTGTTCCTTGAAGTTGTCATTCTGTGACAGTTGGTAACATCCACTGCCTTTTAGATTTTCATTGTAGTGGGTTAGAGAGTAGTTAGTCAACACACTAACACTTTTCTTGGGTTATAATTTTGAAACGTTGTGAAACACTTTCCAATTCCCTTCCCCCTTTACACCACAACAACTCCAGTATTATATTTGGTGAGTACCATTTAAATTTCAAGTTGTCATTTGATTATTTGCCCAAAACGTTCAAACTGTTTTCCGTGTACACTTTTGACTTCCGTGGTCTCTGCGTCACAGCGCTATTTGCACTACAGACTCGGAATCATTGTTTTGTGTCCAAGTGTTGTGATGATTTTCACATCACAAGTTAAGTTTAGAAGTTTTCTCTGTCAGTGTTATGACCTAGAGTGCAAGTATTGTGAAACACAAAAGCTCAACAAGGGACTTGACCCACAAGCAGGCTGACTTTGTGTTTTGTTTGTGTAGAAAGTACTCGACTCAGTCTAGGACAGGTCCATGAGTTTTTCTCTAACCAATGTGCATTTGTCACTTGTGAACCATGGAAATCAGAACTGTCAAGGAAAACAATTGCATTCAATTAATATTTTATTACAAATAACAAGGTGGGGGCACTTTACATTTATCAAGGTTATCAAAAGTTCACGACCAAAAGGTCCTAACCTTTCTATTTCAAACATATTTACAATGGGCTTTAGAACTTACTGGAAGTTACTGAAATTATTTACTGAAAGTGTTCACTTGGTTTCAAGTTCCTAACCCTAACTTTTTACAGGTTGTCATTCTTGGTTGCACATTTCCCACCAAGTCGGTCGGGACGACAGTTCATCGAGTTCTTGGATCAATGCCAACGGAGGCAACGGAGGTGGGACTGGAACCAGCGGCAGTATTTCTTTGCGTTGAGCTTCTGGCGTGCGCTTCCAAATTTCAGTTGGCGTCACCACATTCAGTCGTAAGTCCCTTGCCAATTTCTTGAGTTGTTTCCTAGACGCATTCTGGCAATCCTTCTTCTCATGCTTACGCGATCCACACCTCCAGCATCGGATTGTTCTTTTAGCTGGCTTTTCAATGGACTTGTTTATCTTGTCCACAGGCTTTTCTTGAGGCTTTTTGATGACAAGTTTGGACTCCGGATGTTTGGATCCAGCACTAACCTCACTTGTGAGCAGCTGATCCATGGCTGCGATCAAGTCTGCATCTTCTCCGAGTAGTTCTGCTTCATCGCCGTCTGGCAATGTTGTCTCTGGCTCGTCGTATTGCAACAGTGCATCTTCAAGCGAATCTCGATGAGCTTTCTGCTTTACTCTCTCTTCACATTGTTGCTTCAAAATTCTTCGTTTTTCGGCTTCCTTTTTCTGCATTGCTTGGCGTTGTAGTTTGGCTTCATGGTGGCCTTTTTCCAATTTTTGCTTGCGCTGTTCTTCCTCTCTTTCTTGGGCATGTTTGGCCTCTAACTCCAACCGCTGTTTCTCCTCATACCTTCTCTGCATTTTGGCTTTTAAGGCTGCGTAGTCCACTTCTGGTAGGGCCGCCTTAACCTTTGAAGTCTGTCGTGGACTAGGGCCGGTTTCTTTCTTGCAGAGCTTGCTTTTTCTCACCATATCCATTACTTTTCCTTGTTCTGCTTTTTCTGGCTCTACTTTCCTCTTGGGAATTTTGTACTTTTCAAGGAAAGCATCAATTCTCTGCTCACTCATTTTGCAAACTTCAGACTAGACTAACTGGTATCTAGGGTGGTTTGTTGAGCACAGTAGTTTGGCACAGTACTTATTGTTGCCATGGGTTACTTGAGAGGCGCCTTGTTCCAAGACACCGTGTACTTCTTTTCTTTCAGGAACAGTTCATCATCCGATTCTTCTGTTCCAGTATAGGAGAGCCATGCCCCGATGTCATCCTCTCCAGGTTTTGGATGTGGAGTTAGTCTGTCCATGTGGACCAGTTGGATGTCTGAGGGCTTTGCATCATTTTGAATTCTGGCATCACAGTCGTTCAATATTGTGAGTATTGTGTATGGACCTTCCCACTCAATATGTAATTTCTTTGATGTCTCATTCACTCTTAATGCTTTGTTATACAGGAAAACCTTGTCGCCTTCCTTGAATGGACACAGAGCAGCATTTCTGTCATAATAATGCTTCATGCGTACCGCAGCCTCAGCTCTGATTTTCCTGACTTCTTCATGGATTTTATACAAGGCATTTCTGACAGCCCATGGATAGTTTTCTCCGATGTCAGGCATCTGAGGTGGTGGGCCTTGCTGCATATGCAATGGTGTCCTCATAGGAGCTCCAAACATTATCTCATAAGGTGAGAACTTGTGTGTGGAATGAGGTAGACTTCTGTAGGCTTGTGCAATAAATGGGAGATATTCTGCCCAAGCATGATGTGCTCCGTCACACAACAGTTTTAAATTTTGTTTCAGTGTCCTCACCCATCTCTCAGCTTTTCCATTGGCCGATGGATGATAAGCTGTTGTTCTGGTTTTCCTGATATGGAAGGGGTGTCAAGCATGACAATGGTACAAGATCAGAAGCTGGATGAAGAAATTATGCCAATCTACATAGCAGTGGAAGAAGGGCGTAGACCGCATTTCCAAGAAGTGTCTGAGTATGGGCAACATACCAGAACACTGTGGCATAAGTTCAAGTCCTTGATCATTGAAGACCACTTGCTATACAAGAAAGTAGAGCATCCATCTGGAGATATTCTGCCCAAGCATGATGTGCTCCGTCACACAACAGTTTTAAATTTTGTTTCAGTGTCCTCACCCATCTCTCAGCTTTTCCATTGGCCGATGGATGATAAGCTGTTGTTCTGGTTTTCCTGATATGATACAACGCCATAATTTCATGAAACAACTCAGACTCGAATATTTGAGCTTTGTCTGTCAGGAGAGACAAAGGCGCTCCATACACTGAGAAGACATGAGTGATCAGGGCTCTCGCTACTTCTTGTGCTTGTTGTGTTTTTAAGGGGACTAGCACTGGCCATCCAGACAGTGCCTCCACTGCTACCAACACATACTTGAACCCGTCTTTTGTTACAGGGTATGGTCCAGCTGTGTCGACATGCCATCTTCCATGCAACACTCCATCGTGGAATATTTTGAGAGGGACCTTCACTTTTTGAAGGGGTCCTTTAGCTTTTAAACATGTGGTGCAACTGGCAACCATTTCCGCCACATCATTGTACATTCCTGGCCACCAGAAGTAACGTTTTAACGTTGCCAATGTTTTACCAACACCAAAGTGGTTAGTTTGACCCAATTGAGTATGGTATGCCTGCATAGTTCTTTTCACATGTTTTCGTGGCAATACTAACACTGTTTGTGTTTTTGCAGGATCTCCAGATGGATGCTCTACTTTCTTGTATAGCAAGTGGTCTTCAATGATCAAGGACTTGAACTTATGCCACAGTGTTCTGGTATGTTGCCCATACTCAGACACTTCTTGGAAATGCGGTCTACGCCCTTCTTCCACTGCTATGTAGATTGGCATAATTTCTTCATCCAGCTTCTGATCTTGTACCATTGTCATGCTTGACACCCCTTCCGGTACCACAGTTGTCCAATTGGCCAATATTTCTTCTGGAGTAGCATTTATTGACATGCGGTCTTCCACTTCACAAAGTTTGCAATGGACATCACAGGTTTTCCAATGTACATTTGTTTCAGGCTCAAAGTGGTACATATAGATTCTTAGTGCCAAGTCTCCGAACACCTTGTGCAGCATATTGATTAATGTGGTCAACTGCATCTTATCGAGTCCACAAGAGAACTCAGGCATGCTAATAGCTGGTACATTGTACTTGATAACCCACATTCTGAGGTTTATCAATGCCTGTTCCACTTCTTCAGGGGTAGGTTTATCATAGTGCTTGACCTTAGTGATCACATTTACTATGCATCGACCATGACTATGCGAAATCACTAACCCTGGACATCCTCTATCCTTTTGTTTCAGGAAATCCTTTTTAACCTTGTACCGGGTCTCCAGATCAAAAGCTAGCCCTTTTCCAAACTTTCCATCGTGACTTACTGCATGACACAACGGAATGGATAGGGGACTGTTGAAGATATTGTCATACACATGGAACATTTCAAAGTTTTTGGACGAAGGTAGGATATCGAGCTCTAAAAGTTTGTCCATGTCTATGAAATTTAAAGAAGCTGTGTCCCGCTCTTCTAATCGTGCACATTTCTTGCAGTTTGCTGTACAAGGTCGTGCAGGTCTTCTGCTGAGGGCATCCGCATGTCCAATGTTAATGCCTCGTTCATGCACTACTTCGAACTTGTATGGAGCTAGACGCTCTAGCCAGCGTGCCAGTCGTCCAGTGGGATTTTTGAAATTTCTCAACCACTGTAATGCTGCATGGTCTGACTTGACCAAGAAAGGCGCTCCTGCCAAGTAATGATGAAAAGCTTTGATGGCTTCCACTAGTGCCAGCAATTCTCGGTGTGTGGCACAGTAATTCCGTTGAGCCTGATTTAGTAACTTGGACCAAAAGGAAATCGTGACTTCTTGACCTTCTTGTTCTTGGGTAAGTACTGCACCTAGTCCAGTTAAGCTGGCGTCACATGTTACTGTGAATTGGCCTTTTTCCACATTTGGTGTCCCCAATATTGGTGGAGAAACTAGCTTTTGTTTTATTTGCTCAAAAGCTGCTTGGCACTGTGGTGACCATTCAAATGGTACTCCTTGTTTCATCAGAGCAAATATTGGTGTTGCAATAGTTGCTAAATGTGGCACATATTTTGCATAATACTGTACGAGGCCTAGCCATGACCTTACTTCTTTGACATCTTTTGGTGCTGGCCAATGAGTGATTTGATGAATCTTTTTCTTATCCACTCTTATTCCTTTTTCAGACAAGATATGGCCCAAGAATGATACTTCAGTCTGAAATAATTCACACTTTTTGGCTTTTAGTAAGAATCCGCCTGCTCTTACTCTGTTGAAGAATGCTATCAGCCTTTCAAGCATTTGTTCAACTGTGTCTCCAGCTATACAGACATCATCTATGTACACAGCCACTGTGTCACCCAGGTCATTTTCTGGCTTTTTGACCTCTGCTGGTGTTACTAGTCGGTCTGTGACATACTGGAACGCTCCTGGCGCTGCTGACAAGCCAAATCCCATTCGTGTATACTCATATTGCCTGCTTGGTAATGCCAAATCTTCAGGTAAGATTATTGCAGTCTTAGGCTGATCATCTGGATGTACTACCAAATTATGGTATCCGTGGGCCAAATCTGCACAATGGTACCACTTTTTCCCAGCTAAGTGTTGTAATAATTCTTGTGTTCTAGGAATTGGGGCTGCTGGTACCCTTGTGATGGCATTCAGAGCTCTGTAATCCACACAGACTCTTACTTCACCTGTCTTCTTTGGAACACACAGAATTGGAGAAGCCCAGGCTGACTGACTTGGCTTGATAGCACCCATTTTGAGATACTCTAAGAATGTTTCTCTGACTTCTTTTCTGTAGTGCAGTGGCACAGGTCTTGCATTTTGCTTTATTGGTGGGTGGTCTCCAGTGTCAATTCTAAACCGGAGCCATGGACACGTTCCAAAGGTATAGTTGTCTGTTGCAAAAACATCATGATGTGTCTTCAAAATGTTTTCTAATTTCTCTCTTTGTTCTGGACTTAGATTTTTACTACTCTTTTCCAAAAGTTGCTGTAAGTCTTCTGGTAATTTGTCCAATGGTGGCTTCTTTGGAACTGTATTGATTTCCGCACCATAATGTGGAGCTACTTCGTGTTCTATCCATGCAACTCCACACAGATGACAGACCTCAACTATTTCTTCCTCCTCCTCCTCTTCAAGAAGAGTAGGCTCGTCATCTGGTTGCATGTCACCCAGAAAATTAGGACTGAGCTCTTCATCATCATCTTCATTCATGCCACTGAATTTCAAAGGATGTACCAAAAATACTTCACCAACAATGGTATATTTGGGTATCTCAACACATTTGGACCCAAAATTTTCCATTGTGACTGTTAATGGAGCTGTCACGCATGGAACCATTCCAGACTGGACTAACACTGATGCAGGTAATTTTGAGATTTTATTTTCTGCAAATTTATTATTGGTAAAGAGTCCCGTTCTGATTGTACTTTTCTCCAGGTTCAACACTTGCTCTGGCTGGATACCTTGGCTCTGCTGGCCCTTTGACTCAGGTTTCACATTTTCCTGGTCCTTCATGTTGAGACGACCAGGAGGCGAGGTAACTTTTGGTTCAGAATTTAGTGTCG
This sequence comes from Stenchaetothrips biformis, assembly GCA_030522485.1. NCBI lineage: Eukaryota > Metazoa > Arthropoda > Insecta > Thysanoptera > Thripidae > Stenchaetothrips > Stenchaetothrips biformis. Next base: position 13,818,553 of record CM060100.1, read on the forward strand.
ATGTGGACAGCACCTTCACCTCATCCTGTTCCTTAGTTACCACGTCTCCCTGTCTCACCCATGCGCTGGCCTTTCCCAGCTCATCAGCCTTTAAATCCGTTTCCAGTTTTGTTTCCAATTGTCGTTCCAATCCTGGTCTTAACAGAGTCCTCTGATTTGCTCTGACCACAAAGTACAATGATCCATCATCAAACTTGCCTTTGGTTGGCGACTTCCGTATTTTGAACGGTACTCTTTCTTGCCCTCCAAACTGGGCGTATCTGCCTTTTGCGCAGATTCTTACATCATGATCTTCCATAAAGTCGTATCCAATTAAATTTTCATCAATATCTGCTTCGTATGTCATACAGGAATATGTTTTTCCTTTGATTTTAAAATCCGTCTGGACTGGTCCATACAGTGTAGCTCTATGAGATGTTGCACTTTTCATCCTTAACTTTGCTGGTGGTAAGTCCATTCTGGTTCGTTTCAAGACTGTGATTTGAGCTCCTGTGTCTAAAAGAGCTTCTGTTTGTTTTCCCAGAATTTCACATTTCACGAATGGTGCAACTCGTACTCTAGGCTTGTCTGTACAAGACATGCAAACATCACAATCCTCTTTTTCTTCAATTATTTGGTTTAGGACTTTACTGGTACAGTCTTTCAATGCTTTGACCATACAGTCAGTTTCCATACTTTGTTTACACTTTTTAAGTTTAGGTTTTACTCCAGCATTTTCATTCGTTCTTTTCTTTGCAGGTTTCTTTTCTGGTGTTGTCGGAGTTACTTCTGGCTTCACTTGAAGCGCTCTTCCTTCTTCTGGTACCCGGCTTCCCTCCGACTGGACGGGTACCTTCTTCAGTTTCCCTGGTCCTGACCATTATTCTGTTGAGGAGCATTAGGAACATAAGGTATTTGCTGTTGCCTCTGATTCTGGCGTTGACCTTGGTATCCTTGCTGCTGGCCTTGTTGAGAACCTTGAGCAGCCTGGATTTGTGCCAGGTTTGGCCAAGGGAGAGCTCGTTGGCCTCCCAGATCTTGGAATTGGTAGTATGCCAATGCTGTACGCAAGGCATCTGGTGGGAAATTGAAATTGATCCGTCCACGCCCACGACCTCCATTACCTTCTTCACGTAGGCGATTTCTGCAGTCCTTCCACAGATGTCCTGGCTTCTGGCAATAATTACAGGTACGTGTTGTACCGCCATTGTAATACCCTCGGCCTCCTCTGTTGCTGGGGCCATTTGGGCAGTTGGCTGCAAAATGTCCTGGTTGTTTGCAGGTATGACATGTACCATTTTGGACATTTCCAGCATTTCCTCCTCGGCCTCCTCTTCCTCGGCCACGACCGAACCCACGTGGACGGCCTCGAGGACGCCCACGATGTACTGTCTGCGTACCGGATCCTTGGGCAACTTGACTTCCTTCAGCGAGCTGGTTTACGCTAGCCTCTGCTGTATCCTTTGAACCAGCATCAATTTCTGCCATACGTACTCTCTTTACTGGTCTTTCTCCAGACAGCAATAATCCTCTGTTTAAATTCTTTACAGCGTCTGCTAGTGTGTCGCTCGGTGCATAAGCTAGTCTTTCAGCTGCATTGCTGTCATTCAACCCTTTTACAAAGGCTGTGACAAGTGCTTCTTGAAGGTCCTCTTCATTGTGTGTGACCATGTACTTTCTGCCCACATGCTCCACTTGTAGTGCAAAGTCTTCTACTTTCTGATCCGCACCTTGCTTGAGAGTTTCAAAATCTCGCTTTCTCTGCCACAGGGACGTCACTGTGCTGAAAGTTTTTAGCAACAGTGTATCCAGTTCCTGGAAAGTAGGAAGCTTTTTCTGCTGTTCCAACATGGGTAGCACCATCAACGCCTTTCCTCGTAGTGCTGACACTAGCTTTTCGCCTTTCTCCTCTTCTGTTAGCTTGGCTGTCATAGTGCGAAACTGAGACCTCCACAATGTGTAGCACCGCTCTCCATCATATTCTGGGACTTTAATGCTTTCAATGCTAGGAGCTGCTCGCTGTTGCTGTTCTGGCTGTCTTTCCTGCTGTCCTTGCTGCAGCTGCTGAATTTGCTGCTGTTGCTGTGTAAACATTTGTGCCATGATATCTATCAGAGGTTGCATTGCTTGAAACCCTGGTCTAACTCGCTCGTTCTGCTCATCTTCGTAGTCATCTTCTTCATCGTCTGCTTCCTCGTCTGTGTGAGCTTGACGTGGTCGCAGTACACGTGCATGACCTCTTGCTGCTCCACGGCCTCTGCCTCTGCCTCTGCCTCGTCCGCGACCTCTGCCGCGTCCACGGCCTCTAGCAGCTGGTGGTGGGTCTGCGTCTCCTTCTCCTCCAGACTGCTGAACCTCCTCTACATCAAAACCTTCAAACCCAGGACGCCCAGCACGGCCTGGTTGAGGCGGGCGCAGCTGCACAACTGCGTCAGGCTGTTGAGGCGGCTGGTCATTTGCAGGGCCTGCTTGCTCCCCGTCCTGTTCAATGGGATGAACCAACGGACCTATATGCGGGTCGAAGAAATCACGTGCACGACGTCGAAACGGTTCCATAATATAACCGCTTTTCTCCGAACCTGGTGTTGTTATTCCTGTAACTCCTTGTACCTATCAACGGTTTCTAGCCTGAGTTACCTCGGCTTTCAGTCACCGTTCAATCACTCTGTGGATTAATAGCGCGTTTCCGGCTTTCGTTAATGCACCCGTTTACTCGTTGCCAAAGCAGCACCTATGGGCTTTCACCTCAAAAGTAGCTCGACTTCGGCTTTCGCTTTCAGCAGCACCAATTAGGGCTTTCACGTGTTATTGACACGCAGCACCGCCTTGGGCTTTCACTTAAAGCAGCACGTACTCGGCTTTCACCTTTTTAGCAGCACCGTTGGGCTTTCGCTCTTTCAACCTCTTTCAGACTGCCTACCGATCAGCACACAAGGGCTTTCAATCGGTCGACCCAAACGCTCAGTGAAATGTAGGATTGCACGAACTGGTAGTGGCTTACACTCCGTAAGGAATAGCACGACTATTCAGTAGGGCAGCTCCCTCCTTACACTTCCTATTAGGTCACTAACTGACCTGTGTACCTACGCACACTCTCACTCGTACACTCTCGTCCTCCTCAAAAACGTAGGCAAAACCCACGCTATGTCGCCAGTTAAACCGCTGTCACCACTTGTAGTGTTCTGACACCTCGAGTGGTAAAGGGCGTAAAGGACGACAGAGAGTGAAGGATTGACTGGTTTATTAGGAGAACCGAACAGCTCGAGACCAGGCTACAGACTGTTAGCCGAGCCACAGGCGAGGCTCAACTTAAAGGTTTGGCAACAATAGCGATGGAAGTGGAAGGGGAACTGAGGTGGGAGTATCAATAGTGGAACCTTGGCCAAGGTGGTAGCTCTATGCCAGAGAAAGGAAGAAGAGGATAAATAAAAAGTAGAACTGACACTTGTTGATGTAGCTTTCAAACTGCTAATTCATTACAGTAAGAGGTTTCTATATGTGTGCAATGTCAATCATTGCTATTTTATTATTTAAAGTAATAATTTGAGCAGACTGTTTTTCCTTTTTTATTGTCAATTTATATGCTCAAGCTAACAATTAAATGTGCCATCAATATGCTATTATAGTTCCAGAAATGTCTAGAAGGCAAGAAGTGACACTCTCCCTTCTTTTAAATACGAAATTTGTTAACCCTCAAGAGGATCAAACAGATTCAAAGTTTTATATTTGTTTACATGTGAGAAGTTCATAGTTTAATTTAAATATATTGTGTAAGTTAAAGGTATAAAATTTAAGAAGACGTTACTATTTTTTCTCAGTTTAATTGCACAACTCTGATTACAAATGTACTTTTGTGAATAGAAAGAGTCGGGACCAAAAAGTCAACCAAAGAAATAAAACAGTTAGGACTCGAACTATATAATTTTGTAAAGTCTTTCATAAACCATGTCCTCTACTCCAAAACTAATAAAATACTACATGCAACAAAGCAAGAGCCAAAAGAACTCGGTAGGTCACTGAAGCTGGTGATGTGGACGCTCTCTTCTCACGGGTCTTCTGTCTTTGCAGGCTGGGACGCAATGTTGACTCCAAACAGGCTTGCGTTGGCTGTGGTGCAGCTCTTGTTATGTGCCGGCAAAGAAGAAACCACAGTTACAAATACAAGGTGACAAAACTGGATAAGGAATGGTTTTAAAAGGCCACAATAAAGCATGGGCCTAAGGGAGACTTAGCATTGCAGCAGTGAAGGGTCCAGTTATAAGAAATCAATCCAATAATATCGCAACCCACTTTACACTCAAAGTCATTAATGACACGTCTCAAGATTTTTCTTAACTATGGCTAACAATTGAAAGAGGCAAGTTTGAGCGACTTTGGAGAGGGGCAAACAAATAAACTATTACATTTTTGGAAGAGTTCAATGGTTTTGTTGAATTTCCAGCCAGACTTACCATCAAAATTGCTCAGGAAAGTGGACAAGATCTGGAATGTAAACGTTGCCTTGTAGATTCCATTTAGTGTCGGTCTTGAGTTCACTGGTTACAGCGGGACTTCTTCAAGGGTCTCCCAACAGGTCTTCTCCACAGCACATCAAAATTCACCTGTTGACATATCAAAGAATTAACATCACACAAATCTACTGTTGTGCAGTAGCCATAGCAGACGGCATAGATTGGTGGAAAGTTCAGCGCAAACACACAGCAACACAGTAAGCCACAAAAGGAAGAAAAAATACATCGGGAGAGAGAAATGTACGCAAATTCGAAGGAAAGAACGGAAAAAAGTCGCAGGCTCATGCACGTAGTTGAAACATAACCAACAGAGTGTCGGATTGTCGGGCTTTGCATGTGTAGCAAATGGTAAGTAAGATAAGCGATCAGCAGTGGAGAAAATGCTTGGATTTCAGAAAAGGCTGCGAACTGACAGGCAAGCGAAAAAATTGTATTCGTCACGTTTCGGTGGCGAAATTCAGACGACGAACTCACCCCGTTCCCTCGTCAGCCTAGTCCTCGCAGCCACTAAGCAGAAGACGCGAGACGCGGCGCACTTGTCATTTCAGCAACGCAATCTGAATGTGAATGTAAATCTGACTTACACTGTCGTATTATTGGCACTCGAAAGCAGCCGAAAAATGACAAGTGAAAGTGAAATTCGTACACACAAAAACAAATATGGAAGTGGAGGCTGTGCATCTGATGATGAGTTGTTCAGAAAACACTGCAATCAAGTGTCTATTTTCCATCAGATTTGTAGTGACTATGTATAATAGCGATGAGACTATGACCCAATGTTCCCTTCGTCGTGCTGCCTTTATTATGGATTTCAGCTGACCCGTTCTTTTCTGCAAAACATCCATGCAAGCCTTGTTATGGTGGGAGTGGGGAAGGAGTAGGCTCTTGACAAGGAAGCAGTTTGTTCTGCCTCGCTGGGAACTACCACCACCTCTAGAATGCCTCAACCTCACAAGGAAGAATCAAAACATCAAGGTGAGCGTGATTCTTTTCTTTCATGAAACCGATTACACCATGTCAGCAACTTGAGATGCAGTACTAGCACTGAGGCTCCTAGTCTCCTCCTACTGAAACATAACCAAATCATAAGAAAGCACTCTGGAGGGCACCATCAAGAGAGACCCCTCTTCATTTGTAGTGTGAGTGAGTAAAGAATTCAGTCAGGACATAGGTTGCATTCACGTCACAATCCTTGTCAATAACTTGCCGAATCCAGTCCTGATCAATATAATGTCACGCCCATAACAATATGACCTTTGTCACGTTGAAAGTAACGTGAATAATCAGCCCAGATTGTCACGATTAATTTCACGCTGATTGTCACGCTCAAATAAGCATTGCATTTGTCACGTCCAAAGTAACGTGACAGCTTGGCTGCTGGCTGGTGTCACGTTGAAAATAATGTGAATGATCATCCCAAACTGTCACGCTTGGTTCAATGTGGATTGTCACGTTCAAAAATACGTTGCCATATTCACATCCAAAGGAACGTGACGTCATGCTCCTGGATTCTCAGTGTGTTTCTTCGTATAACAAAGTAAATAAGTTTGTATTATGTACGCTCAGAATACTTCGTAAGGTTTTTAGCGTGTGGGGTTGAAAAACTTTTCCTGTATGTCGGTCTATCTGTGTGTGTGTCCGCACCACACCTCCTGAACGGCTCGGCCGATCTGGCTGAAATTTAGCAGGGTTATTAGGTATGTCCTTGGCTCGCCACACGCCAAAATACAGCTTTCTATCGCAATCTAATCAGTCGCACCAACGAAAAAACACTGAAAAAACGGCAGAAAAAGTGCAACTTTTATGTGAGTTTTCATTTTAGAGACATTTTTACATGGTTTCGCATGGTTTGGAAGGTGCTGATGACGGAAATGAAATCCATTATTACCCCTGACCAAAGTGTCAATCACGTAGGGGCTACCCCGTCTAGTACATTCTAATATGATATACTTTAACGATTCATCACGTAGTGCACTACTCATTGCCTCAATGAGCCCTTAAAACAGCTTGCCGAAGGCAAGCAGGAAGCGCCGCAGGCCAAGGTAGGTGTAACGCCAGGCGTGGATTGTCGAAACTGGCGCAGCATCGCGAAGCCTGTTACGACAAGACGCGGTCTGGCGTAAATCTACCTTGTAAAGTTTTGCCTGGCTGAGCGCGCGCGCGTGTGTGTGTGTATCCGCACTACTCCTCCCAAACGGCTCGGCCGATCGGGATGAGATTTCGCAGGGTTGTTAGGTATATCCTAGGCTCGACGCACGCCGAAATTCAGCTCTCTATATCAAATTATAACATCGTACCAACGAAAAAACACTTGAAAAACGGCAAGAAAAGTGCAACTTTATAGTGACTTTATATTTTAGAAACATTGTTACATTGTTTCGTATGTTTTTGAAGCTGCTGATGACGAAAATCAGATTAATTTCGACCCCTGACCCAAACCTTGACTGCGAATTGGCTACCTCGGCCCGAATTTACTAATATAATCAACTTGGACTCTTCATCTTGAATAGGGGGTCGACCGACTAAAAAAGTTTATTGCCTATTTCGATAGGTTTCGGCAAGACCTTACCAAAGAGGGGTCGGAAGAGGGGGGGGGGTGTCAGTGAGCCCGCCTTAATGTATTGTGAAAATTGGTGCAACGGCCATGTTTTGCACATTTACTTTGGCACAGTGGGTACACAAGACACAGGAGCGGGCCTCAGTCCTGATTGGCTGAGCAGATTAGCGAAACCAGTTACTCCAGTGGGGTTGAAAAGTTTTGTCTGTCTGTTTGTCTGTTTGTGTGTCCGCATTACTCCTCCCAAACGGCTCCGCCGATCGGAACGAGATTTTGCAGGGTTCATAGGTATAACCTTGGCTCACTACACGCCAAAATTCAGCTCTCTATCTCAAATTATTCAGTCGTACCAACGGAATACCACTAAAAAAACGGCAGAAAAAGTGAAAATTTTTGGTGACTTTACATTTCAGAGACATTCTTACATGGTTTCGTATGTTTTCGAAGGTGCTGATCACGAAAATGAAATCAATTTCTACCCCTGACATTAGTTTTAACTGCGAATTGGCTACCTCGACCCGAATACACTAACATAATTAACTTCGACCCTTCAACTTGAAAAAAAAAAAAGGGTGGACCGACTAAAAATTTTTATTGCAGATTTCGATAGGTCTCGGCAATACCTTTTCAGGGAGGGGTCGGAAGGGGGGTCTAGGAGCCCGACTCTACCAGTTGGCCGAATCTGGATCTTGAAAAAAGGGGATCGACCGACTAAAAAATTTCATTGCTAATTTGGATAGGTCTCGGCAAGACCTTTTCAAAAAGGAGTCGGAAGGGGGGTCTGTGAGCCCGCCTTCATGTATTGTGAAAATTGGTGCAACGGCCATGTTTTGCACATTAACTTTGGCACAGTGGGAACACAAGAGCGGGCCTCAGTCCTGATGTTACATCAGTAAGTTTGCGCTTTACCTCCATGGGATATGAGGTGCGAGGACCGAAGGCCCGAGAGACGGCCTCCGATTGGGCGAAGCCAGGTCTGGTGCGAGGGCCGAAGAAGGCCTGAGAATAATCCGGTGGCAGGCCAAGCTGGTATCGGCCCCTGTCGAACTGAATTGCCGGCGCAGCGAAGCGGAGCTGCCTTCTCGGTTCGACGGAAGGGCGCGCCCTAGCTTGTACACTTCGACCATTCATCACGTTGTGCACTACTCATTGCCCCAATGAGCCCTTAAAACAGCTTGCCGAAGGCAATCCCTGGTGGGATTTTCCTGATGATTTCTGGACGTCCCGTACGCATCGCCTTTTTCTCATTTTGGACAGATTCTGATATCCCAAACTGGTCCCACTGGCATCCCTCTGTATCCGACACAGAAGGTATAAATATCCTCCCTATCCATAATGCATCTAAACCGTATCAAGAGCATCGTAATGCATCACAAATACATCCAATATTCATCTTTTGCGTCCCCAATGCGTCCAGGGCTTAGTCCAGCTGCATCCAAAACGCATCCAAGAAGCATCCGTTGCCGGTGACCCTACAGCGTCTGGAATTCGTCCCCATGCATCCCCGGCGTATCCAGACTATCCTAAAAGCATCCTGAATACATCCTGGCCGCCTCCGGACGTCCTCTCTGCATTCAGAACGCATCTAAACCACGTCCAAAAGATTCGAATTGTATCCAGATCGCATCCATTTTACATCTTAAGCATTCAAATGGCGTATTCTGTCGACCACCCTAGCGTCCACCTGGCGTCGGGGCGTATCCTTGGCGTTTACTAGGCGTCTGGGCGCATCCTAAGCGTCCTCCTGGCGTCAGGGCATATCCTTAGCGTCCTTCTGGCGTCGGTGCGTATCCTAAGTGTCCACCTTACGACGACGCGTATCACGTGGCGTCCAAAAGGCGTCTGGGCGTATCCAGACTATCCTAAAAGCATCCTGAATACATCCTGGCCGCCTCCGGACGTCCTCTCTGCATTCAGAACGCATCTAAACCACGTCCAAAAGATTCGAATTGTATCCAGATCGCATCCATTTTACATCCGATGTGATCAGATGTGATTCGGGTGTGCTGTTGATGAGATGGATGCTAGGGATGCTTGTTGGATGTGTTGTCTGCTCTAGATGAGTGGACGACTTCCGGTGAGGATGAGATGGATCTTTCTTGAAGGCTGGTGGTCGGACGTGCTGGATGACGCTTGGATGTGCGATGAACTTCTCGAAGATGGTGCTGATTTACCGGGAGTTGAACCCGGTACCCTCCGCATGCTGGTTGACTGCTAAAGCCCCTCAGCCACCTCTTCCTTGTTAGGAGCGAAGCGCATTGGATACTCTTAAACTTCATGCAAGGGAGCATCAGCCAAGCATCCTTGTTCCGTCCAACCCGTCTACCCGCAGGGCACATCCTTAGCGTCCGCCTGGTGTCGGGCGTATCCTTGGCGTCCATCTTACGTCGAGGCGTATCCTTGGCGTCCACCTAGCGTCGGGGCGTATCCTTGGCGTCCACCTAGCGTCGGGGCGTAACCTTGGCGTCCACCTAGCGTCGGGGGCGTATCATTTGCGTCCACCTAGCGTCGGGGCGTATCATTGGCGTCCACCTTGCGTCGGCCCGCATCCTTGGCGTCCACCTAGCGTCGGGGCGTATCATTGGCGTCCACCTAGCGTCGGGGCGTATCATTGGCGTTCACCTTGCGTCGGCCCGCATTCTTGGCGTCCACCTTGCGTCGGCCCGCATCCTTGGCGTCCACCTTGCGTCGGCCCGCATCCTTGGCGTCCACCTAGCGTCGGGGCGTATCCTTGGCGTCCACCTAGCGTCGGGCCGCATCCTTGGGGTCCACCTGACGTCAGGGCACATCCTTAGCGTCTCCCAGGCGTCAGCGCGTATTCTAGGCGTCCACCTCGTGTCGGGGCGTGTCCTACTTATCCGACAGCAGGGTTGTTAAAGTTAATTCTTTTCGTTATCAAGTTAGCGATAAGTTTATTTCTGACCCTCGTTATCGTTAACTTGATAACGATAACGGCCGTGAAAGTCTTATCAAGTTAACGATAAGTTTTACTTATCGGATTCGATAAGTTAACGGAGTTGAAAGGATCCATTTAAAAACCGGGGGAAAAAATGCCAATTTCGCAATTAACGCTTTCTTTCAAGGACTAGGTGTCATAATTACACTCCTGGACGGGAAAAATCAGTTCAAAATTGTATAAAATAAATTCAAAAAAATGAACAATAATTAAAGGTCTTTACAGTCAACAACAAACAGATGACGAGCGCTCCGAGTGGTGGTGGGGTTGGGCGGCCGGGCGGCGCGGGATTCAAAAAATGTCGAACGTATTGATGCATTATGAGCGTTTTTATCTACTGTCACTAAAAAAAGTTAACTTATCGATCGATTAGTTCAATTGGGCTGTGTTAACGATAACTTAATAACGATAACGTTTCAGAAAAAGTTATCAAGTTAACGTTAACGATAAAATTAACTTATCGTTATCCGATTATCGCCGATAACTTCGAAATTAACTTTAACAACCCTGTCCGACAGGCATCAGGGTCGTTCGTAACATTTGACGGCCCTTAAAAGGTCAAGGCCAGGGCAAAAACCTTTGTTCCGACCACTCATTGAAAAGATCTTGTCAAGATCTATCCAAATCTGTCATAAAAATTTTCAGTTGGTCACTCTCCTTTTTTGAAGATAGAGTTAAATAAGCTCTATCTTCAAAAAAGGGGAGTGACCAACTAAAAATTTTCATGACAGATTTGGATAGATCTTGACGAGATCTTTTCAATGAGTGGTCGGAACGTGGGTGTCGGTCTTGGCGTAGTCCTTTGACGACCATTAAAAGATCGTAACCAAGGCCAAAACCCATGTTCCGACCACTCATTGAAAAGATCTTGTCAAGATCTATCCAAATCTGTCATAAAAATTTTCAGTTGGTCACTCTCCTTTTTTGAAGATAGAGCATCTTGAAAAAAGGGGAGTGACCAACTAAAAACTTTCATGGCAGATTTGGATAGATCTTGACGAGATCTTTTGAATGAGTGGTCGGAACATGGGTTTTGGCCTTGGCCTTGACCTTATAAGGGCCGTCAAATGATAAAATGACCCTTACGCCTGTCTGCTGCTACCAAGGATACGCACCGACGCCAGATGGACGTCGAGGATACGCCCCGATGCCAGGTGGACACTACCGATACGCCCCGAAGCCAGGTGGACGCCAACGGATACTCGACGACGTGAAGTGGACGCCGTGGATACGTCCCGATGCCAGGTGGACGCCAAGGATACGCCCCGACGCTAGGTGGACGCCAGGGATACGCCCCGACGCCAGGTTGACGCCGCAGATAAGCCCTGACGCCTGGTGGACGCCAAGGATACGCACCGACGCCAGATAGGCGTCGAGGAAACGCCTGGACGCCAGGTGGACGCCGTGGATACGCCCCGACGCTGGGTGGACGGGTGGACGCTTCCGATACGCCCTAACGCGAGGCTGACGCCTTGGATACGCCCCGACACCACGTGGACGCCTTATATAAGCACCGACGCCACGTGGACGCTGAAGATACGCACCGACCCCAGGTGGACGCCAAAGATACACACCGACGCCAGGTGGACGCTGAGACGCCAAGGAGACGCACGGACGCCAGATGGACGCCAAGGAGACGCACCGACGCTAGGACGCCAAGGAGGCGCACCGACGCTAGGAGGACGCCAAGGAGACGCACCGACGCCAGGTGGACGCTGAAAATACGCACTGACGCCAGGTGGACGCCAAGGAGACGCACCGACGCCAGGTGGACGCCAAGGATACGCACCGACGCCAGCTAGACGCCTTTGATGCATTGTGATGCATTTCAGACTCTGGAGGATGCCTTAAACGGGCCGTCGGTGAGCTGGATGCATCTTGGATGCCTTTCGGACTCGGACACAGCCGAAATGCTATCGGTCAATTTTGGATTCCTTTTTGGATAATTTTTGGACCTAAACGGGGCTTACTGATGCGTCTGAAACATTTCGGACGCTGCAGGGCCGCTTCGGATTTACTGGATCACAGCGGATGCATCTTGGATGCATCTCGAACACTCCTGACGGTCTGGATGCAATATGCTCGCGTGGACGTGAAGGATGTTCCCTGGACCTAAAGGAGACATTCTGATGCACCCGATACATTTCGGACGCGGAGGATTAGTTTTGATGTCCTATGGATGCTTTTTTGATGCCTAAGACGCTGCGGACGCACCCTGATACGTACTGGACGGGCATGTGTCCTAGATACCGCGATGTGAATTTGATTCATTTGGGCGATGAGGATGTCGTGATACTCTGCGGATTGCTTTTGGATGGCCATGACAGTGCGGATGGATTTAGGACGGTTTTGAATCCAAAGAGTTCGGATAGGTTGATGAAAAAGAGACATATTTAGAACGGTCGGACAAGGTGGATGACAATGGATGTTTAGTGGACACGAATCGATTTTATGCAAAAGACGCTCAGGATGCGATTGGGACGCATGCAGGACGTCGCGATAGGTTGGATACTAATCGGACAGGCTAGTGCGGATACCTGGACGACTTTAGAACGTATATTGTATGCTGCGGACGTGCTGATGAAATTGAGATAAATTCTGACATCCGAAACCTATCCAACGTCCCATCAGGGAAGCAGGAAGCGCCGCAGGCCAAGGTTGGTGTTACGCCTGGCGTGGATTGTCGAAACTGGCGCGGCATCGCGAAGCCTGTTACGACAGGACACGGTCTGGCATAAAACCATTTAGCAATTTTGGCTGAGCGACTAGCGAAGCCAGTTACTCCAATGGGGTTGTAAAACTTTTCCTGTTTGTCTGCGTGTGTGGGTGTTCGCACTACTCCTCCTGAACGGCTCGGCCGATATGGCTGAGATTTTGCAGGGTTATTAGGTATGTCCTTGGCTCACCACACGCCGAACCGGTGCTTTCTTTCGCAATGCATTCAGTCGTACCAACGAAAAAACGCCAAAAAAAGACGGTTGAAAAAGTGCAATTTTTTTTTTACTTTTCATGCAAGAGACATTTTTACATGGATTCGTATGTTTTTGAAGGTGCTGATGACGACAATGAAATCCACTATGACCCCTGACCAAAGTGTCAACCACGTAGGGTCTACCTCGACATCGACCTTTCATCACGAGGCACTGCTCATTGCCTTAATGAACCTTTGTACCTTTAAACACACTGCAAGAAAAAACCACAACGAAAATACACAAATTACTGGCAAGTTATTTATCAGGAATTTATTGTACTTTCAAAGTACAACAATTGTTGTTCAAAGTACAATGGCACCGGCATGACGAGTGCTGTGCAGTCCAGGCCTCGTTGTGGTTCGTTAAATTCTCGTTGTACTTTCTACAATTCCTGTTGTACTTTTACTGTACAGTTTTTGTTGTACTTTCGTTGTACTATCCACACTTTTTCTTGCAGTGCAGCTTGCCGAAGCGCCGCACAGTGATGCAAAACCGAAAAAAGTCGCGCAAAATTATAGAGTGCCCCGATCACTACCAAATTTCGTGTGCGTGGGTTTTGGGGGTCGCTGACCTCATTTCTGAAGAGATTGAACGTGTACAACCACCACAGGGGCGGATCAAGGGCAGTTAAGGGGGGTAACACTCTAACGCTGTGCTTGATCACAACCTTATTTCGTGTACGGGGGTTTTAGGGGTCGCTGACCTCATTTCTGAAGACATTGAACGTGTACAACCACCACAGGGGCGGAACTAGGGCAGTTAAGGGGGGTAACACGCTAACGCTGTGCTTGATCACAAGCAAATTTCGTGTGCGGGGGTTTTAGGGGTCGCTGACCTCATTTCTGACGAGATTGCACGTGTACAAGCACCACAGGGGCGGAACAAGAGCGTCTAAGGAGGGGGGAGTTTGTTTTTGTTCACCGGCCCCAGCCGACACGACACGATGTTGCGACTTTGGAGTCGATTTTCACGAAAAGCGCAACGTTTCGCGGCCTCACACCATATACACCTTGAAGTAGGCCTCGGATACTACCATGTGGCTGTGACAGACTGGTTCGCAAGTGTTCGCAACTCGACTTATTTCACGTCAAAATCAACAAAAGTGATGAATTTAGCTAACATTTTATAGCGAATATTTGGTGACCGAGAGCTTTGACGTTGATTGTGACACATGTATCGGATTTCTTAGACCTTCAGCTTTCCAAAAACACCCAATATTATACATTTTGGTGCGCAGATGAGGCCAAAACGAGCAGTTTTCGCACCGCATGTAGCTTCATTCGGTTTTCGCCTCAAATTGCTCCACTTTAGCGCCATAAAAAGATAGGCTTACCAACTTTTGGGTTCAAAACAGTTTCGCCTCCATAAAGTTCGACCTTTTCTGCGCTCAAAAATGTCAGCCCCCTCACGGACGGACCAAATCGAAGAAAAGTGCTTTTTGCGCGACTTTTTCCGGTTTTGCATCACTGTGCGCCGCAGGCCACGCTAGGTGTAACGCCAGGCGTGGATTGTGGAAACTGGCGCAGCATCGCGCAGCCTGTTACGACAAGACACGGTCTGGCGTTAACCTACCTTGTGTCATTTTATGGGCCTACACACCGGTCACTTTTGAGGCTCGCTTAGACTCTAAGCAAGTGATGTGGTGGAATGTGTTTTATATGTCATTGTGATGCCTGGTCTTAGGTTTACTACGAGCCTAATTTTTTGTTCCTCGCCTACTTAGTAGTGACTGCTTGTTTTGGCCACAGCTGTATGCTTCTTTATCTGAGCAGTCTTCAGGGGGGAGGGGGTAAGCTGTTGTAGCCTCAGCTTAAGCCCCATTATTTATAAAAGATTCAAATCAAATTTCTCAAATTGCCACATGGTTTGCAGTTTTGCGGTGCTGTTTTAGTCTTATTGTAATCTCGTGACAGTTTGCGTTCACTTGATTGCCTAGCTCAAAGGCTTTGACTGTTGAAAAACTGTGTGACGATTTCGCTTTTAATTTGTGGTATTCATTTCTGCAGTCACATAAGTTTTCCTCTCTTAGTTCACATCAATTGAAAATTCACCGGAATTGTGCATGACCTAGATTTTCCCGGGTGAGGGTACTGGTGAGCCAACTGCCTTAATTTTAGCTGCTTGAAGGCAATTGCGTCAAGAAGGTGCTTCCATCAATGGCATGGTGTTTTTTCTTGTGACATTTGAAATTTCATGTGCTTCTTCAGTATACTCCTGCTCCTGTATTTGATGGTTTTGGTTTTTATTTCTCGTGTCACTATAAATCTATCAATGCCCTGTTTCACTGTTAATATTCCTTTGTATTAGTTTGTATTAGTTAGAACTTCTCTCGTGTCCCTGTCTCCTTCTGTTTGCCCGTTTCTTGAATTTTCTAGCTGTTTTGTCTCTCGTGGCGATAGGACAATAGAGTTTCGCCTCTGTTAAAGATACCCTTCTCATTCCCACTCAAGCATTGCATCAGGTATTCAATTTGTTTGGCTTGCGGGTGGACTTAAGTTTTTTCTCACTCTTAATATTCAGATCGTTAGTGTGAATTTGCTGCTTTTTCCTGGCTTATATTTTACCTGTTGTAATAGCTCTGGGCCTGAAAGGACTGCGTAGGATAGTTTCAATTTGGCCTTGTATGTGTGGAGGAGACAGTAGTTTTGATTCTGCAAGAATGATGGCGGTAGAGTTTTCTCTTATGTTTCTGCTATTCTTCCTGTTTCATCATGATTGTGTGGCTTTGTGTTGGATAACTCTCTCCATTGTATCTGGCACTTCTTCGTAGCATTGGATGATAGCTGTGAAGGTACAGAATCATGGTTAGGGAAGAAAGCACCTCTGATTTTTCTGCGGTGTGTCAACTTGTTTTGGCCAAAGATATATTTGCCTGTCATGTTACAATGCATTGTAACTGTATTCCCAGTGATAGACATTGGTCAAATCAAAAGTTAGGTGAAATTTATCTTAATGTAGAGGTGGGAGAAATAACTAAGGCCATTGTAAATTATGAGTGTGCTGGTTGTGAGCAGCGCTTCGCTTAGTTTTTCATTCTGGGTTGGGCTGTGTGTTGGGCTTCATGTTTTGGTGTGGGCTGCTTTCCCTTCATCTTTTCTTCCCATTTGTTTGAAGAGCTTTGGTTTTGTCTGTTGCTTTCTTGAGCAGTTGGTGTTAGCTTGTAAGTTTGTTGATGGCAACTTTTCGGAAAGTAAAAATTTGTTGCTTTACCTTGGCTTTTATTTTTGTCACCGTGATACCAGCTTTGGGCATGAAAGGGTTACATTGGTTAGTTTTAATTTTACCTTGTATGAGTGCTTGAGCCTGTAATTTTGGTTAGATTTGAAGCAATGGGATCTGTATCACTTAGGAGGTGGGGAAAAGAAGTTGTGCAGCCCGAGGCAGTTAAATTATTGCTTGTCTTGGGAATGTCCCCAGAGATGTACAAGTTAAGTTTTTAATGCCTTGATTATGCCCAGAGAGCTTCTTTTTAAAAGCAGCAGCCTAATAAGTGACGTTGTTTTTGTTACAAGTCTTTTCCTGTGTGCATTGGGCTCTGAAGCTGTCTGCAGTACTGCTTTTCTTCAGCATATGAGGGTATCGGAGTCTATCGTCTAATAGAGCATGAGACAAAAGCCTTGGCTCATGCAAAGAAAATGTATGGTTATTAGTGGCGCTACATTCGGTTGTTGATTTTGAATGCTTGCGTAGTTATTTTTTTTTTGTACATAGCTGCTTATCCTACTTTTATCTATCCCACTTGTTCTGAGAGTGGTTTCCCCCCCCCCCCCCCTCTTGCTCCCTTAAATAGGTTTCGTTGTTGGCTTGTCAGTTTCTACATTTCTATATTTCTCTTAATGCATGAAATATATTATGCTTATAGTTTTTCCTTGGAATCAGTTTCTTTATTTTTTAGGTCTTCCCTGGGGTCTGGTGGTTGCTTTTGATTTTCCCTAGCATTTGTGCTTTATGTTGGCTCGTCCAATGTAAATAGTGTTGTAGCATTAAAGTCGGCCTTGTGTTCATTATTTTGTGTCTTTTTAGAGGGTATGTGACCTACGAACTTAAATTTATTTAAACAACCAAGGGGTGGCAACGGCGAAGGAAGCGCGCGAAGCTATGCTCGAGCGAAGTGCAGGTGTTTCGCACTTGTTCGAGATTTTAAAAATCTAGGCCGGTGTTTGCAAATCGCTTTGCACAGATCCAAAGAGCATGAAATATAGGGTGCATTAGGCCCAGTGGCCTGCCTGAGTCCCAATAAGCGTACACAAGGAAGGTAATTTTTACATTGGGATGGCGCGGCCAACATTTTTCCTAAATTTTTGAGTTTCTGTGTTTTTTGGTGAAAACCCTTCAATTTATTATGAATAAATCAGGAAGTATCGAGGGAGGCAATTAGCCTAATGCACCCTTCATTTCATGCTCTTTCTATCCGTGCAAAGCGTTTTGAAAAGAAAGGCCTGGTTTTCATAATTTCGAAGAAGTGCGTAACCCCTGCACCGAAGGCGCGAGCATCGCTTCACGATCTCCTTAGCTATTTCTACGCCCTGCAACAGCACATGTTTTAAATGGCTGGCATGGTAGAACTTTGCTTTCTGGCTGTACTGCTTCAGCAGGTCTTATTTGATGGGAATGATAGCCCCCATATGAAATAAGCCCTTACTTATGTCTGTCTTGTCCATCAGTCTTGGTGGTATTGTGTGCCACAGAGACTGAATCATGTTGCAAGCTGGAAAGGTCAAACGACAGCCACAAACTGTGTGTTTGTTAGTTGTTACATTTTCATATCCTTAACACTGATAGATTTGACGTGCTGGCTGCTTTCCCAATGCTTTGTCATAACTTGGTAATCTTGCTCAGCCTCCTTTGACTGTAAGTTTGTAACTAATGATGCAAAGATATGGTTCTGTTGAGGGACTGTTGCCTATGCACTCAAAACTTCATCAGATTTACAGTTAATTCTTCGAACACTGTTCTACACAATGCTTCTATTTTTTCAACTCTTCGTAGTCCTGAATGAATCCTCTAGTAGTTATGTTTACCATATCTCTTATATTCATTGATTCTCCATTTAAAAAATTAAAAACAGTTTGCTTCCTTAATTTTCTTTTTAAAGAAGGTTTCAGAAGTGCTAGTTGCAAGTTGCATTTCTGCTCTTTTGTAATTGTTTGTGCTTCTATCAGTTTTGAAACTATCACCTTTTTCTTCGAGTGGACAATTCTTTTAAGCCTTTCTCATTTAAATTATTGGAGGTTGCTTGTGCCATTGCTAGGTGTTCCATATTTTTGTCACCTGTAAAACGTAATTTCACCTTGTTCACCTTGTTGGTGTTTTACTTTTGAAGTTATATTTTCTTTACATGTGGGTATGATTAACTTGTATTTCTTTTGGCATTGTGTCCTTGTTCTGAAAATTCCTCCCCTAGAGTATGTGTTTGCTCTATGTTAAGACAAGTTGAATGGAAAGTTGGGATCTTGGTGTGTCTTAAAGTACAAATGATATTTTTCAACCTCGAAAGAAATCCAATGTGAAAGTGGGCAGCTATTCGAGTTCCCTACTTGCAAACCTTCTTGCGCTTTGTCTTCCCGTTGAATGTTTTCTTCAACTTTGTGTTGAGTGATGCTGGCTGTTATTGCGTGGTGATATTTGACGGAAGAGGGAAGATGCCAACAACGCATACACTTTGTTTTATTGGAAGTGTGCAGTTTGTTAGATTCGGGAAGGAAGTCGGGGTGAGGGATCCATTTTAACTTTTCTGTTTTACATTACTCTCCATAGGTGTCGATGTGTGTTGTTGTTTTTCTTTCATTTCGTTTGTGACGGCCTCTTTGCTTGATGAACGTATCTTGTTTCAAAAATACAAATATAGCCCACTGGTTCCGGCGGTCGCCCATCAAGCCAGAGGGGACTTATCTTGGAGGACCCATTAGCCTTATGAATTGGTCTAAGGAGGAGAAGGTCGTTGTTTATGGCGGAGAAGCCAGAGAGAACGCCATCTTCATGTCTTCCAGTTCACCTCTCTGTCCTGGAGACCTTTTGGAGTGGACGTATGGGGTGCCCGGGGACACGTGCCCTTGGGGTCATGGCCCTTGGCGGTAAGAAACGACATTTGGAAAAGAGAAAAAGGGGAGGGGGTGGTGCTTCATTTAATGTTTCTCACCTCTTATTTGAAGTCGAATGGTTGATTTCCCCCCCTTCTCCTCTTTGAACTTATTTTCCTGAAGAATATGTAGTTTGTGTTTCCTTCGGTTGTGGGGTTTGCTCCTTGAAATGTTAAGGTCTTCCCTCTTTATATACTGTAAACTGTGTACTGTTCTTGGTTTTTTCCCCCACTTTATATTATGTTCTCTTGGCTGTTAATGTATGTATTTCATTAATTTTACTAAGTGAAAAGTCTGAAGGGCATCAATGTCAAGTGCATATGTATTTTGTAAATGATACGTTCCTTTGCGAGTAAAATAAATAATGAACTTCTAAATCTTTCACTGTTAAATTTTGTGTCAATACCACAAACACCACCCTCAGTTCTAAATTCTGAACTTAATCCTCTTTAGAGGCAGAACTAGTTTATTTCACTAGGGAGACGTTTGAGGCAGAGTGAAAAATTAAGATACATGAGAGAAACCGACATTCACTTATATTTTAAACACAAATGCCACATTCTTAGCTAAAAGCAAGATTGTGTCAGAACCAATACTAATCAAGTAAAGAAGTAAACA
Source organism: Stenchaetothrips biformis (assembly GCA_030522485.1). Lineage (NCBI taxonomy): Eukaryota > Metazoa > Arthropoda > Insecta > Thysanoptera > Thripidae > Stenchaetothrips > Stenchaetothrips biformis. Next base: position 13,838,226 of record CM060100.1, read on the forward strand.
GCCAAACAAGGCACTGTGGCAACAGGATGTATACCAAGCGTTCAAACCTCACCCCCTGACACAGGCAACCAACCCTATTTGAAGTAGGTCACAGAGTGCCTTTTCGGGGGGTATTGGTGCTACTACCCCCGTACTCACACTCTGTGACCCAGGGGCAAACCAATGCCTAGAGGGCCAAATAAGAGGGTTGACAGCCAAAAAAAAAAAAAAAAAAAAAAAAAAAAAGCTGAAAAGAATTAAGTATAAGTTGGCTTAAAATGTTGTTTTTTTATCATATCCAACCCCCACCCCACCCTCCCTTCACAAGCTGCAAAATGTTCCTAAGCCTAGCAATGAAATACTAAAGTGCGATAAATAATGTAGTTAAAAAAATGGTACAATTCTATAGTAAATTGTTTCAAAAATTATTTCAAAAGCATTACATTGCATCCCTCTTGGACTTGCACGCGATATTCGATTCGGGAATCAAATTTAGACAAGGTTTAGGCGGGAAGACAATTAAGACCCGTTAAGGCGGGACACGGTTTAGAAGGGATGCACTGTACTATGGTTAATTGGCTGAGCGATTAACGAAGCCAGTTAAACACTGGGGTTGAAAAACTTTTCCTGTCTGCGTGTGTGTCCGCACTACTCCTCCTGAACGGCTCAGCCGATCTAGCTGAGATTTTGCGAGGTTATTAGGTACGTCCTTGGCTCGCCACACGTCAAAATGCAGCTTTCTATCACCATCCAGTTAGTCGTTCCAACGAAAAAACACTGAAAAACCGGCAGAAAAAGAGCAACTTTTTTGTAACTTTTCATTTAAGAGACATTTTCACATGGTTTGGAAGGTGCCGATGACGAAAATAAACTCCATTATTACCCCTGACTAAAGTGTCAACCACTAGGGGCTTCCTCGACTAGAAAATTCTGATATAATATACTTCGACCATTCATCACGTAGTGCACAACTCATTGCCTCATTGAACCTTAAAACAGCTTGCCGAAGGCAAGCAGGAAGCGCCGCAGGCCAAGGTAGGTGTAACGCCAGGCGTGGATTGTCGAAACTGGCGCAGCATCGCGAAGCCTGTTCCGACAAGACACGATCTGGCGTAAACCTACCTTATTATTATCATTTCGAAAATTACAAATTATGTCCGGCTGGGCTCTGCGTTTCGGGCAAGATAGTTTCTTCTTCCACCATTCCTTGATACAGATGCTGCAGAAAGTATGGCCACAATCCAACCTTTTCTGTTCTAGGAAGTCTCCCAGGCAAATGGCGCATTCTGCTATATAGTTTTTTTTTTTTTTGTTTTTTTTTGTTATTTTTTTACTTGTGCTGTCTGACTGGAACTAGTAGAATACTTTTGAGTTACCCTTAGGTCGCTTTTTTATATTTAACAAAAAAAAATAAATTTCGTCTTCAGCATACCTTTAGTATTCTTCGTGGCCCATGCTACTAGGTCTTCCTTTCTCATTTTCTTAAGTTAGTTTTCTGTCATGTTAGATACAAAGTCAGAGTCCTCCAACATAATGTAGAATGAATTAACATGACCTCCACTTGTTTAAATTTAAACAGAAATAAAGGAATTTCATATATCTGTGGCCTCAAGATCGCCACCATCTACCTTGTCTGTATCATCATCACTAGTAACAGTTCGAACCCGCTTTTGAGTGAGGGTCGTGGCGTGACCTGACGACTGCAAGTAAGAGAGGCAAGAGCCACTGGTGTAAATCAACCCAGAAATTTTCTGATACTTTTGCATATCAGAACATTTCTGATGTCTGACTTCTGATGTTTTTTCGGACACCTATTTCTGATGTTTGGGTTTCTGATGCCTCAATTTTCTGATTACTTTAGTTCTGATAACATCGGCTGGATTCATAAAGAAATATATCAGAACAATCAGTTTCTTCTGTAAATATATATTTTGATCTACATGAGGCTACATGAGCTACATGCGGCCGGTGAGGAAGATGAGGACAGTGAGGAAAATGCGGCCGGTGAGGATGATGAGGACAGTGACGATAATGAGACCACAAAGGATCTTTTCATCAAAATAGCTGAGGCAACCAACATCGAAGGTAAAGCTCGTTCTTCGCAGCCTGGCGATTGCCTCTGAAAACAAGTAAAAGTGGATAATAATAATTTCTCTTTTACAGACCTGGATTACTACTGTGATAAGCTGATGGCACAAACCCCCCCGTTACAGGTCGAGCAGGAGGTGTGCAACACCTTCTGCTCGATCTGTTTCGAGGCTAAGGCAGTTCCAGACAAGCATTCCGGCAAGCTTGAAAACAACACAATGTGCCAGCGGTGCCTGTTCAATCAGCAGAACAAGTACACCCTCGACAGGAACAGGTGGCCGCTGGCATACAAGGGACGAAGCCTTGTAGTGTACCAGCCCGCTCTGGCAACGTGTTACCGATTGGCCAGCCCCCAAGAAAAGAAGCAGCTTCAGGCGTGGCCGGCATTTCTTCTGAAATTTAACAAAGTGATTTTTGTTGGCCCCGACCACGGTTTGTCTTCACTGAAGAACGTTATAGCGAAGATTCCAAATATCTTCCGTGAAAATCCGGAGACTGAAATGAAACACAGCAACGTTCTTCAAGACAACAGCATCTGCCCCGTGCAGGGGTGCAGGGTCCAAATCAAGCACCAAAACCCGAGGCGACATCTTACCAGCAAGCGGACAACGGGGAAAAAGTCTTCGGGGGGTCGAAATCGAGTCCGATCCAAATCTGAAGTCCAAATTGAGCTAGCTCGTCATCAGCGCTCAAAAAGACAGTAAATGTCATCCGATTTCATAGAGATAAAAAGTGGCCTAGCCAAATCTTGCAAACAAAACGCTCACCAAATTTGAAAATAAACGTAAGTAAACTTTCTATTTTACAGGTATCTCATTTTCTGAACATCAGACATCTGAAACATTTCTAACGATTATTTTTCTGATAACTAGCAGTTATCAGAAATCAGATCGACTTATCAGAAAGGTCTCTTTTTCTGATGTCTCTATTCTGATAACCTATGAAAGAATCTGAAAACAAAACAGTTCTGATAACATATTTCTGATTAATAACTGATGTTACCAGAAAATACTCAAAATCTGATATTTTGTTGTCAAGTTATCAGAAAATCGACCGTTTATCAGAAAATTTCTGAGTTGATTTACACCAGTGAGAAAGTTTCATTTTAGACGCAATGAAAACCATGCTTGAAACCAATATTTTGAATGCGCTGATACTCACAGTTGAGGGTTTGGCACTCACAGCATCGTTGGCATTGGGGAGGTTGCTATTCATTAACTTCTGAAACCACGGTGTAGGGAGGTACGGTGGCGGCACGGAGCCGCCCAGCGTGAAGCTCGTTTCGGGGCGAGATAGCGTACGTCCGCCGCCCACTAGATGGCGCGCGCGACGCTAGACGGCTGGCTGGAGCACCTGTCCCGCCCACCTGCGGTCCGGGCCGCGCACCCTTCTCGCTGGGAGACGGAGCTCAGCATAGCCCGGCGAGTGTGTAGCAATTTCCCAGCGTGTCAGAGCGGGAATTTTGAAAGTGCGTGCCGGGAGGCCCGCCCAGAGGACTTACAATAATGAGGCGCGGGCTTTAGGGGCTGGGCCATGCCACAGTGGTATTGTTGCCAGTAGTCCGGGCGGCACTGGGTGGTACTAAGCCGGGAGGGCCAGACGGGACAATGCCAAATAAATGTATCTGGCGGGGGTGCGCGAGGGGGCGTCTCGAAGCCGGAGTGCCCATGTTTAAATGCTCTAACAAGGTAACCGGTGGCCTCTCGCTAAATCGGAATCATAATACGATCATAATTCTTAATAAGGGTACTTTTTAGGAACAGTTGGCCGCGTGGGAAGCCGCAGTCCCTCGCCGAGAGGGCTTCCCCGCGCCGCCACTGACCCTGGCATCGACAGTGTGCATCAAGCACTTCCGGCCGGAGGACGTTATCACCCACGACACCGTCACATTAGCCAACGGGGTGCTTCTGCGGCGGCTGAGGCTGAGACCTCGGTCAGTGAAAGGAGCAGTCCCAGTCATCAGCCCTGCCGTCGTGGGCCCCAGCACCCCCGTCCGGCCAGTGCTCGTGGACCTCACCACCCTCGTCCGGCCAGTGGCCGTGGGCCCTACTACCCCCCGCCCGGCCAGTGCCTGTAAGGGGTCGTACCCATACTACGTGACCGATTTTAGGCCACTTTTTGACCCCCTCCCCCCTCATAGTGACCGGGATAACCTAACCTTCCTATGTAATTAAGATAGGGCGTAGTACTTGGCTAAACTCCCCCTCCCCCTCCCCCCAAAATGTTCACGTAGTATGGGTACGGCCCCTTGCCCCCGCCTGCCTGGGGCCGTTGCCACCAGCACCCCCGCCAGGCCCGGAGCACTTGCCACCCACGAATTACCACCCATGGGCAGTCTCATGCCGCCACCTGTGTCAATGTCACCGAATGTGTCGATGTCGGATGCTTCGGGCAAAGAAAACATCTCAATGTCAATAAGCAGTCCAAGTGTACAGGCACCCCATTCACTCCTCGAGTAAGTTAGATGAGATGCACATTTTATCAGGCAATTAGTTGCTCCTGATCCAAACCCAACTTGCATTTCAGAGTTTAAATGTGAGTTTGAGACAGCCAGGTCCACAAAGCACCCCAAGACCAGTTCCTCGCCAAAAAAAAAAATTATTCCCTAAATTGTCACAAAACGTAAAGCTGAATTGCAAAATTCTGGTGGACGCAAATAATTAATCAAGGCATACATTTTGGAATTAAGACGAGATGTTACTTATTGATACGTCAGCCATAGACCTACCCATTCCAGAGACTCCGATGAAAATTCCAGAGAGTCCAGTCACTCTAAATACAGGAAAATAAAATTGCCTTGCAAAATTTGGGGTGTGCATTCTCATGGAGGTAAGCTCTTTATGAAAGGGGGAGGAGAAAAATCACAATTGGATATAGAAATTCATTTCCTTGTAGAGAAGAGAACAGTACTGTATTTAGAGTAATCGATTCAGCCCCAAGGCTCGAGAAAGCCATAGTTTTCACCAACTCTTTGACACCCAAAATATTTATTAGTGAGCACGAGATAGACATGAGAAGAGAATGCAAAACACAACTTAACATTGACAAATTGCTGATAGATGTGCATTTAATGAAGGCATGCATTGGGATGACGGTCCCTTCTTATAAAAGTAGAACATGGTCGGACAAATGCACTGGCCACATTGATGGAACTTCGTCACCAGGCCGTCATGTCAGATGTAGTAGATGTACTGCTGGTTGCAAAGCCCGACAAAAACTTGCTAAGAAAAGATCAGCAGAGAAAAAGATTAAACAAAGGAGAACCAAATTAAAGACAGAGAAGCAGAAATCAACTCGGTGCTCTAGAAAGGTAACACTTATCTTCAGCGTTTCTGAAGAGCTTTTGGTAACTTATGTACTTATACGTACAATGCATTTCAGATCAAGCAGTAAGAAGCGCAGGTCAATTCTCTGATGCGGAGAGTTGACAAAATTAAGGCCGAAGCTGTAAATGAAATCTTGAAAACACTGCCTGAGGGCAGCAGCTTATGTTCAAAGCACGCCTCGATGCTGCCAAGCACCGTGATAAAAAGAATAAAAGGAATACCACAGACTGGATTTATGAATGCATTCTCATGCGAATTAAGGCTCCAGGTTTATAGGAAAAGTTAAGAACAGAAAACAAAATAGCACTTCCCAGCAAAAGAACACTACAAAGATATATGTCTGCTCTGCGACCAGCCTTTGGTTTTCAAAAGAATGTTTTCAAAATGATGGAAATGAAAGCGGAACACTGTCTGAGCAAGAACGTCATGGTACGATCATAAATTTATTTTGTGGACATCTTCATTCGATATTTACTTTTAATCATCCAAACATCTTGTTTCGTTATTAAATTTTAATTACATAACTTTTATTCTAGGCTGCTTTTTGGTCGATGAAATGGCTTTAGAGAAGCGAGTCTACAATGACAAAAATGATGCCACGGTACATGGACTACACCTAAAAGATATGGAAGGTGATGAAAATGCAAAACGGCAAAGTGACATGGAAGCAAGAATCGATGAGCCCTTGGATTGCGATATCGACTTGAAGGAGTTGGCACCAGACTCGATAGATCAACTGGCATCTGTTAACATTCATGCACTGACAGTTTTTGGAGGTTTTGTGGCCAGGAAGATGAGGCGTATCCAGCCAGCCAAAGGCTGCAAAACTTGCAGTGACAGTTTATGCCTCAAAGCTGGAACTTTTCTTTTTTTTATAAAAATGTTTATTGCGTGTCTTTTGTAGATAGTTAATTTTTTTGGTCGTTCCCCCTAAGAGGCCCTGTTCGGCTGCCTTATGAAGGTTGGCCAAGGCTCATCATATCCCGCTTACCTCGTGGCCAATCTGGAGTCGGAGGAGGACTTGGAGGTTAGAGTGGCTTGGCTAATGGTGCTGTACGTGCTGGTGCACACAGCTTTTCATGGTGTTCTTCAGTCAGGAGTTCGTTCATCGCATGGTGCGTGAGAGGCCACATGACGACTCCATCCCGGCGACTCCCACTTCCACCACCCAGTCACCCCAGTCTAGCCCGTCGGTCCATCCCACTCCATCACCTGGATCCAGCAGGCACACCCTCCTCCCGTGCCGCGTCCTTCGCCGGCACGCCCTACGCCCTAGTCCTCCCATAGACTTGTCGGTGGTAGTTAAATGGTGCTCCATTGCGCTTTACGAACAGTAACTCCGTCGTCGCGCCTGGACTTCTGAGGATTCACCCCCCCCCCCCCCCAGCTGGAACTGCCCCAAAGTGCGTTGCATGTGGAAAGACAAGTGATCCATGAAGCGGAAGAAGGGAATAACTGACTTATCTCCAAATTGAGTTTTTTCTACATTGTTGTTCTTTAAAATGGGTGCCATGACCACACTAAATTATTTACCTCAATTCCAAGTAGTTTAAGAGAAAATCAACATTGAAAAAGGATATGTCTTGACTTGGCTCCTTTTACGGTTTCAACCGAGCAGAAAATAGAGTCAACTCACCCGATATCACATGAGTCCGTTGAAAAGCTTGGAAAAAGGAGCTAACTCAAGTTATATCTTTATGCATGCCTAGGACAAAGGAGTCAACTCAACTTGTGCCCAAATTATCCAATGTCATTTGGAGACAAGTACGATTGTGTCTAAATGTCACAATAGCATTTGAAGGCCAGTGCAATTGAGTCTAAACGTCACAGTTGCAAAAAGAGATAAGTCCATACATCCCATATGAAGCAAAAAAGCTTGAAATTTAATGACACTCACAGGAAAATGGATTACATAGCGTAATGACGGCGACAGTTCGTTAGCGAAAGCAGCCCACAGTGCAATCCCAACACAGGGTAGACCTCCACTCCAAGAGTTGTGATTTGATGCATTACTTTTGAAAATGCGTATTCATCAAATTTCAAGCTTTTCGGCTTCATAAGGTGTGGATGGACTTATCTCTTTTTGCAACTTTGGCATTTAGACTCAGTTACACTGCCTCCAAATGCCATTGTGACATTTAGACACAGGCGTACTTGTCTCCAAATGCGGCAGGATAATTTGGACGCAAGTTGAGATAGCTCCTTTTTCCAAATGTTGTCCTTGAGTTACCTCGAAATTCCATCTAATTTGAAAGGGGCAATAGTATAAATGACTCTTTTTCTACTTCAAAGCGAGGGTGTAACTCATAGAAACCCTAGACAGAGTGGTCTGGTACTTTTTAAAATTATCGAAATTTTTAGTCATGTTTTACTGACTTTTAAATCATTTACAGCATTGGCTCATTTAGCTTTAGTTTGTTCTGAAAACAGTTTGTTTCTCCTGAAAAATGACTAAAATTGAGTTACCTCCTTCTTCCACATGGATCAAGTATGCGGTGGAGCGGTGCTCTACGTTTCATCAACCCCTGCACGCGCTTTGCGGCCAGGGAGAGAAGTGCACTCTAAAAATTCTACGAAGAATCTGCTTCGTAACTACGAAGAAAATGAAGGCATTGTAGAATTGCTTCGTATTGCGAAGGAATGCTTCGTATTACGAAGGATTTTTCTTCGCAATACGAAGCATTTCTTCGTAGATCTTACAATGCCTTCGTTTTCTTCGCATTACAAAGCGATGCTTCGTAGACTTTTAACTGTGTGTGTTCTCTGCCACCGTAAGCAGTCCATTGCTTCGGAGAGGTCCAGTGCGAGCAGCACCTTGCAGAAACAAGCCGACAAGATGCTGCGGACATCTCGGGACAGATTCCCCCCAGCAGTAGTGACACCGTGATCGGCCCTGTGCCCGACGTAGACAGGGGCCGCGGAGATCCTCGCAATGTTGTTTGCGTCGTACTCGAGGTGACCGAGGATCACCTTTATCGCTTCGGCAACAAGGACGGTCGGCTCAACACACTGATGGCAGTAGCATGTTCACCGTCTCCAAAGAGAACTTCATCTCTGTGGCTAATGTCCCGGACAAGCGTGTAGCACTGCGCTCAATGGCGACGGCGCAGTGACTAACAGAAGGCCAGGGGTACACGAGATGCGCGTGCCGTAAAGGGTGCCAGCCATCCAGCAAGTGTCGTGCCACCACACTACTGTGCAATTCAAAGTGCCACAGCTCCTTGTCATGCGCAATCAAATGATTCCGGGTTTTGCCCTTTCGAAAACTAAAATTTCAGTTTCACCCGAGGTCAGTCGGCTACTTCTAGCATAACCCCTCAACAGATCGGTTAATTCTGGTTCTACCCGGTTAAAAGCCGATTTCTAAGGTTCTACATATTTCTGTATCACTATTACCCACACTGTTCCTGAAAAAGCTGTAATTTTACGAAAAAAGTCCTGTTAATTTTGCAACACAACGTGGTTGTAAAATAACAAAGACTTTTGTAAAATTTTTGAGATCTTTTATTGAATGTCTCTACTTGTTCAGCTTGTCTCATGCGAAAGAGGGAGAAACACACATATTTAGAAAAGTTCCAATTTTTACGAGTTTTGTTGTAAATTTCACATTTTTTCTTCTTAAATAACGAATAAATCTCTGTTAATTCTTGTTTACGATCGCCTTGTGTTGCTAAATTAACTGCACTTTGTTCGTAAATTTACGAGTATAGTCATCAATTCACGAGTATTATTGTAAAATTACAAGTATCGTTGTAAATTTACACAAGTTTCGTTGTGAATTTACAATTATGGTTGTAAATTTACGACTATCTTCGTAAATTCACAAAAATACAGGTGAAGACACCTTTCGTTTTTTCTACATAATGAAAAAACTTGTAAAATTATGATTTCACCTGTAAATTTACAAGAAAGTTTTGTCAATTTACAAAGCTATTTGTGACGATTACAGTCATCATTTCACAACATCTGTTTACAGTGCAGCCTGCCCGGTTGATTCGCGTTTTAACCGGGCACCGGGTATAAGCTGTAACAAATACACACTTTCATTAGAATCGTTGTTGTCCTCACAGGGTTTATTGAACTGTAAGAAAAAGTGAACCACATGAACATTGATTAAACATAACTTGGACCTGGACACAACTGTCTCGTAACGAACCAAACTGTCCCAGTCCCACGCTCACAAACGTAGGACACGGTCTGTTCGACGCTTGCAAGCGTAGGACACGTATTTGTCCCACGCTTCCAAGCGTAGGACACGTATTTGTCCCACGCTTCCAAGCGTGGGAGACGGTTAGTCCCACGTTTGTAAACGTGCGACACAGTTTGTCTTACGCTTGTAAGCGTGGGACAAATACGTGTCCTACGCTTACAAACGTGGGACAGTTTGTCCCACGTTATCTAGTGCATGCCTGTCCCACACTTGGATTTGCAGTGTATATTTTTGGAAAGAGGAAGGTTCAAACATTGCATTGGTGCTGTTTTGACCGCAATTAAACAATCCGTACAAAAATGAGAACACAAATAGTCCAATCCACTCCCAGCAAAACTCCAGGTCGCCTTTTTAAACTCGATTTTTCTCACGTTTCGAGATGTTCTACGCCCTAACATGTAGCGAGCCGATTTTTCGCAAGGGTTTCAGCTTTCGACTCGTACCTTGCGTTTCTTTTGAAAGTGTAAATCCGTTGACAACAGCGAGCTTTTCGGTACTTCTGCAACGACAGCGCTGTAGGCACCACGAACTTGCTGCCATGCGCAGTACTGACGGTTTGATTTCGTCGAAGGCGTAGCGAGCGGCGGGAGTTGAGCGTTTAATGCAGATAGTGTAACCATAAAAACACGTGGAAATTCTTCTTGTTTCTCTCTAATCTATGCAAGTTTTCATTTCAACAAGATGAGTGAAGGTATGAGCTGGATTCTCTTTCATATCACATTCAAAAGTGTAGGTTTAGCCTTTCGTAAACAACGGCATTTCTTGTAGGTGAATCACCTCGAGGTCCTCAGCTGAAGCGGCCATACAATATTATAACCCCCAAGCGAATGAAAACCCATGCATCTACGCCGAGAAGGCAACTAGAATTGAATATTGCTGAAGACTCCGACGCATGCAATGTTAAGATTAGTACGACGCAGGTTCCAAAACCATTCATGAAGGTAAGCATTACTTTGGTTATGTCAACGGTCCATTCACTTCGGTTTAATGGCTTTCTCTCTGTTCTTGGCAGACTTTATTCCAGTGCCAAGTAGAGCGCATGCGTCAGAAGGCTGGCATTAGTCCTGACCTGAAAAGGAGTGTAGTAAGTTGCTCTGATGTTGATAATGTCACGAAGTCCGTCATTGTTAAAGTAAGTTTGCAAGCTGTCATAGCATTATTTTTTTTCATCTTAAGTGCCTTACATTAGCAACTGTTTCTTTTAGTTTGTCGGCCAGGAAAAAGCTTCACGAATGATTGATGTGCAAAATGTACACCACTTCAACTCTACTTTGTCATTTGAGAAAATGTGCGACAGAAGCATCACACCTATACCGCTTGATATTAGTGATGATGAGGGGGATGATGACGATGAAGATGAATGTGACAATGATAACCAAAGCAAGGATGAGGACGACTATCAATTCAGTGATCAAGAAAACTTCAAGAATAACGAAGAAGACTCTGAGGACAATGATCATGTGTATCATCAGGCTACATTGCCACCCAACAGACGTAAGTTACGTTCAACCTAACAATTCTTATGCACCCATTCATGCACAATCATAATCACTGGGTTTTTCACAATACTAACAGAAACAACAGATATACTAGACCACAGCCATGTTTCTGACCAAAATAACAACCAACAAAAAGAGGTTTTATCAGGTGGTCCAATTTAAGTTTCAAAGTTGGTTTTAGTAAGAAATATTCCTCTAAAATTCCACCCAGTAAGATTAGAAGTGGTGTGAATGTATTTTTATGGCGTTGAACTGTTAGGTTGAGAAGTAATTGGTATAATTCATTGTGGCTTTGCAGGGACACTTTGTGGACTTTGTTGAAGAAACTTTGGAGTCAATGGTGGGAGCCTGTGGTGATAAATTGGTGTCATCTTGCACCGAACGATCTGATGATGGCACTGAGACACTTGAAGTGAATGTGCACAGTAACTGCTGTGAATTTATTGGCTGAGCGATTAGCGAAGCCAGTTACTCCAGTGGGGTTGAAAAGTTTTGTCTGTCTGTCTGTTTGTCTGTTTGTTTGCGTGTCCGCACTACTCCTCCCAAACGGCTCGGCCGATCAGAACGAGATTTTGCAGGGTTCATAGGTATATCCTTGGCTCGCCACACGCCAAAATTCAGCTCTCTATCTGAAATTATTCTGTCGTACCAACGAAAAAACACTAAAAAATCGGCAGAAAAAGTGCAAATTTTTAGTGACTTTACATTTCAGAGACATTTTTACCACTGGTGTAAAAAACTTCAGGATTTTCCAATCAAACAATACCAATCAGGAAATTGTCTGGTTGCTAGAAACTTGAGTGGAATTCGCGCACCGCTTGATTGCTTTTTCTAAGTTCTGATTGACTATTTCTGATTGTGTTTTTCTGAGTGGACACTTCTGATTGACTATTTTTGATTGTGTTTTTCTGAGTGGACAGTTCTGATTGGGAAGACAACTCCAAACATCGGTAATATGACTATGCCTTGGCACATTCGAAATTGAAGACAACTTCTCTGGGGGGTCAAACCGAGTCCGATCCAAATCTAGAGTCCGATTTTCGATAGCTCGTGATCAGGCCTCGATATGCTAGTAAGTATGATCCGATTTGTATGAAATTAAAATGGCCCTAGTCAAATCGATTGAACATGTCACATACCAAATTTGAAACGGATATCGTAAATACTCTCCATTTTATAGGCATCAGATTTTCCTGATGTTCTTTTCTGATTTCTGAGTGGCAATCAGCAATCAGAAAACTGAGCACAATTGTTCTGATTGCCAATCAGAAATCAAATATCAGGAAATTTCTGATTGGCACTCAGCTATCAGACATCATATATTTTTTGATGTCGGTACTCAATCAGTATTTTTTCTGATTAACAATCAGGAATCAGAAACAATTCCGTAAAGGCAATCAGAAATCAGATGATTCCTGATTGACAATCAGAAATCAGAGATGATTCCTGATTGACAATCAGAAATCAGAGATGATTCCTGATTGATAATCAGACATCAGAAAATCAATCAGGAGAATCCTGATTTCTGATTGGAAATCAGAAACTGCAGTCTTAACTGATCCGTGCTACGGATTACAAACCAAAGTTGGAGAGTGAATCCAGTGTACAAAGCAAATCCCGATAAATACCGTCGTTCAGGGATTCATTCAAAGGCTCGTTATGATTGCCTCCCAGCGGTTCAGGAATTCATTCAGGACTCGTTCTGAGTGCCACTCAGAATTCAGCGAACCAATCAAGAAATATTTGATTGGAAATCAGAAATCAAAAAATCCAATCAAGAATTTACTGAATTCCAATCAAAAATTAGAAAACAAATCCAAATTTTTCTGATTTCCATTCAGAAATCAGGAAAGGAATCAGGGAATCCTGACGTTCTTTACACCAGTGACATGGTTTCGTATGTTTTTGAAGGTGCTGATGACGAAAATGATATCAATTTCCACCCTTAACATTAGTTTTAGCTGAGAATTGGCTACCTCGACCCGAATTTACTAACATAATCAACTTCGACCCTTCATCTTGAAAAAAGGGGGTCGACCGACTAAAAAATTTTATTACAGATTTCGATAGGTCTCGGCAAGACCTTTTCAGGGAGGGGTCGGAAGGGGGGTCCAGGAGCCCGACTTTATCAGTTGGCCGAATCAGGATCTTGGGAAAAGGGGGTCGACCAACTAAAAATTTTTATTGCAGATTTCGATAGGTCTCGGCAAGACCTTTCCAAAGAGGGGTCGGAATGGGGGTCTAGGAGCCCGACTCCACCAATGGGCCGAATCTGGATCTTGAAAAAAGGGGGTCGACCGACTAAAAAAGTTTATTGCAGATTTTGATAGGTCTCGGCAAGACCTTTTCAAATAAGGGTCGGAAAGGGGGTCTGTGAGCCCGCCTTCATGTATTGTGAAAATTGGTGCAACGGCCATGTTTTGCACATTAACTTTGGCACAGTGGGAACACAAGAGCGGGCCTCAGTCCTGATGTTACATCAATAAGTTTGCGCTTTACCTCCACGGGGTATGAGGTGCGAGGACCGAGGGCCCGAGAGACGGCCTCCGATTGGGCCAAGCCAGGTCTGGTGCGAAGGCCGAAGAAGGCCCGAGAAGAATCCACCGGCAGGCCAAGCTGGTATCGGCCCCTGTCGAACTGAATTGCCGGCGCAGCGAAGCGGAGGTGCCGACTCGGTTCGACGGAAGGGCGCGCCCCAGCTTGAATATTTGGACCATTTATCGCGTAGTGCACTACTCATTGCCCCAATAAACCCTTAAAACAGCTTGCCGAAGGCAAGCAGGAAGCGCCGCAGGCCAAGGTAGGTGTAACACCAGGCGTGGATTGTCGAAACTGGCGTAGCATCGCGAAGCCTGTTACGACAAGACACGGTCTGGCGTAAACCTACCTTGTGTAGTGTAGCTTTACTTACTATAATTTTTACAATTTAAACAACACTGATAAAAAAGGCTAGTTGCAGCAAGTAGGATTTTAGTGCCAAATACCAGACAGTCTAATTGAATAGGAACCAACCAGGTATCTAGTTACAAATACCAGACTGCCTAGTTAATCTCTGTCTAGTAAAACTAACCAGATTCTTAGCAGATTTACCATGCCGTCAGACCCCCAATCTAGTAAATTTTACTAAACTTTTAGTAAAATATTTGAAGTACAAAAAGAAAAACAAAAGGAGAAAAGAAAAACGATTTTGCACATTCCCTCACAAGCGTCTTGTGAGACTGCGAAGCAGTGACGAAACTATTTTACGCCTCGCTCCTTGCTGGGATCGAACTCCCGATCTTCTCACTACGAGCCAAGCTTGTTACCACTGTGCTATGACGCCATATAGGTGACACGCGCGTCCCCACCCAATGAGGCTTCGCGCCATTTAGCCGCTCATCTAATGCAGCGAAGACAGTGGCATTTTCGGCTATAAAGCGGTGCTTTGGAGATTGCAGGGAACTGAAGGGATGCTAGACGTACCGTATATATTTAATCCTTGGAAATTTTGGGTTTGGTGACAATTACTAAACAGTTTAGTCAAGTTTACCAGAAATATTAACTAGACGTCTGGTAAATGTTACCACACCCGTGGTAGTTAATATAACTGGCAATCTTGTAACAAATAAAAGGTTTGTAGTTGCTAATACCAGTGCTCTTTTAACTAGGAACAGTCTGGTATTTTTAACTAGACTTTTTTTTTCAGTGAATGTCTTTGCTGGGACCACTGAAATAGCCGCCACACTTTGCCAGAAGGACTGCAGTACGGCAAAGCAACTTTATCATTTGAGCTGCTGATCAGGAAGGTAACTGAATTCATGAATGGTGGTGACCTAGGTATGTTCGAGCAATCTAGCTACTTAGCTTCTTACAATTATTAACATTTGATTCAAAGAATAATGTTTTCTGTTGATAGGACTGGGTGAATTTAAGGATTTGTCTGTGTGTTAGGATGAGGTCTTCCCCTTGGTTCCTTTAGGGTGTATTCATCCAATGGAAGGTACATAAATTGGTTCAATTTGCTTTTCCTCATGATCTTTGATTCAGTATATGTATGAATATTTTATAATCTTGCAGGTGACAAGGAATGTATTGTAAATGTTGACCGGAGGGCGAGTAAGGAGAGCGTAGTCAGGAAACAAGTCTGTCTATTCCGAGGTTTGGGGACGCTCTAATACAGGGGCGGCTCAGCCGTTGCTACGCGACAATTAACGGTGAACGCGCATGCGCTGCGGTTCCGCGCGGGGTAGCGCCAGGGGTCTACGGGTATTCCCCAACACTATCCCCCCTCTTGAAAAGAGAGTGTTCAGTGCAGATAGGGAGCAAGGCGGTCCACATGGTATGTCCGAGGCTTGGACCGAGGCTTGTCCACCAGGCGGATACGAACAGTCACGTCGTTGATGATGTCCATGATGCGCCACGGGCCGGTCCACCAGGACTCCAGCTTAGGGGCCCGACCGACACGCCGATGGGGTTCGAAGAGCCAGACGCGGTCGCCGATCTTGAAGGAGTGGCGCTCGGCGCGCAGGTCGTAGCGGAGTTTCTGGCGCAAAGCGACAGCGGCGGCGTAGTCACGCGTCGCATGGTGGAGGCGGAACAGCTCGGCCTGGAGCCAGGCCGGGTACAGCAGCCGGTCAGGGACGCGCTCAGTGCCCGGGGGGTAGCCTCGCGCGAGGCCTGGGGGCAGTCCCAACTGGCGCCCGAAGAGCATTTGGGCGGGAGAGACGCCAGTGGTGCTGTGCGGGGCGACTCGGAGGCTCAGCATCACGAGCGGTACCTGCAAGTCCCAAATGTTCTGAGATGCTTGTACCACCATGGCCAGGTGTGTTGTTACCGTCCGGATAAGCCTTTCCGCGGCGCCGTTAGACTGAGGCCTCTGTGGAGTGGTCCGCGTCTTGCGCACGCCGAGCAGCTCCATCGCGGACTTGAAGACCTGGGCCTCGAAGCACGAACCACGGTCTGAATGGAGTTCTTGAGGCACACCGAATCTAGTAAAGATGTTGTCCACCAGGGCGCGCGCCACGACGTGGGCTTCCACACTCGGAATGGGAATCGCCTCTGGCCAGCGGGTGAAATAGTCGATGGCAACCAGCAGATAGCGGTTGCCTCGCTCCGTGGTCGGGAAGGGGCCAGCGATGTCCACGCCGACTCGCTCCCAGGGGCCGCCGACGGTGTGCAGCGTAAGGGGAGCGCGGATGCGCTTGCCGCCACCAAACTTCCTGCGGCAGACCTCACAACACATGCACCAAAGCTTTACCTCAGAGCACATGCCGGGCCAGTAGTAATGCCGCCTGATCTTGGCGAGCATCTTGTTGGCGCTGAGGTGGCCGCCAGAGCCCGGGGAGTTGTGGAAGCTCAGGCAAATGCGTTTGACAAACGCCGCCGGCACCACCAACTGCAGGATGTGCTTGACGACGAGCGGCGGGTGAAGGAACTCGTCGAAGCGGCGGTACAGCAGCCCGTCGTCCAACACGAGGGACTTCCACTGCAGCCAGAGGGCCTTGGTGCGCCAACTGCAGTGGCTGACCGCTGAGGCGGGCGGCCTTTCCCCCCCGCGGAGAGCGGTGAGGATGGGCGCCAAGTCCGGGTCCACAGCCTGTGCGCGGCGCATGTCGCCACGTGAAGGGGCGTCAGCGTCGACGGCCTGGGTGCGGCGCACGCAGACGGCCTCAGGAACGGCAGGGGGAATGTCTCGGCGAGCGCAGTGAGAGCAGTCCACTCCGCAGGGGCGGCGAGACAAGGCGTCTGCATTGCCGTGACGGGCGCCGGGCCTGTGTTGCACAATGAAGTCATAACTGGCCAGGTGTTCGAGCCATCGCGCAAGTTGACCCTCAGCCGTGTCGCGGAGAGTGCGGAGCCTCTGAAGAGCCGCGTGGTCAGTGCGGACGAGGAATTGACGTCCAGTTAGATAGGGATGGAAGTGGCGGGACGCTGCGACGAGAGCGTAAAGTTCACGGCGTGTGACACAGTAGTTACGCTGCTCCTTGCTGAGGGTGTGGCTGAAGTACGCCACGACGCGTTCCTGGCCGTCCTGAATCTGCGACAACACCGCGCCAATGGCGAAGTTGGAGGCATCGCAGTCGAGGATGAAGGGGCCGCCGTCGGGCTGCGGGTAGGCTAGCACTGGTGGGGACGTAAGGGCCGTCCGGAAGTAGTCGAAGGCCGCCTGAGCCTCGGGAGACCACTCAAAGGGCTGCGCCTTGGACACAAGACGGTGCAGGGGTGCTGCAACATGGGCAAAGTTCTTGATGAACTTGGAATAGTACTGGGCCAAACAGAGGAAGGAATTGAGGTCCTTTTTGTTAGTGGGAGTGGGCCAATCGCGGACAAGGTTGGACTTCTTCGGGTTGGTGAGGATGCCCTGCTCCGTGATGACATGTCCCAGGTACTCGAGGCGACGGGCGAAAAGGTGACATTTGCCCGGATGCAAGAGGAAGTTGGCATCGCGCACTCGTTGAAGCACCGCACGGAGACGGGCCAGGGCTTCCTGGAACGTTTTGCCCGGAACAATGATGTCATCAAGGTAGACACGTGACATGTCATGCGGCATGAGCCGGTCCATGAGCCGCTGAAAGGTGGCAGGGGCATTGCAGAGGCCGAAGGGCATCCTCTTGAACTCGTAGAGCCCATGGCCAGGCAAGCAGAATGCCGTCTTGGGGCGGGCATCAGGGGCCAGGGGAATGTTCCAGTAGCCGGCGCGCAAGTCCAGGGAGGAAAACCAAGAAGAGCCGTGCAGTGAGTCTAAGGTCTCGTCTATGCGGGGAAGCGGGTAAGCATCCTTGCGCGTAGCCTCATTGAGTCGCCTGAAATCAATCGCAAACCGAGTTGAGCCATCTTTCTTCGTGAGCAAGACGACGGGGGATGCCCAGGACGACTCGGAAGGTGCGATCACATCTTGCGCCAGCATGTCTGCAATGCACTTGTCAGCAGTCTGTTTCTTGTGAAAGTCGAGACGCCGAGGCGCCTGCTTGATGGGCGGAGTATTCCCCGTGTCAATGGTGTGTTCCACTACAGTGCAGTGGCCAATCTCGCCCGCGCAGGAGAAGACATCGCGGTAATCCGTAATGAGTTGTCTCACCTGGGCATGCTCCTCCCCGGAGAGATTAGTCTTACTGGCCTCGATGAGGGCCTCCAGCGGTGCAGGGAGGGCGGCCGGGGCGACTGGCGGCGCGTCGGCGGCCACGCGGACGGACGGCTCTGCGGACAGCTGCAGGCGGGTGAGGCAGGCACCGCGGCGCAGACCTCGTGGCACGGCGCCGTCGTTTCGCACGCGCAGGAGCAGCGTGTCGGCAGCGGCGTTGGTGGACAGGCTGCTGACAACGCGTAGGCCTTTGGGCAAAACGACAGGGACAGGGGCACAACGAGTGAAGCGCACGCGAACGCTGTCTTCTTGATGGCGCTGGTCTTCGGAACGGCCCGCGCAGCATCCCGCGTTGCGGACACACAGTCCCTCATGGCACACAGCCGAAGGGCACACAGCCTGGCACACAGCCTCCCGATGTCCCGCGGCGCGTGATCCCACGGTGCGGACACACAGTCCAGGGACACACAGTCCATCTCCGTCAATGTGAGTTTTCGAGGCACACGCTGTAGCGTCAACCGCACCACCGGCCAACCCCGAGCGACTGGCCGGGAAGCAAGGGGAAGGCGTGGAGGCCGGAGGAGGCCGTGCATCAGTGCATCGAGGAGTCCACGTCGTGGTACAGTTACTCACACGCACAGCGACCTGAACTTCCGACTGGGGCGCAATGGTGACGGCGTCCTGCACGCAGACACGGAGGCAGGCGACCGTGGCGTGGTGGGGGCGCGTGACGCGCGTGATGGGCACGCGACGCGGCCCGCCCGGCGCGGAGAGGAACAGCTTGTCCGTCGGCGGGTCGAAGCGGGCGACGTGGGCCGCGGTGAAGTCCCCGCCCAAGAGGCAGTCGTCATGGATGTCGGCCTCGTACACGTGCATCATGAGGCGCACGCCGCCGATGTCCAGGAACGTTGGCCTGGGTCCGTAGAGGGGCGTGGAACCGTCCTTGACGAACGCCCCATCAGCCCGGAGGAAAGGGGCAGAAGCCTGCGAAAGCAGAGGGTCAGGGGGAAGCAAACCGCGCTTGACGATGGTGAACTCAGCTCCTGTGTCAAAGAGGTAGCGACACGAGGCGCCGTTGATGGCCCCGGAGATGAGCCACGAGACGCGCGGCAGGAGGGGAGTCGCCGGAATGCTCGCGGTGCGGACGCCGACAGCACGGGCGTAGGGAGAACTGGTAGCCGATGTCGCGCCCGTCGCAGCGGCTACAGGGCGTTTCCCGAACCGCGCCGGCCTCCGTTGTCACGGCGGTCGCGGTGGTCCCGCTGGTCACGGCGGCCGCGCTGGTCACGGTCGCCCCGGCGGTCACGGCGATCCCCATCACGGTCGTGACGACGTCCTCCGCTTTGGTGACGTGACGCACCGGCTTCAGGGCAGTCCCGCGCGAAGTGGCCGCGCTCGTCGCACTTGTAGCACCGTTGGGTGCCCTGGGTAGCGGCCTGGACAGGGCGCGGCGGCGCCAACGCCGCGGTCAAGCGCTGGAGCTGTGACACTAGGTCCTGCAACAGAGCATCATTGCCACCGACAGCAGGGCGGGCAGCGGCCACGCGCGGCACGGAATCGGCGTCGTCGGGCTCGGCGGTGCTCGCAGAGGAGACCGTCTGGCGGCTGGTAGAGGGCTGCGGCTCCGACGAGGCGGCGCAGATCCGGGGACGCTTGTTGGCCGGTTCCATCTGCTCAATGGCCTCGACTTGTATGGCCGCGGTGAGGGCGTCGTTGAAGGACGCGGGCTGACGCAGGCGCACGTTGTGGCGGACTTCCCTGTCCTGGATGCCATTGAGGAACGCCTTCTTCGCAATGGTCTGCAAGGCGTCTTCTTGCCAGGTGGGGTACGCCAGGCGAGCGAGACGGAGCACTTCCGCGCCAAAGTCAGTGAGCGTCTCACCTGAGCGTTGTGTGCGCTGGTCCAGACCAACCTCAGCCAGGGCCTGGCGCTGCGCCGGGTTGAAGTGTTGCTCGAGCCGGGAGCGCAGGGCGGCGTAGTCATTGTAGGCGCCGGGCGGCAGCGTCTGGACGAGGTCCGCGGCGGGGCCGGTCAGGGCGCGGAGGAGGCGGCGTCCCTTCTCGGCGTCGTCCCAGCGGTGAGCGGACGCGGCGTCTTCGAACTGGGCAGCGAAGATCGGCCACGCACGCGTGCCGTCGTAAACCAGGGGTGGATCACTGGGGCCTGACCTTGCTTGGCTGCGATGCATGTCCCGCTCCGACATGCTCCGAAGAAGCGCAGCGTTCTGGGCGTTGACGGCGGTCGAGGCGGCGGCCCATTCGGCGATGATCTCGCGGAGTCCGTAGTCGTCCCGTTGGCGGCGGTCCTCCCCGTGACGACGGTCTTCCCCGCGGCGACTCATGTCAGACAGCGGGCAGCAGAACACACAGAGCGGACGCAGGAAGCGTAGGCACTGAATCCCACTTCTGACACCAATGTAAATGTTGACCGGAGGGCGAGTAAGGAGAGCGTAGTCAGGAAACAAGTCTGTCTATTCCGAGGTTTGGGGACGCTCTAATACAGGGGCGGCTCAGCCGTTGCTACGCGACAATTAACGGTGAACGCGCATGCGCTGCGGTTCCGCGCGGGGTAGCGCCAGGGGTCTAGGGGTATTCCCCAACAGTATTTGCAATTTGGAATCTCCTGAGATTCAAAGTGATTAGTATGAAATTTTAATTAGAACCAAGCACCTTTTTACCGGTCATAATCACAATAGTGCGTTTGCTAAAGTTGTGAAGCAGCTTCATGATCTTAAAGTCCATGCAACAATTGATGAGGTTGACCGAAAGCGCAAAAATTTGAAGGCAAAGTACCACAGGAGAGTGAAAGCAGGAACTGTGGGGACTTGGGACCTAGGCGCTAAATGTGTTGCCATCTTCGGAAAAGAGAATGGTGGAGTAAATGGAGGTTCATCTCCTAATGAGGCTGACTACGATCAAGTTGCTACAATAGAAGCGCGCGTCGCTAAAGGTCTGGCTATTTTTCAGCCAGCATGACACTTCTTAATGCTGGCTCTCTTTCTCCACTGTCTAAAATGATTGTGTTACATGCTGTTGGTCTGAAAAAGAAATAAAGTGCCTAATTGATATTTGCAAAGTGGAGTGGAAGTTGAGGTCAGACACCTCTAAAAACAAGAACTTTTATCAGAAGGTTTCCGATATCATGTTCAGCAAAGGTCATAATCGTTCAGAAACCCAGTGCTCTGACCAGATTGCAGAACTCCAAAAGAAGTACCGATTTCTAAATCACCTGAGAACGAAGTCAGGGTCTCCTGCACCTGATCAACTTACTCAAATTAGAGAGTGGCCTTATTGTAATGCGATGTTTGAACTCATGGAGGATGATGTGTCAGCGCACCCAGCAGCAACAGCGTCTCTCGGTTCGTCGTCATGCATGACAGTATCAAGTCGCCCGGAAGCATCTAAACCAAAGAGTGTCTCACAAGGGAACATATTCAGGTGATACACTCAGATTTTGACCAAACATTTATTTTTTTTCGTAAGGGTACCATATTAGATTTAGAATGCGCCCCAAAGTTCGTGCCAAGATACAATTTTTCAACTCGAAACGATTTTTCCAAAATACGAAGTTTTGACCCCTTTTCCCCCTAGATAGGCTGATTTAGAGCAAAATTGAAAAGTCCGAGTTTTACATTGTTTCCACCGTTTTTCGGCATGCTTAGTACAAAAAGGGCATTTATTTTAACTTTTAACCACATTGAGGGATTCAAAATGTAATTTTTAGCCTAAATTTCATCAGTTGGCCGAATCGGGATCTTGAAAAAAAGGGGGTCGACCGACTTAAAAATTTCATTGGATATTTCGATAGGTCCCGACAAGACCTTTTCAGGGAGGGGTCGGAAGGGGGGTCTAGCAGCCCGACTTCATCAGTTGGCCGAATCAGGAGCTTGAAAAAAACATTACTTAAATAATCAGCTCTCTTTCACATTTAAAGTAGGGGTCTAGGAGCCCGAATCATGATCTTAAAAAAAGGGGTTGACCGAGAAACCTTATTTTTTGATGTGATGTTTTTCTCAAGATCCTGATTCGGCCAACTGATGAAGTCGGGCACCGAGACCCCCCTTCCGACCCCTCGCTGAAAAGGTCTTGCCGAGACCTATCGAAATCTGCAATAAATTTTTTTAATAGGTCGACCCACTTTATTTAAGATCCTGATTCGGCTAACTGATGAAGTCGGGCTCCTAGACCCCCCTTCCGACCCCTCTTTGAAAAGGTCTTGCCGAGACGTATCGAAATCTGCAATAAAATTTTTTAGTCGGTCGATCCCCTTTTTTCAAGATCCTGATTTGGCCAACTGATGAAGTCGGGCTCCTAGACCCCCCTTCCGACCCCTCTTTGAAAAGGTCTTGCCGAGACCTATCGAAATCTGCAATAAAATTTTTTAGTCGGTCGACCCCCTTTTATCAAGATGAAGGGTCAAAGTTGATTTTGTTAGTAAATTCGGGCCGAGGTAGCCAATTCGCTGGTAAAAGTTTGGTCAGGGGTCGAAATTGATTTCATTTTCGTCATCAGCACCTTCAAAAACATACGAAATCATGTAAAAATGTCTCTAAAATATAAAGTCACTGAAAAGTTGCACTTTTTCTGCCGTTTTTTTAGTGTTTTTTTGTTGGTACGACTAAATTTTTTGAGATAGAGAGCTGAATTTCGGCGTGTGGCGAGCCAAGGGTATACCTAACAACCCTGCAAAATCTCGTCTCGATCGGCCGAGCCGTTTGGGAGGAGTAGTGCGGACACACAAACAAACAGACAAACGAACAGACAGACAAAACTTTTCAACCCCACTGGAGTAACTGGCTGCGCTAATCGCTCAGCCAAAAATTGGTACTTACAAGGTGACGGCCATGCTCTCTCACGTAAGAAGAGGAAGGTCGCGAATCGCGGTCCACGCGCTTCAGGCACAACGGCTGCCCGTCTCCTTCAGCGCCTAGGTGCGGTAGGCAACACCTCGTACTCGAAAGGCGGCTGGGCTGTCATCATGGCAGGCGGTGAGTTGGCGTTGAGAAGCACCGATTGACTCAGATCGACGCGGAACTCTGTCTATTCAATTTGTCCCGTTTTCTTTTTAAATATCCCAACTTGTTCTCCTAGTGCCTCTGTAACGTGACTACTGGATACGGTATTTGAGGAGACGATGACGCAGATTAACCTGGTTTATTTGAGCCCACCCGGGAAAGCCATGAACAGCGATTCAGCGGGTGGCGTGCGATTTGTGCCTAGTGAAAACCGTTCCAAACTTTACTAGGCGGAAGCAAGCTCCGGGGCTGAGCCAATACCCAATTCTTTGTCCGCCATTACAGGATGCTGGATTTGACTCTTACGGGATAAGTTATTGCTTTGAAAAAGTGCATCAAATCACCAAATCTTCTCTATTAAAACTGAAGTATTCTGACAGGTGCTTTCCATTTCCTCTCCACGACACGGTGTTGGTTGTAGCTTCGGAACGGAATATCATTTTTCCAATTGTAGATGCAAAGACCAAGAGACTGGTGCCGATGCTTTTAATTTCTACTTCAGAGTAACTCCACTCAAACGTTAACCAATATACACGATTTAGTCGTGGCCCCGTTTCAAACTTTGTGGGTTCAAAACGTGCCACAAGGACCTGTCAGCCATTAAAGGAAAATTGGATATCTCAACAAACACATAAAATATCAGGAAAGACCAAAAATTTATAAATGCAGCGCATAAGACGATTATTTTTTTCCGTTGCTAAACTCCATTTTGGCCACCAATTTTTTCAGGAGAAACAGAAGACTGTTCGAAGAACAAAAAAAAAGTTGCGGATGATGAGAAATTGAAAAAGTATAAGTAAAATTTTGAGAAATACATCAAAGTATCAGGTCACTCCGTAGAGGGTTCTTCAACTTATCAATATCCGTTAAAATAGATAACGAAGTCATCTTAACTTAATTTTTCTAGCCGAAGTGGAATTCAAAGACTATACAACTAGAATTATGGTCTGCGTAAAGTGTTTATTACTCTGGTATATTTTTTGGCTTTCTTTTGTGCAACTTAAGTTATAAAAATAAAGAGGGTTAGGTTGAAGTGATTCTTTTTGCACTAGATTCATAAACATACAGATTGAGTTATCTTCTGTTGCTAACTTTTTCAACGGAGTCATGCAGACTTTAGTTGTTTCCATTTTCCGCTAAATGGGGAGCGTGTAAGGGGCCCAGTTGAGTTATGCCTCTTTTCCATGTGGATTTACTTCTGAATGCTAGGAATTGAGACAAATAATTTGGTGTGATAATGCAAACCTAACCAAGGTAAATGGTCCAAGCCACCCTAACCTAACGGGGTCGTGACAGATCTTACTCTACTCGCGACAGACCTAACCTAACTAAATGGTCCAACCAACTCTAACCTAACCTAACGGGGTCGCGACAGGTCTTACTCTACTCGCGACAAACCTAACGCTAGCATAACTCAACCTAACCTGAAACTATCCGTAGTATTCCTCAGGTGCGCGTCCCGCGCACCAACTTAGGCCTGCTGGCTGAGGTGCAGTTACAGAAGTTGACGCGTTTGCGCCATTGCGCACGGCGGATTATGAATCAAATTGTGACCGGTTTATAAATGAATAAACTCATGCGTGCACCAAAACAAACCATCCAGTTTCCTTCCCCCTCCCCTCCATCCCCACCTCCATGCCCCTTCCCCTCTCGCCCGCGGCCGCTGCTCGCGCGAACGGCACCGACACCTCACGATTCAATCTTCCCTCCTGACCAAACTGAATAACATATCAACAAACGGTTTTCTCTGGGTGGAAGCTTGTGAAAAGCCCTACAAACGCCTCGCTTTGACCCCCCATCTAAAATGACTTCTTCATTCCAAAAACTTGTCCCGAAGTTACAGAAAACGTTTTTCTTCGTTGTTGAAAAATTTTGAGCTCTTATCTTATTCGGATAGGGTGGCTTTGATTGTCCTTTCTATTTCCTACAACTTTCGTTCAAGACGTTTTTCGAAAATCTCAGCCGTTTACGCATGCGGGGCGTTTTTCGTGCGCGCCGTTAGATGCAAGCCCGCAACGCAGCATTGCATGGCGGGCCTGCCTACTTACGGGGGCTCCTTTCTTGCTTTTCACGCTTTTCTACGCCCCCCATTTCTCAAGAAACATGGGGTCCTTGAGTCAATGTGAGTACGCCGCATCGAATGGTGCACACCTCGTTGCGATCGGAGGTCTGGAAGGTACTTAAACTTGCAAAAAACGCCCTTGGCTGCAGGGGGCGACGATGCTAGCCCGCCACACAGCCGTGCATGGCGGGCCTGCCTACTTACGGGGGCTCCTTTCTTGCTTTTCACGCTTTTCTACGCCCCCCATTTCTCAAGAAACATGGGGTCCTTGAGTCAATGTGAGTACGCCGCATCGAATGGTGCACACCTCGTTGCGATCGGAGGTCTGGAAGGTACTTAAACTTGCAAAAAACGCCCTTGGCTGCAGGGGGCGACGATGCTAGCCCGCCACACAGCCGTGCATGGCGTGTGCCTACCTTTAGGCGATCCGGCCTCTCGAGCCAGCGAGCCGCTATGCTACCCCCACCACCGCCCGACCTAGCGGAGGGCTTCGCCCGTTGGTTTTCCGTAGGGATTTAAAAATACCGGTAATTTAAAACCCTTACCGTAAGTTACGGTAATATTGGTAATATACGGTAATATTACGGTAATTTTGGTATTTTTCTAAAAAATCAAGAATTTATACGAAAATTCTGAAAATAAATTATATTTTCAAATAAAGGGTTCTACAAACACGTACAATGAAAGGGGAAAAGTACAAAATCAAGTAATAAGAGTACAGAGAGTAAACGATACATAGTCATTAGCCATTATACAATAGGCAGGTACGTACAGGTACGCACATATTCTACTTAAGTCCGGTCATTCTAACGACACTGAGAATGAAAGAGTCATGATCATGACTAAAAATTAGGGTGAGGAATTCTTTATCACCCTAATTCGGGTGATAATCACCCTAATTCGGGTGATGAAGTGTTCCTCACCCAAAAATGGGTATTGATCATGACTCTTTCATTCTCAGTGGAAGGCGTGCTCTGCGAGACCTGGTAAGTCGGGCCTCGGTACCAGTAGCCGCGGCTGCGGTCGCCCTGGGGGGAACAGGCGCAGCCGCGGTGTCAGGAGGAGGACAAGGAACCCTTTGCTGATGCGGGAGAGGACGCGGTATTGGCCCTTGCTCCGCTTCGGGCTCACGCAGGGGCTCGTCCACCGGCACATGATCTTCCTCCTCTTCACTGTCTGATTCCGGCAGCCAGACCGGCCGCTTGTGACGAGGCGGGGGCAAGCAGCAGCCATATGGCAACACAGCAGGGCTCGCCCGACGCGCGGGAAGCTCAAATGCACTGCCGCAACGCCGCCGGAGCGGGATTTGCGCCTTAATATGCGTATACGCCAATATTACCAATATTACCAATGTTACCGCCTCACCGTAACTTACCGTAATTTACGCGTAAGTTACCGAATCTTACGGGTAATATTACCGGTTTTTAAATCCCTAGTTTTCCGATTCCGATGCAGATGCTGTCAGGCTCAGCAAATATACTCGAGGGGGTGAGGGGAGGAGTTTAACAGGTCACACATACAGAAGAACACATTGTCTTCACAAGTGCGCAACTAAGTTGGTTATGTGGACCTGAGGCCTTTACGTCTGACCCCGTATGCGCTCCGCACTGTTTAATTCTCCAGTACTGCTGGTGCTAATATTCGGGCTACATTTAAGGTTACACCACTGTTCGTCGAGATCCTCCTCAACGCGGTGTAGGTCCTGCCGCCTACTTACGTCTACTTACGTTTTTTTTAAGTTAGAACAGTGCACACTCACGTCTGAGTGTCATGTCTGCAGCGCAATTCCAAGGTAGTGTGAAGAATGGATTATATTCAAATCGGGAGATGGTAAACAAGGTAGGTTAACGCCAGACCGTGTCTTGTAACAGGCTTCGCGATGCTGCGCCAGTTACGACAATCCACGCCTGGCGTTACACCTACCTTGGCCTGCGGCGCTTCCCTGCTTGCCTTCGGCAAGCTGTCTCAAGGATTTTTAAAGCATTGAGTAATGCACCACGTGAAATCTGCAATAAAATTTTTTAGTCGGTCGATCCCCTTTCTTCAAGATCCTGATTCGGCAAACTGATGAAGTCGGGTTCCTAGACCCCCCTTCCGACCCCTCCCTGAAAAGGTCTTGTCGAGACCTTTCGAAATCTGCAATAAAATTTTTTAGTCGGTCGACCCCCTTTCTTCAAGATCCCTATTCGGCCAACTGATGAAATTTAGGCTAAAAAATTACATTTTGAACCCTTAAATGTGGTTAAAAGTTAAAATAAATGCCCTTTTCGTACTCAGCATGCCAAAAATGGTGGAAACAATATAAAACTCGGATTTTTAAATTTTGCTCTTAATTGACCTATCTTGGGGAAAAAGGTCAAAACTTCGTATTTTGGAAAAATCGTTTCGAGCTGAAAAAATGTATCTTGGCACGAACTTTTGGGCGCCTTCCTAATCTAATATGGTACCCCTACGAAAAAAAAGTTTGGTCAAAATCTGAGTGTATCACCTTACAGTAAAAAGTCTACGAAGCATCGCTTTGTAATGCGAAGAAAACGAAGGCATTGTAAAATCGACGAAGAAATGCTTCGTATTACGAAGCAAAATCCTTCGTAATACGAAGCATTTCTTCGTAATACGAAGCAATTCTACAATGCCTTCAATTTCTTCGTAGTTACGAAGCAGATTCTTCGCAGACTTTTTAGAGTGCTGACTATGTTCCCTTGTCAGAGAGGAAAACTTCGGCCATTGAAAGGTTGGCTGAGGCTCTTGCAGCCAAAAATAAAATCTTAAGGGATTTGGTAAATGAAAAAGTAAGTTATAATGTCAGGGTATGGAAAGAGGACGTGGTGGGGGTACGCACTAAAAAGCGCGCGACGTCACGACGCCCCAGTCTTACACTACAACGGCAAGAAATACGCAAATGAGTTTTCCGACATAAAAACCAATAAAAAGGTATAAATATGGCTCAATATGGTGTTATTTTCATAAGATGATTTGAGACTGAGCCTCTTGGCGTCCGGGTTTTTTTCCAGATTGCAGTCTGAAATATCCTCAATTTCATCCTGGAAAGTTGGTTAAAAGGGACCTTGATGTCTTCCGCACCGGCCTCCATTTCATTATTTGACAACGAGGCTGACAGGAGGGATAAGTGTAAGTTTGGTTTAAAACCCGTTATATTCGTTTAACCCTGTCTCATTTTTAGCTAGTAACATGGCTTATTCTATGAAATGTTCTGTTCACGGATGTCCAAACACCAACAAAACGAGCAAGGTCAACAAGTTTCCTCAAAACGACATGAGGAGGTATGTGATTGGGGTTAGAGCACATGGAGCACATTGAGTGCCCACAATTTCGAACCAAATCTATGACTTCTGGAAATTGACGCAATGATCTGATCATCTCACGAACTTGCCGGATTTTCCCTTTTCAAGATTTTACTCACAGTGCTCTCTGTCTTAGGTGTTTGCAATGGGTTCGACTCTCTGGAAATCCGAATCTTCTCAAGTTTCCACTGAAGGATATGTACAGGAAGATAATATGTAGAGATCATTTCTCCCGTGAAATGTTTTGGAACAACACCCAGACAACTCTGAAAAGGGATGCAGTGCCTGAAGTCCTGGGCAATGTGACACCCCTCACTGCAGAGCAGATAGCAGCTGCGAGTGACACATTGGGTAAGTCCTTTTTAACAACTTTTAATCAGAGAACATTACCCTTTAAAATATTCTAACAAGATATTAAGTCGAGGGGCAAACAACTTGAATTTTGGTGTAATTTTTTTTGAAATAACGTGAAATAACGTAAAATAACTGAAATAACGTGAAATAACGTGAAATAACGTGAAATAGCACAGAAATAACGCTGAAATTGCACTGAAGTAGTGAAATAATACTACAATAGCACTTTTAGCCGAGCTCGGCGGAGCTACGCCGACACAGTCGACATGGCATGTTGCCCCCTCCCCCGACCCCTCCTCTTGCCCTTCCGGCCCTCTCGGCCAAAGTCAGGGCCAATCAAGGTGAGCGGGTCGAGCGGATACACGTAGGTGACGACTGGGGGGTGGGGGAACACCCAGACAGAATTCTTCATACTTGTGGGCGATGAGAATTTGGTAAGAATCGTGTCACTCGAATGTGAATCATACGGAATCGTATCGTGCCAGCGGACGTCGAGCGGACAACATGTTGGTCAGGTTAAGGCGATTGCGCCCCTAAATTCAAGTCAACGGATTGGGCTCAAATTTGGAACACATGTTGGGCACACAGTTATGATGCCCCTCATAAATTTTTAAGACGCTAGTTCAAATTTTAACAAAGTTATTGAACCCTGAAATGTCCAAACTTCGTGCAGGTCACCCGTCAAAAGTACGATACGTGGATCAAAACCAATTACATATTCGTGCAGTAAAAATGAGCGCCTATTCAGTGTGACCCCTCCGAAGTCCGAGGCTACACTCCTTGTAGTCCAAATAGGTGGTCAAAGTTGGGCCAAAATTGGTTCAAAGTTCTACTCCAGATTTGAGAGACATGATCACGGGATTTCATTCCCCAAGGGGCCACACTGAATGCGCACGTCTGTACCCTACACAAATCTAGCTTCAGATTTGTCCTGGCATCGGTAAGGACTGGGAACACAAAAATCTTTCAGTGTCGACCGGAGCTCTTAAAAGAGGCTAAAGAGACTTTGTTTACTTTACGCACACCCTCGCGCACACCTAAGAAAGGACGTTGTCTTGTTTCTGTTTCACTCGGTGGAGGTTCATGAATTCGTGAAGCTCCAGGTAGATGGCGCTACCTGACTGCCGGCGACTGCCGGCCAGACTCTTTACACATTTCTCGTTATTTCAAACGAATATTTTTCGTTAATTCGAAGCGTTTCGAAGTTAATTATCATTATTTCCAGTTGATTTCTGGTAATGTTAGTAGTTGGTAATGTTAGTTGGTAATGTTTCAGCCTGGAAATCTCGTGGAAATCAGAACATAGACCGTCGAAAGACATATGAAATAACGTGAAATAACGTGAAGTAACGTGAAATAACTTGAAATAACGTGAAATAACTTGAAATAACGTGAAATAACTTGAAATAACTTGAAATAATGTGAAATAACGTGAAATCACTGAAATAATTTGAATTTGAAATAACGGTGTACAAATTTTTTGGAAGTTGTTTGCCCCTCGATGTAATATATGCATATTACCACAATTTTGCCTCTATATTACCCCTTTATTACTATATATTACACAAATATTACCTATATTACTGGTAATATATCTATGCTCCCTCGTACGCAGCTAAGGGGAGTTGTCTACCCCTCGGCGCGTCCCTAAAACACGTTGCCAGGAAGGAGCGCCAGCTTTGCGGACGGCCCCATAGCAGGAATCGATTTCTAACAAACACTTCACTATAATTCAAAAGGTGAGACATCGGACCAATTTTTGGCAATACAAAAAGTATGACCGATAAAAAGGTCATACACAAATGAATGGCCGAAGAAAGGTCATACACAAATGAATGGCCGAAGAAAGGTCATACACAAATGAATGGCCGAAGAAAGGTCTCACACGAATGTATGACTGAAGAAAGGTCATACACGAATGTATGACTGAAGAAAGGTCATACACGAATGTATGACCGAAAAAGGGTCTTGAGAAGGATTAAGAAAAACAGGACCTTACATTGAACCTGTTGGATCGTCGCGACTTTTTTTTCTCAAATAGTACTCTATAAAAGATAAAGGTTGCCGAGATTTCAGATCCCTAGGTCCTTTTTTGTGGACTTGGTGGGCAATTTTCGTTATTCTTACTGTTTTTACAGTAAATTTGGGTATTTCTTGCTGCGCAGCGACTTTTCGGTGAAATTTTGTATTCTGGCCTCAAATTGAACGAGACAAACGATGAGCACAATTGTTTTGAGCTGCCACAAAAAGAAAGTCAATTTTAGGTCGAAATTTTAAAAATTTTACCTAAAAAGACCAAAAATAATCCTTCTCCAGACATTAGCGAGGCTGGCCCTCCTTTACCTTAGGGATACATTAACCTTCATCGGTGATACAAAAAAGTATCACCCTTTTTCGGTCATACATTTGTGTATGACCTTCAAAATGGTCTTACATTTGTGTATGACCTTCAAAATGGTCTTACATTTGTGTATGACCTTCAAAATGGTCTTACATTTGTGTATGACCTTCAAAATGGTCTTACATTTGTGTATGACCTTCAAAATGGTCTTACATTTGTGTATGACCTTCAAAATGGTCTTACATTTGTGTATTACCTTTTCTTCGGTCATACACTTGTGTATGACCCTTTTTTCGGTCTAACATTTTAGTATCACCCCTTTAAGGTTCAGAAATCTGACCTTTCTATTTTCAGTGGCCAGCGGTAGATTTTTTAAGTTACTTCATACGCTTATGAAGATTTTTAATTATGACTGGTAAGTTGTCGAGCAAAGCGAAGCATCCTGTAGGGGAGACTCCCTCAGCCACGCCCTCACCTTTACTTCACTGAGGTGCTTTGGCCGAGTGACAGTCTGAGGCGGGTCGGCCAAGCCGTGTAGAGTGCCGACAGACGGACGGACAAAAAGTTTTGAACCCACTCGTGAAACTGTTCATTTGGGTAACTTCCACGGGCATGCTATGCAGGCAATGCCTCATAGGGTCAGCTGTACATGCCGAGAGGCCAAGCTACATAATGAGCAAATCCACTGAGAGGAAGCTAATGGTTGTTTCCTTTTGCAGTGCTCCTACACCCATCAGGCGGCACCACCTCAAGAGGTTCGGCCCTGCAGAGTATACTCAACTGCGAAGGGCGATGAAAAGTGCGCCGTGGTGAGTACACTTGTGGCGAGCTAGCCTTCAACCCGCGTGTCATACGCGTCAAGTCAAGCAATGCTCGCATGCAGGAGATCGAAGCCAATCGTAGCAAACAATAC
This sequence comes from Stenchaetothrips biformis, assembly GCA_030522485.1. Lineage (NCBI taxonomy): Eukaryota > Metazoa > Arthropoda > Insecta > Thysanoptera > Thripidae > Stenchaetothrips > Stenchaetothrips biformis. The sequence continues at coordinate 13,870,378 of CM060100.1, forward strand.
GCTTAGAGACAAGTACGCCTCGGTTGTGCGGGGCTGCGCGTGAACTTCATCTATGCCGCAGTTTAAGCGGCGCTTGGCCCCATACCCATGGGGCGAAGGGGTTAGCACGCGCGTAAAAGCCCTGCACTGTCCGTAACGCGATTGTTCAAAAACAACAAAACTGTCCACAACATGGTCGTTTTCCTACAACATCTTTGTTTAAAACTGAAACGACGGAAAAGTTGTCTTCCAACAAGTAAGTTGTTTTAGAATGACCCGACTGTCATTTATCAACAACATTCTCTGTTCGTAAACGATTACTGTCGTTTGAAAACAACTGTTGTCAGAAAAAAATTAGCAATAGATTTGTTGTTAAATAACAACAAAATTTCTGACAGTGTGCATCACGCGTAATACACGTAATGCCATTTTCGGATCAAGCGTGACAAAATAATACAACGAAGTCGATGCGTCCCAGGAATAAGCGCCGAAGTCCTCAGCTGCCTTACCATAAGGTCCGATATCCGCAGCCGCCGAACCAAAAGGTCCGATGTCCCCAGCCGCCGAACTAAGAGGTCCGATGTTTTTAACCCCATATTTTCCGCCACTTTGCAATCGTTTCCCTTGCTTCTCCAGACTTAGGAGCATATTTCTCCTTATACCTTCGGATTGTCCACACTTGAAAGATTGTCATTTTCACTGCCGTATCATCCGTTTCATTTAGGAAAAGCAAAGGGAACGATTGCAAAGCGGCAGGAAATATAGGGTTAAAAACATGGGACCTTTAAGTTCGGCAGCTGGAGACATCGGACCTTTTGGTTCGGCGGCTGGGGACATCGGAGCTTATGGTTCGGCAGCTGGGGACTTCGGCGCTTATTCTTAGGACGCATCGTAAATACACGTGTTGTAGCACTCAGCGTTATATCGAGTAGTCTGAACACGAATCCTCGAAGTGTTTGTTTACTGTACGGGTGGAATGGAACCGTGCCGCGAGGCATGGCGTAGCGCGGCCTGCGGCTCAGGGGCGTCATCTCACGCTTGAGAAGGGGGAAGGGGCTACCTTTAAGCCGCTGGCTACCTTTAAGCCGCTCCTGAATCCAGCAGTCGATGTGCTTCTGTTCTCCTACCCACTGTTACGTGCAGCATTTCAAAAACCCCGCGCGAAAAACGTCCGTGCGCAGCGTCGTCTGCTACGCCGCCAACTGCGAAGCCAGCCGCTGGAGCACTACATCAGGGACAAGGAGCCCATAGCCATCTCAAACATACGTGAAAAGCTTGCTGAACTGGAGGAAAGCGGGAAGGAAGTCCACCTGAATTGGGTACCAAGCAAAGAAGGCATAGGCCCAAACTAAGTGGCGGACTACTTGGCGAAATGAAATGGGCCCGAAACCATGGAAAGGAAGCACCCCACCAAGCGGAGATCTAAAGTCAAAAAATAAAACAGGAAATCTACCAGCAAATCCAAGCAGACTGGGAATGCCCGAGCCGAACAAAAGGCAGATGGAATGATAGCATCCAAAAAGATTACCCGAAACGGCCTTGGATCTCCAAAGCCCCAAACAACCCCAGAAAGGTAGCGGCAGTCTTAAGGTAGAATGGCCGTTTCTAGATTTTCGAGGCATGTCGCTGGGCCCTTTGCACTGTAGGTACAATAGTTGGACGCACGGCCGAACACGCTTAAACCCTCTTTCGAAACGTCCCGCCGAATATTCGGCGAAAATACCTACCTTCGGCGGAAAACTGTTGCGCTGCGTCAAAGTATATGAACCCACACTTCATATAAAAATAAATCGAATATTTTCTGGTCTGAAAAGTAATTATTGGCTGAGCGATAGCGAAGCCACTTACTCGAGTGGTGTTGAAAAATTTTGTCTGTCTGTCTGCGCACGCTCATTTTCTTAGGATGAGTTTTTTCCATAATACGAAGATTTGTCACCGTAAGGTATGCTTAAATTTGCACATTCGTATTATGCATAGTTGTGTACGTAAGGTATGCATGATTTAGCCGTATTATGCATGTTTCGTACATAAGGTAAGGTACGTATGATTTCATCGCATTACGCATGATTTAAGCGTAAGGTACGATGAATTTTATTGTGGTATGCATGTTTGCATTTTTACGTATGTTACGCAGACCGATTCAGCGTAAGAATATGAGAGTGCGTGTCTGTCCGGACTACTACTCCTGAACGACTCGGCCGATCCGACTGAGATTTTGAACGGTCAATAGGTGCCATTAACGGGGGTAACTTGGGACACTTTTTCACGTGTTTTTAACGCTCAAGGCAAGAGTTTCGACCGATATGACGCCTGACCGAAGTGTCAACCATGTGGGGGCTACCTCGACTAGAACATTCTAATATAATATACTTGGACCATTCATCACGTACACTCTCATATTCTTACGCTAAAACGATCTGCGTAACATACGTTGAAATGAAAACATACATACTACAATAAAATTCATCGTACCTTACGCTTTATGATGCGTAATACGATGAAATCATACGTACCTTATGCATAAAACATGCGTAATACAGTTAAATCATGCATACCTTACGTAGACAACTGTGTATATTACGTATGTGCAAATTTATGCGTACCTTACGATGACAAATCATCGTAATATGTATAAAAATGATCGTAAGAAAATGAGCGTGCGAGACCTATGGAAATCTGCAGTACAAGGTAGGTGTACGCCCGACCGTGTCTTGACGTAACAGGCTTAGCGATGCTGCGGCAGTTACGACACGCAACGCCTGGCGTTTCACGTAGGTTGGCCTGCGGGGCCCGCTCCCTAACCAGGAGGAGGAGGAGGAACAGTTGGTAAGTTACTAGGCCAACTAATTTTTAGGGGCCGGAGTTGCACACTCCAAGAAAAAGTGTAGGTAGTACAACAAAAGTACAACAAAAACTGTACAATAAAAGTACAACAGGGATTGTAGAAAGTGCAACGAGAAATGTACAAACCACAACGAGGCCTAGACTGCACAGCACTCGTCATGCCGGTTCCATTGTACTTTGTACAACAATTGTACAACAATTGTTGTACTTTGAAAGTACAATAAATTCCTGATAAAAAAAATTGCCAGTAATTTGTGTACTTTCGTTGTGGTCTTTTCTTGCAGTGCAGTGAGGGGTCTGGCTGCTGCAGCGCTCATCACCTAACCACGGTGGTCATCAAGGTGGTCCCCTCATCCTGCACTGTCCTGGCTCTCCCACTCCTGCTTGTGTCCAGTGGTGCGAGGGAGAGTGCGGGCCGACGCCCTCTCTCTCTCTCAATGAAACCATTCATTAACTAACAAAAAACTCTTTCCCTTTCTCCATCCCCCTGTCTCTGTTTCGCCCACACACGTGCGGGAAGAACAGACTTGGAGTCCTCCCGCTCGGGAACAGTCTGCAAGGGTGGAGGCACCGAGTGTTGCTCACCTGAAAAATTTTGGTTGTCGAGCGAACGTCGACAAGTTCGGGTACCTTCGGAAGCCACAACTTGCTTCGCCTCGCGACATCTCCGGGTTGACAGGGCCCGCCCGTCTGTCTGAGACCTCTACGTCACGTGCTCGTCACACTCCCACCAACTCAAGGTGGGTCTTGTCACGCCGCGTCTCCAACCCGTATCGACGCGGTCTTGGCAATGCGCCATTCAGATTGCCAAAATTCATTTTTTTTAAAGCTGACTCTGCTGCACACTAAATCCTTATGCCCTTTTTTGTACATAGTTAGGTTAGGTTAGGCCATCACTGGCCGGGCCCGTTTCTGCCTGCTCAGTAGTGGCCACCCCCCTTTTACCCTCAAAATTCACGGAATTTCAAAAAAAAAAAAAAAATTCCACCACTGTGATTCCAAACGCTATGAACATAGCGCGTATGGTGCAATGCATTGAGACATCGCGCCACACGTGCAATGCCATAGTCACATTGCACCATACGTGCGATGCGTTCCGAAAATGCCCTATGCTAGTGCATAGGAAGGCATTGCGCCACACGTGCGATGCAAAAGCATAGCGCCACTTGGCGCGATGAAAACGGCTTTAAACACATAGCGCCAATTGACGCTATATTCATAGCGTTTGGATTCTCAGTGACGCTATGGTTTACTTACGCTCTCTCGACTCTGCCAGCTGATTTCTGTCTCGCTCGGACTTCGCATGCACAACTGACGAGGGGCGCCGTCACAGCCTTCGCTAATCCAGGCCCGTAAGAAAACCACCGGTCGGCCGGCCGAAGACAAAGCGTTCGGCGCGCTGCGCCCGCGCGGCCGTGCACGACACTAACGGGACGAAATTTTTTCGCGGTTGTGTTGCGAATAGGTGACAGTGTAAAACGCCTAAAGCTCGATTGTAAAACTTCTTTTACCTGGATGGAATGTTAGCGCAAAGTGTGAAGTGGCCATCACTGGTAGGGCATCTTACCGTAGATGCCTTTATAACTTTGTGTATAACTAATATGCATTTCACGTTGGTATTTCTGAACACTTCTGGGCATGCGCAATGGACAGTCCACCCATCAATTATACTTTGGTGCGACCATCTAGACGACCACATCCGAAAACATCATTATTCCTATTATTGCATGCATTCTACCACCAGTGAAGAATCGTTCTGTTTCGACCGCGCTTTTTCACGGGATCTAGTATTTTTGGCATGACATGTACACACGAGTGGCTCGGCTCCCCCCTCTCCCAAATTTTCCACTGACGAGTCGAGCCTTGCCATGGCAACAACAATTCCGAATTCCGAAAATCTCGGAGCTGCCATAAAGGGCCATACTTTCGTTTTCGAGACAAAATCATAAGGCTACTTCGTGCCTAAAAAGACGCACACACACACACACACCAAAAACATTTCATACCTCACAAGAGTGGCTGTGCTGCCGCTCAGCCCAAAACCGCAGGACCCATAGTTTACCTATCTGCTCCTCCTTATTTGCCGCGCTGCCCTGCAACCATTCTCATGTTTGCTTTTTGTGTTTGATGCACACATCTCGCCATCCCGGCGCCGATGCTCCGCCGCATTGTGGCAGAGGTGGCGGAACCCACCCAGCTGCTCGCCGCCTTCAGAAGGATGGGGGCCTTCATGATAGGCGACGACATGGAGCTGGAGGAGGTGGGGGAGGCAGTGCCGCACAGTGGGCGGAAACCCCCTGTTTGACGCGAAAAAGTCTGAAAGTTGGCGTATTTGTCTGAAATTCGGTATTAGGGGGTTTTGAGGGTCGCTGAACACGTTGCGCGCGTTTTGAAAGTGATCCGAGGTCAAGTTCTCCTACTTTAATGAAGTATTTTTCTTACAAACGATGCTATCATCAATTTATTTACATCGTCTACAATAATGGACTGAAAAAAAAAACATAGCATAGCCTGTTGCAGAAACTGGAAAGTAAGCAACATTTCACTCATCGAAAATGTCATCGGTCAACCTGAGAAAAAATGCAAGCTAGTGAAATAGTGAGGAGAAAGTGGTTAGAAAGAGTTCTCACAGAAATTCATCATCCACAACGTCAATGTTGGATTGAAGGTTTGGGCTTCTCAATAAGGCGAGAACCTCTGGAGCTAGGACCTCCGCTTTCTTTCCCCGGGTGATCCGCAAGTCATTTAGGACCGGGTCCGATGTCTGGACTAGCATGTGGACCATGTCCAGCATGCATGCTTCTCTGGAGCATTTCCTCGTGAATGCCAATCTGAATTGGGTCACATCCTTATTTCTTGATTCCTGGGCCTCCTCAGTAAACTGACCAATGGGAAGAGGAGCCCCAGCGATGATATCCGCACCGTGCACTAACAGCTTGTGCACGGTTGAAGTCATTTTCTTCCATGGATACAGAGCCACTAGTCTCTCCGCAGTTTCCCATGCATACCTCCGAAATTGGACGACATTTATTTCATATGGACTAGACACTGCATGCAAAATGTTGGAAAATCTCTCAAGCAGAGCAGCGTCCACACCTAAAAAGAAGGGGGCAGCAGGGCAAGAGGGGGGGGAGGGGAAGGAAGGAGTCATTCCCTCTTGGACCAGGCGCGGAAGTGTCGACTTCTATGCTTATTTCAACGGCGCGCCGGCGCATTGTGGGCCGCGGCAATCTCGCAGGAGCAGCTGAGAGCAGCTAATTTTTTCACCCCCGAAAAGAGTACAGTTTAACCCATCGATTGAGCATAGCGAGAGCATGGGGCTCGCCAGGGCATTTTTTGTAGCCCAAAGGAAGTATTGAATTGGACGTTTAGTGAAACGCTTTACTAAAAATGGCTTGCACTGGCCATTTTTCGACGAAAAAAGATTTCGGGGGCAGTTTTAGAATCCTCAAAGTGTGCTCTTTCTCACTGCATACAGTAAATTTGGTTCAGCAACACATCAGAGGCGCAGGCACACGATATATTTGTACAATTCTGTTAGCAAAAATGAGAGATTGTCCGACACTTGACTTTGAAGCCTTGTACCCGAAAAATAAAGCATCCCAGGACCAAACCGTGAACGAATTCGAATGCGGGACACATTTTTGAGTAGGTAAAGTGCATTCACAGTGACGGGAAAAATAGTTTACAAATATGACTTTTTCGCGTCGAACAGGGGGTTTCCGCCCACTGTGTGCCGGCTGGGCCACTCTCTGCACCCTTCCCAACATTGGTCGCCCGCTCAATGGAAGCACCTTGCATCTGCAACCAGCAGCAACATTAGCAGGTTACATTTTTTTTTTGATGTCGCATCAGAGTCTGTAGTGTCATTACTTGTAGATGACAATTTTCATTTGATGTTTAGGTGCTTTAGAAGGTAGTTTCTTTGAGGAATTTTTTCTCTTCATTGCAGACATATCTGAGTCTGTGGATTCAATAAAAGATGCAGAAAGCATCTTTGTATTTCCTTGGGTTTGAGTTGTAGAATCATCTTTGTCATCATTGGTAGGAGTGATCAGCGTGATCAGCTCTTGAAATCACTTTTGAGCTTGAGGATGGGTACCTATCGTCACTTTAAACGCAACGTTTCAGTTCCGGAGATAGATTTTTTAAGTGTTCAACGTCTCAGTTAACACCCAAATTTTTGGTCTTGGTTGTTGGTGGTTAGTTGTTAGTTTCATAAACTATGTCGTATATGAAAAACCCTCGTAACTCCCCCATCACCACCCTCACCAGTTGTACCTTGATGATGAACCATTGTTGTTACACTCATTTTGTGTTTCTTTGCTTCTTTTTTTAGCGTTGTTCCAGAGAACGGTTTTTTGTGGACGCCAACATCCGAATGGAGTATGCGGGAAAGGTCACCCCCCATTCCCCAATCCACCTCTGCCCACTGTGCGTGTTCCAAAGGCCCTCACAAGAAATAAGGCTCCGGCAAGGCCATCTGACTTGCCGGACGCACTTCGCCGTGTCCTCGAACGAGCCGCGAGCCAGGGCCGTAGAGCGCTTCGACCGGCTCAAAGCCGTTTGGAAGGCAGCCGAGGGCGGACGGGGGAGTACATTCGTCGTTGGCGCTCAGAAGAGACACTGAAGGGAGAGTGGGGCAATGCCGGACACAAGGTAATTCCGGACGTTTTCATTTTCACTGGGTTTAAGCGAAGATAGCCCAAAAGCCCGCCTAAGAGATAAAGATAATCAGTTAAAAATGATAATTCCAAATCGCCAGGGTCGGACGTCAAGCCGTTTGGCTGTGGTCGCCAGAGCTGTGCATATTCATCCATCGACGTCCGTTCTCATCCGCCGCCCATCCGCCGCCATGGGCAAAAGCCACACCTCTACTCTGTACTTCCATGTCAATATCGTTCCTTGACGTCAACGTCAGTCCCATGACCACAACTTTATCATACTATATGGTCTTTGGACTTTACTTTGGCCTTCCGCGAGTTGCCACATGACTCGCCGTTATCTGAAATTGAACTTTGAAGGTTTTCACAACCTGTGGGGTCATATTGGCACGACAAAACATACGATTATAGGGAAAACGATGTCGGAAGGGCATAATAAAGAGATCATGGGTGCTCCTCAAGGCATCTTTCTGAATATTAACAAATAGTTTCACCCTGAAAAGTGACCAATTCTGAGGACCTTCCGAAGGAGATCGGCTTCTTCACGCCGTAACGGGAAGATAGGCTTGTTCTCCAGGAAACGTCCAGATAGGCTTCTTTCAATAGGGGACATCGAAGAATAATATAATTCACATTTTACAAGTGCCATTTAGAAATCCAGTTATTTATGTTCGCGCTGGTGTCGTCTGCTCTGCTACAGTAGCTTTTGTTTTGCAGAAGGAGCCAACATAAACTGCGTTCCAGAAGTGATTTTCCAAGCAAAGGTGAACGGGTTCCCTAACGTTTATGTTATTATGTTTGCAGCTCGTGGTACCAGAGCAAGTTCTGCGACGGATGCTGGCAGAGGTGGCCGACACCGAGGCCTTCCTAGCTGCGTTGAGGCGCATGGGGGCCCTTCAAATCGATGAACACATCGTAATGACTGATATTGAAGACCCGGGCGACGGCCCCCTATGCGCCTTGGCTCTGCCGGACCTAGTGGAGAGGCCCCAACCGGGCTGCATCTGTGCTGCGCACAACTAACATCGGGCTGGCAGAGGTGGCCGACGCCAAAGCCTTTCTGGAAGCATAAAGGCGCATGGGGGCCAAACAAGTCGACGAACACATCGCAATGACCGATGTTAAAGATCCGGGCGACGGCCCCCTATGTGCCTTGGCTCTGCCGGACCTAGTGGAGAGGCCCCAACCGGGCTGCATCTGTGTTGAAACATTTTGTCTGTCTGTCCGCACTACTCCTGAACGACTCGGCCGATCCGACTGAGATTTTGCACGGTCAATAGGTATGTCCTTGGCTCGCCACACACCAAAATTCAGCCTTCGACCTCAATCCATTCAGTCATATTAACAAAAAGAAAAATACACTTAAAAACGGCAGAAAAAGTGCAACTTGTTCGTGACTTTTCATTTTAGAGACATTTATACATGGTTTCGCATAGTTTGGAAGGTGCTGCTGAAAACGAAAATGAAATCCAATATGACCCCTGACCAAAGTGTCAACCATGTCGGGGCTACCTCGACTAGAACATTCTAATATAATATACTTCGACCATTCATCACGTAGTGCACTACTCATTGCCTCACGGCTTGCCGAAGGCAAGCAGGGAGCGCTGCAGGCCAAGGTGGGTGTAACGCCAGGCGTGGATTGAGGAATCTGGCGCAGCATCGCGAAGCCTGTTACGGCAAGACACGGTCTGGCGTAAACCCACCTTGTAGTGACTTTGCATTTTATAGACATTGTATACCTGCGTTCGTATGTTTCGAAAGGTGCTGATGACGAAAATGAAATCAATTTCGACCCCCGACCAAAGTTTCCACAGCGTAGGGACCCGAATACTAAAAACAAGGACAAGAGTGGCTTGGCTCGTGCTATATTCAGTTAAGGGTTTTCATTATTCCCTCCCGGCGTGGATCCTGCGCCTCCACAGGCGTGGATCCACGCCTTGTCGGGTGTGTAAAGGCGCCCTCACGCCCGCAGAGGCGTGGATCCACGCCTGTGGAGGCGTACGATCCACACTCACGCCGGGAGTGAAAACAGAAAATCCTTTACTGAATATAACATCGGCCATTTGAGATCCCCCCTCTCTTGACTCTAGACTTGTACGGACCTCTCAATATACAGTTGCCTTCGGAACTGAGCCCCAGTGCTTCGTTTTCACAAAAGCCATAATATAACAATAGTAATGACAAATGTAGGTTAGGTAAATCACCGAAATGTTCTGTCGTTGTAGAGTCATGACAGTTGTCAATCTAAGCAGTTTCAGACGAAGTAATTCGGAGGCGGTAACCTCCGCGATACAAAATTCGTCTCGTGACACAGTAGGTTCATTCTCGCACCGAAAGTTTTACAAGAAGTTCGATGGGTGGGTTGGGCAAATATTTACGTGCAGCTGCAGCATGCTGCAATTCACCATGCCAGCTTTCATAAGAAGGCTGCTGGTGGTTCCTCGTCCGTGAGGATTAAAAGGGTGTTGCACGGAGGACGGTGCGGCGACGGTCGTCTTTCGCGCCCCCTCCGTTTTAAGGCAGTTTCTGACATTACCTGCCTTATTAAGGCGCGTCACAGGGAGATGCCTTATTGTGGAACGTGGCAGAATAGATAGTTTCTTCGTGCCACCACTGACATTGACAACACCTGGTTCCACGTCAATGATGTGTCCCTTGAGCACTCTCTTAACCATGGCATACACGCTTTTCGAAGTGGCATACGCACCCATTAGTTTGAGGACTTTCGCATGGGAAGAGGTGCGTCTGCCGCGCTTGGACAGCGCTGAGCATCTTTCGAGGTAGTCTTTCATCTGAGACGCGCCGATGTTATGCACTGTCGTGCCGTGCGTTTCGATCCTGAACCTTCGGCAGGCCACATGGTCACAGAGTGCGCAGAGATAGACCTAAAAACATCGAAACATGATTTGCCGTGATGTGCCATTTTAAAGCATGTGCCAAAAAACAACAACAAAAACAACGATCAAGTTTCTAACCTCAAACTGAATCAACTAACCTGGTTATCCTTGTTCACGTCCTTGGAGCCGTTTTCTGTCTCGAGATATTCATCATCGTCTACTTCCTGAAAGAGAAAATACCCTTCACTTATCGCCGCACTTGCACTATCAGTCCAAACGGAGTAACCCTTGTCGGCGAACTAACCTCTTTGACGAGGAGAAGATCTTCATCGTGAGACTTCACAGAGCCGAAAGACGATGGAATGGAACTCGCATCGCTTTCCTCGTCTGACGAAATGACAATCACCTACAGAGAAACCGAGATTAATCCTCAGAATGGTCAAAATAAATAGATAAATTAATGAATGATTGATGCGAACCTCACTCATCGCTTCTCTTCACGTGTTCCGATCGAAATGGCCGACTCGTAAGGAGAAGAAAAAGGGTAAAATGTCACCGCCCTGCGAAAAGTCGGAGCCGAGCCAGTGGTGAACGACAAGAGCGCTTGGTATCTCGCGTCTCCTAGGTGGCCGCCACTTGAACTAAATCGCCGAAACGCTGTAAAGATGCAGGTGCGGTAATTCGGCTTGCGGACCTCCGTTGATACCCCGCGTACCCAGCTCGCGGTCATGGAAGAACCATGGCTCTGGCGAGGGCACCCCTCACGATAGTGGCCTTCCGGGCCGGCAAGGTGATGATGTGCGTAAAAAAGGTGGATGCGAAGCGTCGGTCGCCGGGATCCGAACCCGGGCCCTGACGTGTCGAAAACAGACACGGATCTCACTACACCACGGGGCCTTCCATGCTGGAGCACGCCGCGGCCGGGCTCTTCAGCAGACGCCAGGGGACAACATGTGCGTTATAACAGCAGGTGCGATGTTAACGCAGCCCCTTGGTCGCTACTCCGCGCTGGACTTTCGCGTTTCTGACTCTGGCCGCCGCGTTTGCGTTGTTTACGCAGCCCCTTGGTCCCTTCTCCACGCTGGAGCCGATGATGAGCGTAAAAAAGGTGGATGCGAAGCGTCGGTCGCCGGGAGTCGAACCCGAGTCCTGATGTGTCCCTGACGGACACGCGTCTCACTGCACCACGGGGGCCTTCCACGCTGGAGCTCGCCGCGGCTCGCCTGTCAAAGCTAACCCGCGGCAATCCAGCACGCTGGCTTTGTTCGTGAATACGCCGAGCTTGCGTTGTCGTTGTTGTTGTGTAGACTGCGCACTCTCTCTGTCGATACCCCAGGCCTGAGTTGTGCATTCGGGTCTCTGTTCACCCCGTTAGTCTGAACTCTAGACTAGTTATGGCCTCTACATTCGACAAATGGATTGCTCTCCGCACGAGGTATTGATTGGCGGGGTCAAACGTTCGGTTCGAGTCGTGTTTAGCGACTCTGGAGCTCAAAGCGCGTGCAGAGTTTACGCCGCTGGCGCCACCGGTCTTCTGGCCCACTGTGTGTTCGCGAGTCGCCTGCTTTGTGTATCTCGAACGACGAGCAGACGGGTAGGTGACGTCGTCACCTACGACGCAGCAGAAACATTACGCAGTGAGTTTTGCCGTTCTTGTCCCTTTTTCCGTCCTTCTGTTGGGTGTCTCCTTTCCCACGCTGGCTGCCGCCTTTGACATTCCGAGAAATGCCACCTTGTTTACAACAGTGCCGCCGAGCGGCCATGGCGGGACCGCGCTCAGCTCGGCTCGGCCCGGCCCGGCTGTGCCAGGCTCGGCTCTGCCCGGCTTGGCTCGGCCTTGCCTCGATGGATCGGCTGCCCCTTCCCCTCCCACCCGGCTCCAGCTCGACTCGTCTCCTGCGCCGGCGGGCGGGCTGCGGCGACGCGGCGGTGCGGCGACTGGCAGTGCGGAGAGTGGAGCTGGCCGGAGAAGACGCAGCGCAGTGTGTTGAGTGAACCAGTGAACATGTCGAAGCAGGGACCTTCAAAACAAGTAAGTACCGGGTGTCCCACTTACATACACCTCAGTATGTTTGGCTGCCTACCCTCTGGACCGCAGGCGCTCGACCCTGGCTCGGCCCGGCAGGCTGCGCCGAGCCGAGCCAGCGGGAGGAGCGACCAGTGGTGGGGGAAGTCTGCGCCACGGAGATGCGCGTGACAGTGCTGTGTCGTCTGCTATGAGCCACAACAGAAGCGAGTGGGGAGAAAGGGGCGGGGGAGGGGACGGCTGAGACGACAGGTGCCCGCGCTCTAGGCATAACAAGTGTTCAGGAAAAATAATAAATTTTTAATTCACATTAAATGTTCAACCAGACGCCCTTCATTGTCTGCACAAAGAGCAATTCTTTGCATAAAACTGTGGCGAACATTTGCAAGCATGGCAGGGGTTACTGTTGCTGCTGCAGCAGTGATACGCGCCCTGAGGTCGTTGGCATCCAAAGGCAACGTCTCATAGACCTGGGCCTGGAGATGGCCCCAGAAAAAAAAGTCCAGTGGTGTCATGTCCGGAGATCGTGGCGGCCACTCGACAGGACCGTGCAGGCCGATCCACCTGCCGGGAAATTTTCGGTCCAGGACGGCCCGGGCTTGCCGTGACGAGTGGGCGGGATGACCATCCTGCATGAAGAACATGCGCCGGCGCAGCGCCAACGGCACGTCCTCCAGGAGGCGGGGGAGGTCGTTGTCCAGGAAGTGGGAGTAGCTGCCGGCGTTCACGTTGCCCTCAATAAAATGTGGTCCAATTACGTGGTCGCCAACAATCCCTGCCCACACGTTCACGGAAAACCTTCCCTGCACGTGCATCTCTTTCATGCAGTGGGGGTTTTCTGCTGCCCAGTGGTGCTCGTTGTGGCGATTAATCTTGCCCTCGCTTCGGAACGTGCACTCATCGGAGAACATGACACGCTCAGCAACAGAACCGTCTTCAGCGTCCTTGATCGTCGGGAGAAAAAAAATCGATTAACGGAGTTCTGGAGATTAAACGAAACCGTCGGGATAAAAAAAATTACCTGGTCAGCAATCCAATTACAAAATTCGAGCCGGCGGGCAGGGTCGCCACCTTGCAGTCTTTGGTGGGTGTGGCGCTTCCAAGGTCTCATGGCTAAATTTTGACGCAGAACTCTGTGAACCGATGATTTTGACTGCCCCAAATCGGCGGCAATAGCCCTGGTGCTGGTGTGGGCGTTCGCGTTCACCGCGTCACGGACGGCATCCACCGCAGCTTGTGGTCGGTGACGGCGATTCTGGGGCCTCCTTGCACCTCGCAGGGACCCAGACCGCCGCACGCGCAGCTCCAGCTGCCTGAAGATACCGTGATCGGGTTGGCGACGATCAGCGTAGCGCTCTGCGTAAAGTGCAGCGGCCTGCCGTTGGTTTCGCCGGCATTCTCCATAAACAAGCAGCATGTCCGTCAGCTCGTTGTTCGCGTAGGCCGCCATCGCGACATTCACCAAGGTTACTTGTTTGCTGTCACTGATTGTTTATGCCTAGAGCGCGGGCACCTGTCGTCTCAGCCGTCCCCTCCCCCGCCCCCGCCCCTTTCTCCCCACTCGCTTCTGTTGTGGCTCATAGCAGACGACACAGCACTGTCACGCGCATCTCCGTGGCGCAGACTTCCCCCACCACTGGTCGCTCCTCCCGCTGGCTCGGCTCGGCGCAGCCTGCCGGGCCGAGCCAGGGTCGAGCGCCTGCGGTCCAGAGGGTAGGCAGCCAAACATACTGAGGTGTATGTAAGTGGGACACCCGGTACTCACTGCGAAAAACCAACAAGTTCGTGTGTGTGGACTGTGAGTGCCCGGCCATCTTGCCGGAAACACGCGGCGAGTTTCGCGGCTGACGGCGCGGTGCGCGTTGCGTGCTTGCCTTTGATCTAGTTATCTAGAGTTGCAGGGCCTCCCTTAAGCCCTCTGCTGTGTCCCTTTGTCACTGCACGGCGTTCGGCGGGGCGGCCCGTCCTGCAGACCAGCAGAAGAGAGACGCTCTGCTGTGTTCGGCCTGTCGTCTGCTGGCTAGCAAACGACCATATATAAACGACCTCGTATATTCTGCAAGCAGCCTCCAAAATTGCAATTTCAAAAGAGATGAGGAAGTTTGAGGCAAACAACATCGGAATTCAAGATAATCAAAGAAATCAACGGGTGAGCAAAATAACCAGACAGTTTGTCGCGGTCGCGTCGCGTCCCTCTCTTTTGTGTCTTCCCTCACGTGCGCTGCCAGCACTGCAGAACATATAACTACGCACAACCTATGTATAACTTTCCTCCTTGTATAACTTAGCCTGTTACGACAAGACAATATATATTTAGGCATTTTATACCTTCGTTTGTATGTTTCGAAAGGTGCTGATGACGATAATGAAATCAATTTCGACCCCCGACCAAAGTTTCAACAGCGTAGGGACCCGAATTTTAACACATATACTATTATAACATTCCCTCAACAAACCTTGCAACAGCTTGCCGAAGGCAAGCAGGGGGCGGGCCCCGCAGGCCAAGCTACGTGAACCGCCAGGCGTTGAGTGTCGTAACTGGCGCAGCATCGCGAAGCATGTTACGTCAAGACACGGTCGGGCGTACACACCTTGTACTGCAGATTTCCATAGGTCTCGGCAAGAACTTGCCGGTGAGGGGTCGAAAGGGGGTCTGTGACCTCGCCTTCATGTGTTGTGGGAATCAGTGCAATGAGCGTGTCTTACACTGCAGCTGTAGCTCAATGGGAATAGAAGGGCGGGCCTGAGTCATGAAGTTACATCGATGACTTTGCGATTCCCCTCCACTGCGTGTGTGGTCCGAGAGCCGAAGGGCCGACACACGGCCTCCGATTGGGCCCTGCTGAGTCTGATGCGAAGGCCGAAGGCCCGAGATGAAGCCGCCCAGTGAGACGAAACGCGGCGAAAGCTATGATAATTACAAGAGGCCCCAAATCATCGCCAAAACCTCTACTTCCGTTTATACAGGGTCGAGAATTTACATCTGACTGTATCGAAGACAAACCTACCTCGATATGTTGCGCCAGGTCCAACACATTACGCCAGTTTCAACAATCCACACGTACCATGGCCCAGGGCACCCGAGTGTGCCCTCGGCAGGCTCATTTGACACCAATTGGCATTAAAATAAAAGTGTCCGCGAATCAAGAATGCATTTTTCTGATTTTGGCTGAGCGATAAGCGAAGCCAGTTACTCAACTGGGGTTGAAAAGTTTTGTCTGTCTGTGTGTCAGCACTACTTCTCCTAAACGGCTCGGCCGATCAGAATGATATTTTGCAGGGTTGTTCGGCATGTCCTTAGATCACCACTCGTAAGAATTCAGCTTACTATCTCAATTCATTCAGTCGTAACAACGTAAAAACACGAAAAACAGCGGCAGATAAAGTGCCACTTTTTAGTAACTTCACATCAGAGAGGGGACTCTTAGCGAATTTGGCTGGCTGAACAGGCTGAGGGTTCAGCCACCGGCGCGGAGGTTGGCTGACTCGGAGGCGATCAGCCATCATCTCGCTGGCTGGCTGGGCCCAGCCAACAGCGGCTGCCGCAGGGCGAGCCGTGGCGTCGGTCCGACAGCAGGTGAGAGGGGAGGGGAGAGGGTCCGCTCAGCGCCCAGCAGCGAGATCGGCGATCTCGACTCACTCACTCGCAACGAGTGAGTGACTCACCGGACTCACTTCGAGTTCGCTAGTGTTGCTGAGCATGAAACCACATGAATTACCAGCTAAATGAACAGATTCTTTCATTTTCTTCAATAAATAAGCATTAAAATGTCCTGAATATCCTTTAAATCTTAATTTGCTTAATATCTCGAAACGATACGCTCCGTTTGGCCACTCAAAGGCGGTGACATTTCAAACACTCAACCGACCATGGAGCTTTAAAGGGCTTTACCGCAAGGAAAACGTAACGGAAAGGTTTAAAATAATATTTAGATCGTATAAATTATACGTTTTGTGGAGAAATGAAATTGAAATGCATAAATAATCGTTTTAAAATGCATTAACGGACGGAGCAAGCACCGCAACGATCGACCAATCAGAGCTCGCGTAACAGACCCGAAAGGCGGCTGCGCCGGAGCTCTCATCTCATATTCAAACGCCAACCTCCAACCGCCACTGTCGCGTCCTTTTCGAGCGTCCCGTTGTTTTTTCATCGGTGAAAGGTAAGAAATCTTGTTGCAGTGTTGTACGTATTACTTTCTGTTCCAAAATAGTAAGGACATTTGTGGATATGTGACTCCTTCGGGCATTTCATAATACGCGCCCAATTTCCACAATGGTGGTTTTACTTGTTCCGCATCCGTACTCCTCTTGTTGATGTTTTGTTTACCTTTTCTTGTTGTACTCCCGTTTTTCTGCAGTCTCGATTTATCCAAGGTGGATTTATCCATATTATCATGAGGGATGCATCGTTCCGTGTGTTTTAAAATGTAGCTTAAGGTTAGGTTCCGTACGCCACTCTTGGTCCTTGAACTGCCGTGCGGTTGTTTACTTAGTCGTTAGAATGTAAAAGTACGAATCATTATAGCTCCAACATTAAGCGATTTCAGTATTACTGAGTCTGCTGTGTTCTTCATAGTATTAACCACTAGATTCAATTCTCTTGCCTTGTCTGTCTGTTGTGTCGCTGTTCTGTCAAAGCTTATTTGTTTCTGTTGAACAGGTCTGATGTACACTGATTGCTTGCTAATCTATGCCCTTTCTGTTGTGTTTTCTTCAGATGGCCAGCAGAAGGCCACCACGACCCAAGCCAACGGATGATCAGAAGATGTTTCTGCTTTCCTACATGGAAAAAAACGTGAAATTCAGCCAGGGTGAATTCTACAGTCTCACTGGTAGAGAGACGTTGAACAATGATTGGAATAATTTGATGAAGGATCTCAATGCTTTTCCTGGCCCTTGTAAAAAGAGCACTGCAGAGTGGCAACAGGTTTGTGGCATTTAGATTAAGAATTTAAGTAAGTAACCCCAAGTAGAAACTTTCCGGTGTCATGTTTTTGTTTGTGTACTTGCAGTACTGGCGTGATCAAAGAGGCGCTGTTAAGCAAAGAGCCAGAGAGGTACAGAGGTTTAATCGAGGAACAGGAGGTGGTCAGCCCCTCGCACCCACAGAGTTACTGGACACTTACGACCAAAGACTTCTGGCCTGTATCGGTGGCTGGAAGCGGGTGCGAGGGGTTATGGCCATAAAAGACCCTGTAGAGGTAATGATTCACTTGTGCCAAAGGTGGAAAAGTGTACCATTTGCTAACAAATTTATGGTTGGTAATTACGGTTCATGGTTTTCAGATCAACCTTTCCAGAAGGTCTAGCTGTGACCCAAGTATCCAATCACAATCCTCTGGAGTGTCTGACTCAAGACCAAGAAGATCTCACTCTAGATCAAGAAGATCCCACTCTCGAACAAGAAGATCCCACTCTCGAACAAGAAGATCCCACTCTCGAACAAGAAGATCCCACTCCCGAACAAGAAGATCCAGATCGTCAAGTCATGGACGCTCCAGAAGATCTCCATCCAGGAGTTATGGACGTCCCAGAAGATCCAGATCCAGAAGCCAAGGGCACTCAAAGAAACCTCATTCTTCAGGCCAAGGATGCGTTATGCCAGAGTGGGAAACTTGCCCTGATGATCTCATGACTCCGATTGATGTGGATGCAGACGGATGGCAAGTCCCCCCCAGCCTTCTTCTCAGACAGTGCAACAGCCTAAATTAGAGTAACAGACTAAGACAGTGTTCAAGTCTCAGGCATTGCAACTGCCTTAATGGAGATGAAGTGGCTGTGTTGGAAGTTATTGTATGGAGACGTACTAGAAATAATAAGACTGTTCCATCTTTTCATTTTAGTTTGAGAGCTTCTATTTTCTAATAATAAGAATATTCAATTATTTATCTAGAGTAACAATTGTTCTTTGAGGCTGTTTGTTTGTCCTTCTCTTTTCTTTCTGGTCCAAATATTTTCTGTGATCCCGTAAGTTGCATTATATTATGATAATTTATTTTTTTGTATTGTGAGCATTCTGTAGCTCCTCGAAGGGTTGGGAGGTGGTGGTGTGGAGATGATTGTCCTGCTACTCTTTCTAGCTAATTAATAAAGTAAGTATGTGAACCATTTTGTGTTACAATCTTATTTCCCGTTGGAAGTCATATCTGTTGAGGCCGATGGTCGGCTGCTCACGATGCCGGGCAGTATAGCCGCTATAATAAGAGGCGCGCAAGTGGGAAGGTCAACATGAGCCTCTTCCCTATAGATCTCAGACAGTTTTGGCCTCTCCCAGGCGCGGATCGGGGTAGGAAAAGGGGGGGTCGGAAGGACAATTGATGATTGGCCTAAAAACCACTTTCTACTCTAAGAAGGCAAAAAATGCTACTTTGGCCCCCTCCTCAGGCCATCTCCGGATCCCCCCACTGGACTGGACTCCCCTCTGGCTGGTAGCTGAGGCTGGGCGGGCTGAACTGCCAAAACGTGTGGACGTGGGGTATTGCCGACGCGATGGCGGGTGCCTTTTGCGAGGCTTTCCGAAACAATGAGCCGAAACAGTTGCTAGGACACGTTCACCGCAACTGCTGATCACTGTGTTTTCATCCGTTTCATGCGCTGCTTTCTTTTGCGACTAGGAAAGAAACTGAAGAAGATGTCCCGCCGTCTTTTCACTATTCCAAAGGTATCGTTATTGTCCTCTTAGTTTGTAACGAAAAAAAAAGGGTGGGGTGTCTGGTCTTGTCATTTTAGATTCTATGAAAAGCCCAAGAAGGGTGGTCCTGGCACTACTCTTAGGATGCTCGTGTCGTCCAACTTATAGATGGAAACAGGTGGGGAATCCTCCAGTACGGCTACGTGGGCCGAAGGGCTTCCCCCGTCCCCATGGGCACCTCTGAAGAGGACGAGATCACTTACAAATTTGATGGAGTCGCCAATGTCACCCTCCGAGTGCTCTCCATCGCCATCAATCTCAGCACAGCACACCACAGCACTGGCGACTGGAAAAGAGTCTTCTTCCAGCATATGGAGGTAAGCTATTCAGTCAGGCAGATGCAGATTTCAGGGGGTTTCTTTTGTGTGAGACAAATTAGTTTGGTGGAGAATTTTTCACCAACAGACATAAATCCCTCCAGTACCCTATGGAATGGTTTTTATTTGACAAGTTGAAGTTAGTAAAAATATTTTGGTAATTTTTTAAAAATTTAAATATTTTTCATGCATTTTAATCATTTTTTTCAAAGTCTAGGTGACGTATTAGAAAACACTCGCATACATTACTGCAACTGCCCAGTAAAGTTTGAAATCAATCCAGACAGCGGTTTGCTCAGAAAGATCTGCAAGCTTTTGGAAATGGGAGTTCACGCAAACCAAAATGCTCATGAACTCAAATACACAAGGAATAAAGGTTGCATCTTGTTTCTTTTTTCTAGACGTCTTTTATGCTGCAAAAAAGAGTCATATGGCAAGAAAGCCTGGGAAGAGGTCGTCCTACTTAACGCACGGCTCAGTAATATAGAGCAGCATCATGAGAAAATGACGAATAGTTTAATTATGGAAGTGAGGAGGATCAAGGACCTCTTAGAAGCCAAAGAGGAGGAGGAACGCTCACTAAAGGAGGAGATGAGGAGAATCATCTTCTCCATACATTGCAAGACTCCAACTGAGGTCAGTTGACCAATAAATCCTTAAATTAGTTGTAGATTAAGGATTCCAGAAAATTTTCCTGCATGATTTCATTTTTATATTATGTGCATTACCTGTTTCAACAGTGACAATGTCAGGTTGGTTTAGAAAACTACAACACAGAAACTGAATCTGTTACAGGCTGCACTGCTTTACAGTGGAGTGTCGCCCTCAAACTCCAAATTAAGCACCAAGGCAGAGGAGGAAGAGGAGGACTGTGGACTCAAGGAGGATATGAGTAGCAAGACTCCAACTGAGGTCAGTTGACAAATAAATCCTTAAATGTGCATTACCTGTTTCAACATTGACAATGTCTGGTCGGTTAAGGGAACTACAAGACAGAACCTGAATCTGTTACAGGCAAGTATGTCCTCCCCCCATAATCAATGTTATAAATTACTTGTTCAATCTGATTGTTCCAGGCTGCTGTGGTTGAATAGTGATGCCCGATAGCTTTGCCAGGACAGACTCTTAGAGATTTTATTTTATAACTTTTGTAGTGTATAGTAGGGTTGTAAGTCATTCCATTTATCTACTATGTTATGTACCTATGTAAATGGCACTGGAATCAACAACCAAATAAAAAGGTATGAATTTGGTTACATAATAATAACGTCTTTATTCAAGTTGCGGGTTACTACAACCAGAAACGTTAAGTTTTAAAGAAATTAAGAAATAACATGTTGGCGTCTCCCAGCAAAAGAGGCCTAATCTTTTTCCTTTGGTAGGAGTGTATATTCGCAGGAATACCTCCGGGCAGGTATACCTGCAAATAGTCTACACATGCAGAAGAACTTGAGTTCAGGTCTAGTTTGGAGAATGTAGTGGCTGACTGTAAACAGACAAGGCACAAAAGACAGGAGATGCTGGTAAAAGAAACAAATGAGAAGTATTGATTTAATTGCGGCAATTTAAAGGAACTTCATCCAGCACGAGTGATAGGTTAAGGTTGAGTACCAAATATATACAAACGGTATCATGAAGAGTTGAAAATCCAAGGCCTACTCGCATTTGATTCCAAATTAAGATTTTGTGATCGACTTTTCTTCAGCCTCTTGAAAATCAGTAAGTATTGCACCGACTGTCCGTTCGTTGTGTTACACTGGACACTGCAAATGAAATTACATCATGTTTTATTTCTCAACAGTTAACTTTGAAATGAATAACCCTCATGATGATGTTGATCCCGATGATCCCAGAATTGGAGAAGACTATCCCGCCATGGACGAGCTCCAGGCTGAACATAACGAGGAGCGTCGCCAACAGAATTATTTATTGAAACTCAGACGTAGAAATTTGAGAGATACTAGTGACCCCTTTAATGTCACACCTACTGCTTTTATAAAGGCGTACCGGCTGTCACAGGACCTGGTTTTCAGTGTTCTCGATTTAATTCGACCTTTCATGAGGCGCTGTACCAGCCCTCTTGCTGTACCTCTTGAGCTAAAGGTGTGCAGGCATTCTTTCATGATGCGACTCACCAGTGATGTTCTATATTAACTCCTATTGGTTTTTGTAACAGCTCCTTCAAGTCCTCAGCTTTTATGCCACAGGAACATACCAGAGGCCCACTGGTTCTAACTTTAATTGTCCCATAGGACAGACCACTCTCAGTGGCTACATTGATGAAGTGACTGATGCACTTAACGAAGATGAGGTCCTGTCGCGAATGATAAGGTTTCCCTCCAATGACCGGGAAGTGAATAATTGCATTGACAGGTGAGCATTGTCTTTACGGTTGTTCAATGAGAAACACACCCGAGGTGTTAACTTGTCTGTCTCCCATTATTTTTGTCAGAAACCGGCGCATGGGTGGAAAAGTGGATGATGTTGTGGGGTATACCGATGGGTCCCTGTTTAAAATCAAGAAACCTAAAGTGGAAGAAAATAGACAGGCTTTCATTGGAAGGAAAAATTACCCATGCATTAATGCCCAGATTGTAAGGACCATTGCAAGTTTTTGTTCCATTGAAGCTAAGTGATCAAAGTGAGGAAAGTTTTATTTTGTTTATTTTTCAGACCTGTGACCGAACTCTTTACATTATGAATGTGTTGGCGAGGTATCCGGGCTCAACTGCTGACTCATTTATTTTCGAGGGGAGTGCTCTGCGCCGCAGAATGATACAAGTAAACGGCAGGCGCCAATGTTACCTTCTTGGTAGGTGTTGCTGCAGCCAGGGATGCGATTAGATTGTACCTGGTTTATTTTCTGTGACTCCTTTTGTAACAACTTTTACCTGAATGTATTCCAGGAGATACAGGTTATGCTTTAGAGCCTTGGATGATGATTCCTTTTCAAGGAGTGGAAAATGATTCACCTGAGGCGCGTTATAATGACTGCCATTGTAGCGATAGAAATTGTGTAGAAAGGTGCATTGGAGTGTTGAAGGAGAGATTCAGGTAGATGCCCGTTTTACAGATAACAAATGATAGTTCACACTGCTATTTTCTAATTGTTTCTTTAATATTTTAGGGTTCTCAATGATGGGCGAGTTCCTCGCTACCATTTCATCAAAGTATGCAAGTTTGTGAATGCGGCGTCTGTACTTCACAATCTGTGTGTGCTCAGTAATACGCCCCTTCTGATTGATGGCAACATCCAATTTGGCAACGACAACGTAAATGATCAGCCACCAGAAGAATTTGATGATGATGATGATGATCCGAATGACCCTGATGTTCCCATTGGAAGAAGAAACGCTGCTGCTGTTATTGCCCGTGGTCATCAAGTACGTCGGGAAGTAGTTCAGGAGTTGGAACGGCGTCTCCATCAGTGATTTTTTAGTTAAGGCATTGTTTTCTGAAACAGTGGGAGATATGCTGGAGAGTCACTTTCGAAAAATCACAGTGACTTTTCCCACTTTTCACCTAAGATACTCACTATTCTCATTTACTGTCTACAATGGTACTTAAATCCTTGTTTCATTGTCTTTGTGACACCTGTTCTGCCTGCTTTAAACCAGCAACTTTAGAAAAAAAAAGATGTTCCATTTTCTATTAAGATAAGCGCATTCTCATTACTATTTGGAAATCTCACACATTCTGTGATCTGTGCTTGTACATACCTATTATTATTATTGTTTCTATTGTTTGAAATGGGCCTGTTGATAATTGTAATAAATAGTTTGTCTGTAGTAAATTGTATTGCTGTTCAGTAGTATGCAAGGGTTACACCTCAGGTTCATTGGGATATACTCAATGATTTGACATCAGTTATAAGCGTATATGGATCGTCTATCTCATATCAAATCACTTTATGAAAAAACTCAGATACTACCATTAGAAGTAATAGTTAAAAGTCAACTCTGTAATTTATTGTATAATCATGTACATGGTAAAAAATTACTTAACTCTGAACTTGTAGCAAACTCGCAATTACATCAGCATAGCATAAGAAATGTCTCTAATCTCAGATTACCAAAAGTAAAGAGTACATACTACGGCCTGAAAACATCTTACTACAACGCCGTAAAATTCTATAATAATCTGCCTGTAAATCTAAAAATCTCCTACCATACATCTTTTAAAAAGAAATGTAAGCAAATGTTCCTGGCACAGTATTTAGACTGATTTTCTATACTCTTAATTACTATATGTATTTGTTTCTCTTATGTTGTTTAGTCTGTATCTGTTATATTGTCAAATCCTACTATGCGACGTTTGTTCAACTGACATTTTATCTTCTGTTATTTTTGTGCACGGGTCAACCGCTTGTAAATAGAACTTTGTAAAGTCCAAAACAGGGCTCTGCCCTTCGGACATATACTTTAGTTGAAATAAATAAAAAAAAAAAAAAAAAATATTATCTATATTAACATCCATGTAAATCTTTATGCATACATATCTTTATGAACATTTGCCTTTCAACACAGCCACTTAATCTCCATTAAATAGACAAAATTATAATGCATTTATAGTGTGCGAGGGCTTAAGAAATAGTAGAGCTGCTCGGATATCACTGGTTTATTGTAAGACGTATCAGGGGTCAACACTAGGCGACAGACTGCGTGCCGGCTCTGCTGAGCGGCTGCTTTTATAGTTTGAGGGTACGTTCGTAAACCAACTAGGACCGTGAGTGACCAGTTCTAGGAGTCTTTGGCAGGGAGCTCTCTGGGCCAATAGTATAAGAATGGAACGGAGTGTGTTTGGGTTAAGATGGCTGCTTTCATGCAAGTGACCAGATATGGTTAGGAATCTTTAGACTGTATTTCACAACACATCTTACTGAATGCGTTTGCACAAACAAACATTAAATCATTTAACAGCCTCAAAGAACAATTGTCACTCTAGATAAATAATTGAATATTCTTATTATTAGAAAATAGAAGCTCTCAAACTAAAATGAAAAGAAGGAATAGTCTTATCATTTCTAGTATGTCTCAATACAATAACTTTCAACACAGGCACTTAACACTAAATAACATACACACATTTGTAATGCAACTTGCTGAATCACAGAAAATACATTTGGACCAGAGAAGGACAAACGAACATTAAACCATACAACAGACTCAAAGAAACATTATTACTCTAGATAAATAATTGAATATTCTTATTATTAGAAAATAGAAGCTCTCAAACTAAAATGAAAAGATGGAACAGTCTTATCATTTCTAGTATGTCTGAATACAATAACATTCAACACAGCCACTTAATCTCTATTAAATAGACAAAATTATAATACTTCTTACTGAATCACAGGAAATGTGTTTGCACAAACATACATTAAATCATTTAACAGCCTCAAAGAACAATTGTTACTCTAGATAAATAATTGAATATTCTTATTATTAGAAAATAGAAGCTCTCAAACTAAAATGAAAAGAAGGAACAGTCTTATCATTTCTAGTATGTCTCAATACAATAACTTTCAACACAGGCACTTAACACTAAATTACATACACACATTTGTAATGCAACTTACTGAATCACAGAAAATACATTTGGACCAGAGAAGGACAAATGAACATTAAATCATACAACAGACTCAAAGAAAAATTATTACTCTAGATAAATAATTGAATATTCTTATTATTAGAAAATAGAAGCTCTCAAACTAAAATGAAAAGATGGAACAGTCTTATCATTTCTAGTATGTCTGAATACAATAACATTCAACACAGCCACTTAATCTCCATTAAATAGACAAAATTATAATACTTCTTACTGAATCACAGGAAATGTGTTTGCACAAACATATCTTAAATCATTTAACAGCCTCAAAGAGAAATTGTTACTCTAGACAAATAATTGAATATTCTTATTATTAGAAAATAAAAGCTCTCAAACTAAAATGAAAAGATGGAACAGTCTTATCATTTCTAGTATGTCTCAATACAACAACTTTCAACACAGCCACTTAATCTCCATTAAATAGACAAAATTTTAATACTTCTTACTGAATCACAGGAAATGCGTTTGCACCAGAAATAAAAATGGACAAACAAATATTAACTTACACATACTCAAAGAGCAATTGTTGCATTACTACATAAATCATTGAACATTATTATTATTATTATGAATAACCCTTAAAGGTTGTCTCAAAACAATCACTCGTTTGCCATTAATCTCCTTTATCATAGACTGTAATTGGTTTACTACGGCTGGAGCTACTGCAATCTTAGGTTTTGCTGTTGCAACTGCAGCCAGTAAACTGAGATCAGCAATATCTAGTAGGTCTGCCTGAGGCGGGTGCACTGTCTGAGGCAGTTGAAGTGTTTGAGACTTCAAGACTGTCTTGGACTGTTGCACTGTCTGAGGCAGTTGAGGTGTTTGAGACTTCAAGACTGTCTTTGACTGTTGCACTGTCTGAGGCAGTTGAGGTGTTTGAGACTTCAAGACTGTCTTGGACTGTTGCACTGTCTGAGGCAGTTGAGGTGTTTGAGACTTCAAGACTGTCTTGGACTGTTGCACTGTCTGAGGCAGTTGAGGTGTCTGAGACTTCAAGACTGTCTTGGACTGTTGCACTGTCTGAGGCAGTTGAGGTGTTTGAGACTTCAAGACTGTCTTGGACTGTTGCACTGTCTGAGGCAGTTGAGGTGTTTGAGACTTCAAGACTGTCTTAGACTGTTGCACTGGCGGAGACTTCAAGGCTGTCTTAGACTGTTGCACTGTTTCAGACTGTAGACAAGAACCTTCCTGAGAAGAACCTGGAAAATACAAAACAATCAGTAAACCAGCAAAATGCAAGGTACCTTTACACTTACACCAATTTGTGTGTTACCTCTTTCTCCAGCCGAAGCCGGGGGTAGGACTTGCCATCCGTCTGCATCTACATCTATTGGAGTCATGAGATCATCAGGGCAAGTTTCCCACTCTGGCATAATTCATCCTTGGCCTGAAGATTGAGGTTTCTTTGAGTGCCCTTGGCTTCTGGATCTGGATCTTCTGGGACGTCCATAACTCCTAGATGGAGATCTTCTGGAGCGTCCATGACTTGACGATCTGGATCCTCTTCTGGAGCGTCCATGACTTGTCGATCTGGATCTTCTGGAACGTCCATAACTCCTTGATCTGGATCTTCTGGAACGTCCATAACTCCAAGATCTGGATCGTCTGGAACGTCCATAACTCCTTGATCTGGATCTTCTGGAACGTCCATAACTCCTAGATCTGGATCGTCTGGAACGTCCATAACTCCTTGATCTGGATCTTCTGGAACGTCCATAACTCCTAGACCTGGATCGTCTGGAACGTCCATAACTCCTAGATCTGGATCGTCTGGAACGTCCATAACTCCTGGAACTGGTTCTTGTGGAGCGTCCATGACTTGTCGATCTGGATCTTCTAGAGCGTCTGTAGCTTCTGGAACGTCCATGACTCCTTGGTTGAGATCTTCTGGAACGTTCCTGACTCCTAGATCGAGACCTTTCATGTCTCCTTCCAAAGGGATCGACCTAGAAAAAGTTCAACGCATTCAGGACAAAGGGCTCTAACTAGAAAATATATTGTTTCACTTGCTTGTCCAACAAGCTCTTACCTCCAAAGCATCCTTTGTAGATGGAAGTCCTACCACACACTCCCAGCCACCCATACAGGTCAAAACCCGCTGGTCATAGGGGGAGAGTAGATGTGACAGTTGTCCTCCCATATTGTGCCGTCTGCACTTATTCAGCTCCTGCGCCCTATTTCTTACGGCCAACTTTTGGTCTGACCAGTACTGCAAGCACACAAACAAACCATCAAATCAATAACAGTTAAACTCTGAAATTTCCTAAACCTATGGTTCCAACTAAGGTCTTAGATAATATTTCCACAAACAAGTCTCTCTTATCATTTAAATGTATGGTATGAATTGCATCAATTATGCTTTTTAAATCGATTTCTTAAAAAGTTGAAGATATTTTATTTTTGTAAATTAATGATGAAGTGGTAATTACAAACATTCCCAAACTCTCCATGTCACAATGAAGAGTACTTTCAGTTCTTTGCACTTAATCCCATTGAAAGTACCTTTTGCCATTTTGATGTCGACTTCTCAGAGGCACCCGGGAAGCCGTTCAGAGCAGTTCTTAGATCTTCCCACTGCTTCTTTAAGTCGGCTTTGCTCATTTGACTCTTGTGCTCGCTTTGTGAAAACTTCTTGTGTTTCTCCATGAAGTTCAACAAATAGCTTTTTTGAGCCTCGTTGGCTGGTGAGCAGTTTCGAACAAAGTCCGTCTCCACTGGTGGGTTGGGCATCTGCAGGAGACAAACAAAGAGGAAAGGCATGGTAATAACAAACAAACTCAGACTTTAGACATATCCTCAATGACCTGTCAAGGGCTGAATAGATGAACCAGTGTTAAGTTGGTCGAACGGTAAGCTCTACAAATGACTAAGTTACACCACCAATCCTCATGAATGAAATGAGCAAGCAAAAGTGGTTTTAAGGACGCAGACAAACAAAAAAGCCTCTGCGGTAAAATCCTGATTTCACAACAGTCAGACATACGGCAATGCATCACTGCAGACCAAATGAGGTTGAGGTTGTGGGCACTAACCGTGTGGTTGTTTACACCACACGGCGGTTCAAGGACCAAGAGTGGCGTACGGAACCTAACCTTAAGCTACATTTTAAAACACACGGAACGATGCATCCCTCATGATAATATGGATAAATCCACCTTGGATAAATCGAGACTGCAGAAAAACGGGAGTACAACAAGAAAAGGTAAACAAAACATCAACAAGAGGAGTACGGATGCGGAACAAGTAAAACCACCATTGTGGAAATTGGGCGCGTATTATGAAATGCCCGAAGGAGTCACATATCCACAAATGTCCTTACTATTTTGGAACAGAAAGTAATACGTACAACACTGCAACAAGATTTCTTACCTTTCACCGATGAAAAAACAACGGGACGCTCGAAAAGGACGCGACAGTGGCGGTTGGAGGTTGGCGTTTGAATATGAGATGAGAGCTCCGGCGCAGCCGCCTTTCGGGTCTGTTACGCGAGCTCTGATTGGTCGATCGTTGCGGTGCTTGCTCCGTCCGTTAATGCATTTTAAAACGATTATTTATGCATTTCAATTTCATTTCTCCACAAAACGTATAATTTATACGATCTAAATATTATTTTAAACCTTTCCGTTACGTTTTCCTTGCGGTAAAGCCCTTTAAAGCTCCATGGTCGGTTGAGTGTTTGAAATGTCACCGCCTTTGAGTGGCCAAACGGAGCGTATCGTTTCGAGATATTAAGCAAATTAAGATTTAAAGGATATTCAGGACATTTTAATGCTTATTTATTGAAGAAAATGAAAGAATCTGTTCATTTAGCTGGTAATTCATGTGGTTTCATGCTCAGCAACACTAGCGAACTCGAAGTGAGTCCGGTGAGTCACTCACTCGTTGCGAGTGAGTGAGTCGAGATCGCCGATCTCGCTGCTGCATACGACAAGTGGCCGAGCCGCCACCGGAGCTCCGGCGATGCGCTGTATCTCTCGCACACCTTCAGCCAGCGTGTGGCTGACCCAAGCCAGTTCAGCCAGCCAGATTCGCTAAAAGTCCCCTCTCTGCTTCACATTTTTAAGACATTTTAACCTAGATTCGTATGTTTCGAAAGGTGAAATCCATTTCGACTCCAGATTAAAGTTTCAACCGCGTCGGGACCCAAAATTTCTAAGATTGCGGCCTGCGGCTCAGCGCGCCTACGCCTGCCTGTTTATTACTAACAATTTTACTCACGATCACTGGAATAAGAGCACTTCTACCTAGGACGGTGCCAGACGAGTATCACCTGCTTCCGTGAGCGTTCCTTCAATGGAGTGTTTTTTCTTGCACTTGCAGGTTTTGGCCGAACTCCACTGGACCAAGGCGGAGCTGCAGCGAGTGGTAAGTGGCACTACCGTGGTCGAGGGGTTACCTACTTCTTTGGTGTAGTACACGGACCGCCGCGCCGTTTTTACTTGTTGCGCGTGCTTGCCTTGGAGCTAGCCTGAGCGCAGCGTGGCGGCGCACAGTGGGCCATAAGACCGGCGCAGGCGGCCAGAACTCTAGACGCGTTTTAAGGTCTAGAGTCGCTGAACAGGACTTAAACCGAACGTGTGACCGCACCAATGGATTGCTCTCCGAACAAGAAATCCCCGTGGGGCGTCGGGGCGTGCTGACCCACAGGCCTGCCACCGCCGCCTTGCCTTGTCTGTATTAACGTGTTACAGGGAATCCATCGTCAACCAGCTGGTCCTGGTGAGGTGGGGGAGGCGAGGGGCCATCAGGAAATGGCCCGCCCGAATTACGGCAATCCCTGCAAGCCGCAGGGCAAGAGTGCCTGTGCGGTGGCTGTACGGGCCTAACCGGGCAACTCGGTGCATTCTCACAAACACGCAGAATCCACTCCAATACGGCAGCTTTATTAAAACTAGGTCTGAACCGAACCGTTCAGTGGGTCCGCCGTCCTGGAAATCAGACGATCGGGCGGGGACTGTCAGGGACCCAACACAAGTGGTATTGGGCATATCAAAGTGCCGTCGGGCCGGGACCTTCTCGGAAGACGAGCGGCCAGCAGCACAGAGGCCCCCCAAGTTATATTAAAAGTGATTCTTTTTTTTGTGAATTAAGTAATAAACAGCCATACATAAAAATATTTTTGTGAATTAAGTGAAATACAAACATACATTATACACTGGTCATCAAAATTAGCGCCCCACTTCTATTTTACACGATAACTTTCTCCTCACTTGACCAAACTGGTTCAAATTTGGCACAGACACACCTCAATGGGTGCCCTTACGATTCTTCGAATGGCAAACCTGAAAGCTACCCCAAAGGGGCTAAACCACCCCTTCGAAAAAAAAGGTGTCAAAATGAGGTTAGTAAAAAGGTCAAAAGGGGGCTTAAAAATTCAATTTTGACAAAATTAATGCAGAGACAGTTTCACTGACCGTATGAGAAGCGATTCACGTGATTGGCTTTCATATTGTGCATCCTCGTTTTTTTTTGTTGTTTCTACGCAAGGATGCACAAATGATGGCTCATCACATGATTACACAATACCCGTAAAAGTTGTTTTCGGTTAGGACGCCTCGGCGCAACGTCACGATTACGCGCGCCGCGACACACCAGCAAGCAAGCATGGCAATGTGTGCGTGTGTGTGCGCCCCGACGAGCTGACTCTGGGCGCGCGGCCGACGCCAGCTACAGCCAGCTGTGCGCTCTCCCCGTAAGATAGTACAAGCATTACTCATTTATCATGAAAATTTTATTTCTATTTTTGCGTCTAGCTGTGTACATAAATGTACCATCTGCTTAAAAAGAAAATTAGACGCATTAGTCGAATAACTGCCCTAATAAATAAGTTCGTCAAATAAAAAAAAAAATGTTAATTAAATCTCTAAATAGGCTATGAATGTAATTTTTTTTTGTTCTCAGGACTTCGAAAGTGCCCAGATCGTCCGTGGGAATTGCTGCACGTGCAAAAATTGAAGCATTAGATAATATGGAGGTTCCTGTCAGCCAGAGGCAAATTTATGAGACCAGTGTAGTAAGTTGCAACCCGTGAGGGTTCGCAGGGAAATCGGCCTCAGCAAGTGCACGGCACCGCAAAGCAACAGCAACGCGCTGCACTCGCGCATTAGTCGGGTCACTCCGTTAGCGTGGAGTGGCATGCGGCAGCGGAATTGATGGAACTCTTTGAATTCCACCAGTGTTGTGCTGCTTTTAGACAAATTATGTCATTGCCGGGTCACAAACCCCCTCGCTGTCCAGGCGTTTCCTGCCTCTTCTCATCTTGTTTCGTTGCTTTCACTGTAAAAAAAAATAAATGAAAATTTAGACCATTTTTGTTACACTTTTTCGACCAGGACCGCTATTTTCTAAATCAGTTTCTGGTCCGGTCAAGTAAACATTTAGGAAATTAAAAGTTTCTGCCTCTCGCCGCTTAGCCGTACTGGCGCGCGATTTAAAATTCGACTTTGCCTCACCTACCTTTCGGAGCGGTGGACACGGCCGACCCTAGTGAGCATGACGGCAAGGTTGCCGTGGGTGTCCACCGCGGCGGGGCTGCGCAGGGCCCGCTTTTGAGTGACGGTGCGCGCGAACCTGCCGCGGGCCCCCTAAACTTAAGGCGCGATGCGCCTCCACTTCCGGTTGTCGGATCGCGCTCCAATTTGGCAGAGCTCCGTTTCAGACCAAGATCTTTCAGAATAACCACACGTGGAGGTCCAAATCGATTTGACGAAACACCCTACCCTCAGTGAGTGTGGCACGCGGTGTGCCAAACTCGGCCACTGGCCACTGGCACCACTAGTCCGGCGGCTAAGGGATTCCACCTTGCAAATAATGATTAAGCAATGAAACTTGGTAGGTAGGCTCCTTAGACCCTATTGAACACTTAAAGAAGTGGTGCCCAAGTGGTACCCTCCGCAGACCCCCCCTTTACCCCCCTTAAAAAACAATATTACACCAAACGACAGAAAAATTGGAACTTTTGAACGAAGCCTCGTAGAGACTTGCGGTTTGCGCCAAAATGTGCGTAACTAGTCACCTAAAATCAGTTATGACCTCCATACCAAGGCAGATAGAAACTTCGTTCTTTTTTCTTTTACTTTGATTGCTTGCGAAGATCCATTTTTTCGGGTCACAAAACAACACTTAGTGGTATTTCGGGGATTGATTGTTGCAAATGATGGACCAAGTGTTGTCTTGTGACCCGGAAATATGTTTTTAGAAACCATGTAATAAAGACGTTTCAAGAGCTGCTGATCAAAATGAGATAACAAGGGCTTCAAAATTAGAGCCCTATTTTTATTGAACAAGATAACTTTCTTCTCCGTTGACCAAAATGGTTCAAATATTGCACAGAGATACGTCAAGGGTGTACTCAACAGTCCCTTAATGGCGCACCTGAAAGCCTACCCGAAGGGGATAAACCAACTCTTTGAAAAAAAAGTGGTCAAAATGAGGTCAAATCAAGGGGTTACCCACTCTGGTAATCGTGTGTACACTTCGTCCAGTAATCATTGGTAATCACACACCAAAACTGGCTAGTTTTGCCGTTTTTATCGGATTTGGGGGGGTTTTCTTATGAAATTAGGCCAAAATGCTCTTAGCTGGCCAAAATTATGAAGTTTTTTTTAGTATGTTTGTAGGTAATCACTGGTAATCAGTAATCCTGTGTACACTCCTGAGCTGAGTGGTCAACCCCTTGGGTCAAATAAACGGTCGACAAATAGCACTAAAAATTCGTTTTGGACAAAATTTACGCAGAAGCAGTGCCACTGGCCGAGTAAAAAGCGATTTGCCAAGTTTTAACCCCCCTGTTTAAGCCTACCCCTTTCACACCCAAACAGGGTAACTTGTGATCGGGTGGTCGCAGAGCGACGGGGCCGACGCGGCGGTGGGTGACACATGAGGGCATGGCACTGGCGCCCATGTGCCAGTGTTTTCCCGTTTTGACACCCAAAGGTGGAAAAAACCTTGTTTTCTAAACACGATTTGAAGGTAAGTTCGACAACATTTCCTGACATCTTCGGTCGGTAAATTTATTGGTCCAAAGCGATTTAGAGAAGATCATCTTTGTTCCTTTGAGGGACCAGAAGAGCATAGTCGTGCACTGACTTCTTCAGGTATCTACAGTGACGCGGGTGAAAGTACCCCTGTGGGGTCAGAAACCAAACTTCTTAACACTGTCATTCTTATATGGACTTTTCATTTTATTGAGCACTTTAAAATTTTTTTGAGCAGACGTAAATTGTACTATTTTCTCATTACCTATGCACAATTTTGATCGTTTTGAAGGTAAAATTGTCAATAGATTATGTAAAAATCAAAAAGTACATTGCAATTTACTAAAAGTCAGGTTTAATGGACTAAATACCCTAAATAATGAACAAAAACGTGAGAAGCAAAAGAGAAAATTACATATTACGTTTGCACAAAAAGCTTTTTGGTAAGAGATAAAAAGTCAATACGAGTCTGTGAGTGAACCAGACAAAAAGAAAAGCACCTAGCCGGAGACCCTCTCAGATCTGGCTCCAACCCGGTTTTTTTTGGTTCATCTAATGAATACTGATTTTCTTAACACAATTTGGGCCGGATTCAACACCGATTGTGGATATAGTAGGGGTACAAAACCTCCAAAAAGGGCTGTTTTCGAGGGTTTGGGGCTTTTTGGGATCTCAGAACCTGCGGACTAAAATTACTGCCAAAATGGGTTTTCTTCAAGAAAAGGGTGCGCTCTTTCGAATGCCGGGTCGCACGAGGCTCTACAAGATCGGGTTCGGTCAGTACTGGGTCTCAAAGTAGCTCAATTTCACTATTTTCACTATAAATCAGGGCATTTTCAGGGTCGCTAAAAGTAGACCATCGACGATTTCGGTCCTTTTTAGCTTCAATGTACACTGCAAAAAAAATCCATCTTAATTTTAAGAAACTAGTTTGTGAAGCAGTTTACAAAGATTTTTTGCTATTAAAAGTAAGAAACTTTCCCCTCTTAAAACTAATAACCAAATTTTTAAAACTCATAGAATTTTGTTTATTAAATCCCATAATTATATTAGACTAAAGTGGGAGGAAAGAACGACTGCACTGACGTCCGAGGTACCATATATGTGTGACGGAAGCCTTTTTTAAAACGTGCATCATGCACCAGAACTGGATCAGCACTCAAAAATAGGATGTTGAAGAGAGGGAACCACTCTCCCTGCTTTCGTCACTGGCGGGATGAACTACACAACGGAGGAGGATTGTGCGTGCACCTAACCTCAGGTCCGACCGTAGACGCCAGCGAGTGGCAACATGAAAATGCGTTTTTCTCGACATCAGTGTATTATTTTGTTAAATACTTTTAGCTAACCGATAGAGAAGATATTTACGAACGCAACATATAGTATCATTTGCAAAAAGAAGGTATTTTAGAAACATTAATTGGAAATACTAATCGGGAAATGGTCACGGCGCTCCAAGCGCCACCTAGCGGCAGGTCTGTGAAACGTGGCCTTGGACCCAGCGGCTGACTGTGGACCATACCATGTGAGAAGTAGCTTGTCAACAGTTCGCGGGAATTTATCAAACTAAACCTTCGATTTACGTTGAATGTGACCGCACTCGCTGAAGCGTTCAACCTTTACTTGAAACAGTTTCAGAAATCTAGTTGTGAAAAGTCATAAGTCATCTGGATTTTAAGAGACGAATTATTACTTTTGAAAGGCAACCTTAGTTTTGACAAACCCAGTTTATGAGTTTTCAAAATGGTTTTGAAATTTACCAACTATTTCTTACTTTTCATTTTAGTTTTGGTAAATGTAATAAATTATAGCACTTTTCACAAACTTTTCTGAGTTTTCATATCATTTCAAAATATTATTAAGTTTAAGACATTTTTATGTCTTAAATTTCAGAAATTTTTTTGCAGTGTAACCTCCCCATAGGTGAAGACCCCCCACAAAATTTCGGCCGTCTTCGTCAGTTGTTCTAGGCACTGTGAGCACTTAGAGTTTTGGGTCAGGTTGTCACTGGGCTTAGGTGGTTTAGTGTCCAAAAAAATGTCGGTTTTTTAACTACGCTATCTCATTTTAATCAGCACCTTATGAAACGTCTTTATAACGTGGTTTCTAAAAACATATTTCCGGGTCACAAGACAACACTTAGTCCATCATTTGCAACCTTTGACCTCATTTTGACAACTTTTTTATTCAAAGAGTTGGTTTATCCCCTTAGGTAGGCTTTCAGGTGCGCTATTAAGGGACTGTTGAGTACACCCTTGACGTGCCTCTGTGCAATATTTGAACCATTTTGGTCAACGGAGAAGAAAGTTATCTTGTTCAATAAAAATAGGGCTCTAATTTTGAAGCCCTTGTTATCTCATTTTGATCAGCAGCTCTTGAGACGTCTTTATTACATGGTTTCTAAAAACATATTTCCGGGTCACAAGACAACACTTGGTCTATCATTTGCAACCATCAATCCCCGAAAAACCACTAAGTGTTGTTTTGTGACCCGAAGAAATGGATCTCCGCAAGCAATCAAAGTAAAAGAAAAATGAACGAAGTTTCTATCTGCCTTGGTTCAGAAGTTTGGTTTGTGACCCCACAGGGGGCCCTGGGGTACCCCAAACGAGGTACTTTACACCGCGTCACAGAAGATACCTATACATTATAGTTTCTGTATGTCGGGACAATGTCCCAAGCGAATTCTGCTGTTACAAGCCGGATGGAAAATTATTGTGAGTGTAGGTGTGGGCCCCATGAGCCCCAAAGGGGGTCTCCTGGGGCATGGACTCACTTTGAGATCACTTAACATCGAAATTACAATCAGAGTTGGGGAGCACAACGCATTGCAAGCAAGCACAAAGTATTCTGCGTTTCAAGGAAAGTGAGCCCCCTTTGGGGCCTCCCAGAGCCCCCCTGGGGCACTGTAGAGTAGTATGGAGGTCATAACTGATTTTAGGTGACTCGTTACGCACATTTTGGCGCAAACCGCAAGTCTCTACGAGGCTTCGTTCAAAAGTTCCAATTTTTCTGTCGTTTGGTGTAATATTGTTTTTTAAGGGGGGTAAAGGGGGGGTCTGCGGAGGGTACCACTTGGGCACCACTTCTTTAAGTGTTCAATATGGTCTAAGGAGCCTACCTACCAAGTTTCATTGCTTAATCATTATTTGCAAGGTCAGCCTGTTTTATGTCCCTTAGCCGCCGGACTACACCCGAGGCCGAGGCAAGGCCGGCTGGGCTACAGCCATTGCCGGCCGCGCCCAGGTAGCCACGGCTGAACCTCAGCCAGCCGCATTTGGCTGGCTG
Organism: Stenchaetothrips biformis; assembly: GCA_030522485.1. Classification (NCBI taxonomy): domain Eukaryota; kingdom Metazoa; phylum Arthropoda; class Insecta; order Thysanoptera; family Thripidae; genus Stenchaetothrips; species Stenchaetothrips biformis. The sequence continues at coordinate 13,906,613 of CM060100.1, forward strand.
GCCATGCGGCCCAGCCGTTGCAGCCAGCCGAGCCGGCCCATAAGTCCGACCTCTGGCTCGTAGACCCCCATCCGACCCCTCGCCGAAAAGGTTTGCCACTGATGGCGGAAATTCTCCTCCCGGGCATGTTATTTGTGATACGTGCTATAGCTCTTGCGCGGTTCGGACGGAATTTGCACCACAGACACACAGAGGACAACGACACACAGACACAAAGGCAAATGCATATGCCCTCCCCCAATTTTTGAAATAGAAGGCCTACAATGTTGTGAACCTACCCTATAGTTCGGAGGGTGCAGGCGTGAGTGGGAGGGCGTGAGCAGGGCCAGGGGTGAAGTGAGGGGCAAGGTGAAGTTAGGCGCTCCGCCGCTTCCTCACTCCCTGCCCCTTGCCCTGCCCACGCCCTCACGCTCACGGACCCACGCTCTCCTCATTGCATGTTCCACAGCTCCAGAAGCTAATTTGCTTTTTTATTGCATGCAGCTTATAATTCCATCTAACATCTTGAGGAAGTTGCTGCTGGAACTGCAACACGGAAAAAAAGAAATTCGCTGATTCAGCGAGAAAATCACTGTTTCAGCGAATTTTGGCCTTCTAGATTTGAGACGGGGGATTAATTTGCTGAAACAGCGAATTTTTGTTCGCTAATTAAATATTCGCTGAAATAGCAAACAAATATTGCTGGTATTGCGATTCGTGTACGCTGGGGTAGACATGAGGTATTGCCTTGGAAATGTGTTAGCTACTTTGTTTTCGCTGGAACAGCGAACAATTTTTTTCTTTTCAGGTAGCTTTTTTACCAGATCTAGAGAATCTAGTCAGCTGCAACAGCAGATCAATGTGCTGTTGTAGCACAAACTGCCTCCAGGATCTACAGGTAGCCGAAATGGAATAAATAAAAGTTTTATCAGAAGGAAAGTCTTTAATGTTCATCCCAATTTTCCCACAGTTGAGCACACACACATTACAACTAAATATAATATTTTGGCACAACAAATCTTTCACCTGAACACATTAGGAAGTCATACAGAGGGGTATGATCTAAAAGATCTTCATGGAAAATACAATAATGAGAACTCGAGTATTTTACTTCATACCCTCCAACATGCTCTTTCAATCCCAAGTTCGTAAGACTCTGACAAATAAACAAAGCTTTCTTTTCAACAATAAATATATCTATGACTTTGGCAAATTTAAGTTTTACTTCATTAATGACATCACAAACTAAAACCATTCTGTGTTTGTATACAGTGCCACACACTTCCACCCAATTCACTCTCTGTACAGTTTCAGATTTTTTCATGCACTTGGGTAATTTTGACTTGATACTGGTGTACAATAAATGATCACACAAGTCAATAACTTCTCCAGGACCACAAATCATTTGAGGAATGAGTGGGGGCTTAGTCAGAAATCTGAAGCACATAGACAGTTGATTCTTAATAGCAACTGATAGAGGTAAATTCCTGCGTGATGTAATTGCACGAGCATACTTGGTAACAACTTGCCTATGTTGAGCTTCACCACGCATTGAAGAAGCATGATTGGGTGATCCATTTTCACGCAAAAAAAATCCATAGTGCAAGTAATGATGGAACTTTGGAGGTAAATGTCCAACTAACTTAAGATACAGGGAATGGTGTTCATGAACCAGAAGATCTAACTGTTCACTCATCACAAGAGGCAACTCATTAGCCTGACAAATTTCCATAATTTCCTTGTGAAGCTTATACAAACACCAGTACTCATCATCTTCCGGAACAAGATCTCCTACAAGAACACCTAAAATACGTACTAAAGTGAAAATTTCACTGGCTGTTCCCTTAAGTTTAGATTTTGTAGCAAAATCATCAGCAATGGGTTGAAGCTAATTATCAGAATCACTAGGACCATAGTCAAAGAAGAACAATCTAGAGTTGAGAGTTGAAAGAGAAAAATACTTTGAATCGATACAATGTTTGATAACTGGTATGAGTACATAATGGCACATGCCCTCTGCCCCATCATGCATATTATCGACTGAGTGGTTCTGAACAACATGGTAAGAGCGTACTTTGTTAAATACACAGCCTTCCTTGATGCCAGTTAAAGAACAATCTGCACGTACAACATCATTATTATAATTAGTCAGATTTCTTAAAAGGGAGGCATCGTGCCTTGTCATACAACGAGTCAGCTCTTTAGGTGCCCTACATATGACACAAGGGTAATTGGCAGTAAAACCCTCAGCAAATCCTAAAATCCCATGCATACCTAAGTTATCACCCCTTATAAGATTAAGTACGAAGAAAATTTGTTTCTCTCCAAGGTCATCTGTTCGACACCAAATTCCTGTCTGTTCTAGAAAATTCAGTTCTTTAATAACAGGTTTAAACACCTCTGAATTATGGCTAGTTTTTCCTGGCGTACAGCTTTTACGGTCATCAGCATCAATCAAAAGAACCATGAAAATATTTTCAAGCTTGGACCGACAAGCAGGAGGTAGTGCTGGCAGCATAATGTACCCAGCTCCTAACTTTTCGGAGTGAGGACCCAAAGCTGCATTGGGTTCAACATCGTCATAGTAGAAGTCGATAGGGAGAACAATGTCAGTAACCTTAAATTTAGAAAGTATGAACTTCCACCGACAACCTTGAATAACGTTGCTGATGACCGCATCATTGGAGGCATTCTGTAAGTATTCTACATACTTAAGGGTGGAAGATAGAGCTCCTGGTAATTCAAACAAATTTTTTAGAACATGCCTGAAAGGTACAAACTGCCCAGTAGTTTTTACATATTTTACTTCAACACCTCCAGCAGTATTGAAACTCTTGGGCCGGCATTCACTTATAGTAAAAGATACAGGGGCAACATAAAAGCTGTTGGCTTTGAAATGTTCCATACGCAAGTAGTCAGAGGTCAGGCCCTGAAATGGATTCTTAATACAACTGAAAATGTTTCTTATATCTTCAATGGTCGATGGGAGTACTGAAGATCCCTCAAGAGCTTGCAACACTTTAGCTTCGAGAACCTCAACGAAGCCACCATTTAGGAACAAATCAATATCATCGATTAATGTCTGGACAAAATTTCTAGGAATGGACGGATTAGTATACAATTTGGCAACTAAGATTTCAACACCTTTGGAATACGTGGCTTTGAAATCTACTGCTGATAAATCAGGAACACTGTCAATGCCTTCAATATTGCTATCACTATTAAGAATGTCACTTATTTCTGGTACATGTTCATGGTCCTCAACAGATGATGTGACATGCTGGGTATTTATTCTCATATTACTATCAGTGACACAGGAATGAGCACTTTTTAAGTGCTTCAAATATGCTGGCAATGAAGAAAATGATCTACCACAGTCATCTTCACCGCAAATGAATCGTAAACCTCCATAACTAGGCAAGTGCATTTTTAAAAGACGAATTGAATCAAAATAAGCACTGCACGTTCCACACTTAACCATTATAACACAGTACAAAACAATTAACTTGAGAAGTCACCTAAGCACTAAAAGGGATGTGACCAGCCAGTACACACTTAAAAACAAAACAAAAATATTACAATAAGAAATTTTACCATGTAAAATAATTCAAGAAATAAAGAGAAAGGTACATTTTAGTCACTTAAACTCTACATAGGGACATAAATTGCACTGAAAAAATGTTTAAAGCATGACAAGAAAACAAAATACAAACAATTTTACATCATTAAAAAGTTGGAGTATTCACAAACAAATATTCATCAAACTCTAAAAAATTGCACTGAAACAATGTTTCAAACATTACAAGAAAACAAAATAAGAATTAACTTACACTGTAAACTTGGAGTATTCATAAACCAACCTATCAACAGAATCAAACTTTTTGTCCCATTTGGAGTCGAACCCATACATTGCACGCTGCAGGAAAAGCCAAAGTTGCTCTGACTCTGGTGGGTAGAATGCATGCAGCGCGTGGTACGATTTGAATGCCACATCAACAGCCTTGATGGGACTTTCCAGATTCACATATTCAAAGTTGTCATACTTCACAAGACACTTGTACTTGGTTTGCTTCTTCTCATTTTCCTTGATGACAACAGGTAACGGTTGGCAGGTGAGGTTGAACTTGGTCAACTTGGTTTGACGGGCCTCTAGGACAGTTTTTAAATCACCATGGCTCTACAAAACAAAAATGAACAGAAGTAAGTAATAATGGAACAGAACATAGCACTGATTATAGTCAACAATAAGATAAGCTCGGACTATTCACCTTAACTTTGAGCAAGAAAGAGTCCTTCATTTCTTGCCGTGAAGGACGCCAGTTAGACTTCTTGTAATTGACCACTGTGATAACTGGGAATAGTTGGCTGAGGGACAGAAAAACAAACAGACTTCTTTCACCTGAAAAGAAAAACAATTTTTGTAAATGTTGTGAGCCCAAGTAAAATGAAACAGCACAAAGAAATAAGCTTTAACCAAAGACATGCTTACATTGAGGTTTTTGATCAAAATCATCAAAATGGAAATCCTTGTTGATTGATCGCAATTTCTGAAGAACAAATTTCTCGAGTTTCTGGTACCCAAGATCCATTTTCATAAGTGCATTCTTCTGAATACATTCAAAGTCAATCTCCAACTGAAAAAGAAATTAAACATAACAGAATCAAACAAAAGTCTAACCAGATTTACTAAAAATTAAGTGACAATATTTTATAAATGTTGAAAAAAATCTCTAAGACCAAAGAACAAAAAGGAGAAAACAACTTACCAAAGTCCAGCCTAGCGGCTCTGTTATCTGAGGATAAGTTTCAGTGTAAGACACAACTTTAACATCACTTGACTTCTTTTTCTTCTTAATGGTTTTCTGTTTACTAGATGTTGCCTCCGATTCAGGTTCCACAACAGGTTTCTGCAATTCCTTCATGCGCCTCTTGCTAGTCTCTTTCCATGAAGAAAGCACTCTAGGCCAAGGTGTCACATTTTTATTTGCCAACCAAGTCAATGATGCAGATGTGCCTTCTTCAGCATCACCTGAAAGAAGGCAAGACGAATTAGAGAGGGAGAAAGAAAACCAATTACAATTGTACAGCTGCCTTTAAAAGTGGCATGTTGCCGAAAAAACTTACTATTTTCTAAGTCTGCATCAATTTCTGATTCTTCATCTTCACTGTCACTGGTCGAAGTAAGAACACCAAGAGTTTTGAAAGCTCGTCTTTGAGTGTAATACCTTCTTATTATTCTACCTTTCACCACTTTGCCTTTGCCGGAAGATTTGGTTTCAGGTCGGTACCATGTAGACTGCAAATAAATGTAATCCATGAGAAAAAAGACCGAAGGAGTAAAAAGATGAGTAAAATAGACTGAATTACTAACCAACAGCTCACTCTCAAAGAGCTCAGTTACTTTTGAGGCAAGAAATTGAGCTCGTTCTTTGGTGACACTGTAAAAAAAAAACAAAAAAAAAAACAGGTAAGCAATACAAAGTTTTAAACATTCTTCCTACACAAAAAAAAAACACTACTAGATACACTACAAACTCATTCCAGGGGAGCAAACACTAGCCATCACCATAGTTTCAAGACCCAAAACATGCTTGAATAACACAACATTATAATCACAACATAACTACAAATGAAAATACCGTCTGCCAAAGTCTCCCGCTGTTTCATGATTTATGATTAATTTGGCAAGGCTTCCCCTGTGGGAGTCGGTCAGGAAACGATTCTTTTTGTAAACATCCAATATCAGCTCTCCTGCTCCACCGGCTGACTTTAAAACTTCCTCCAATCCATAAAAAAAAAATGTACACCAAAGCACAGAAATTGTAATAACTGCCTATCATTGAGCATGAGTTTAAGGTAAACTAATCATGACATCAGTAATAGTACTGGATATGCAAAATGGATGCTAAATATTTTCAAAAAAAAAAAAAAAATTGGAGATCTTAGGAAAACATGGAAATCAAGGCACATATATCTAACATTGAAAGTAGAGCCAACACCTAAAATCGGAATGCATACTATGATAACAAGATAAAAATATATCTCATGAAGACTGGTTGAGTGAGTGCAAATGCACAGTTGAAAACCAATCACACCAAACACAGAACTAAGAGTAGACAGTTAACTGATGCTTATTAGATATAAATGAAATGTCATGCTTACAGCGAGGACACCAAAAATGTAAACGCACAGAACAAGAAGAGTCACAGTCTGAACAATGTCATAAGCTACTCTGATATCTGTAGAATGTTTCGCGCAAAGAAAAGAAAATGTAAACCTGAGAACATAACTTACATAACAACTTGATGGTCCAGATGATGCTTTAGTTCTCGTCTTAAAAGATTTGGACTGAGCACTTTTGGAGCGGGTATTGGTTCTGACAACATGGGACGATTCACTTGCATTGTCAGAATCCATTGTGCCATCCGACTGGTCACTCCCATGATTCTCTCCACCGTTGTCGCCAGTCAAGGACTCCTCAGCTTCAGTCACGATTTCACTGAGAGCCTTTTCCTGTGCAGCAGTGAGTGCGATTCCTCCTACAGAGAAGAAGACGTTAATTAGAGACAAACAGAGGCACAAAGAATACACGAGGGATAAATCTAACTTACCATTCTCTTCAGACTTTTCACCACTTGTTTGCAATTTGGAGATGGCCGCTTTGATACGATTCCTGGGCCCAATGAGAGGAACGAGTCCAGCCAAGTCATCGTCATTAAGAAGTTTCAAATCCTCAACAGTTGAAATCAAGTTTTCTGAAACCAGTAGAAACATGAGCAATACAACACAAGCATCACAAAAACAAAGTTCATTCAGACAATCACAGCCCCTTACATCGCAACCTAGTCACAACCAAAATAAGACCCAATTGATAGCAACATAACCTACAGCAACAAACACAGGTGTAACCAAATGTATTTCGTTCAGAGAATCACTAGCCAGATAATTCCGTGTTATCCTGATATCAATAAATGGAGGAAAGGACGAAAATGTCTAACATTCTCACATGGCGCGAGAATGCTCTAAACCGAAAGGAACGTTACCTTGCAAAGAACCCGTTAGAACCAAACTAACCGAAGTCGGAAGTTGCCTCGGCAATCAAATTGAGAACGCCAAGATTTTGGAAATCCTTCAAAGTGACAATATATTTAAGAAAACTAAAAGCGCAAGCTTATGCTTGTGAGTGCCCCTTTAACCTGCAGCCGCAACCTAAACGTACGAACAGACAGACTCACCCAGAAACTCGTTAATGATATCTTCACTGATATTAAGTTCTTTCAGAAATTTGATCACATCACCCATGTTGATTATTACTGGAAGAGCCTACCAAACTGAAAAACCGCATACACTTCTTCCTAGGCCCTAGGCCTACACACACAAAACGCGAACAAAGACGCCGGCTCGAGCGGGAAGCGGGGCGGGACGGGAAACGAAACGAAGGTGGAGGGGAGGGGGGACGTTCTAGAACTTTCGACGAGCGGGAAGGATTCGAACACGACTCCTGCAGCAGCGAATTTCTTTGCTGCAAATAAGAACGAAAATCAGCAGAAGAAGGTTTTTTAAGAAGTCGGTGATTCGGCGGAGAAAATATCTCGCAAAAAGTGGTTAAACAGTCAATAGACTCCCGTTTTCCACTTTTCAATCCAATGAATTTTGGGAACCAAAATATGAAGACTTTAAGCGAAAGTGAAAGTGAAGAGATGGACATGGGAAGTCATGAACCCTTTGACATGGACCTAATAAATAAGTACAAGGTTAGTACAAACAAAAATACAACAAATAATTTCCCATCGCTACTATTTTTCAATCCTAATTGGCTGTCTTGGATCACTGAAATTCATAGCCTTTTCAAAGAACACCTCATGTTCAATGTTAAACTAAAATAAGATGGGTTTTTATTGTAGAGCTTGTTGTGGTCAGGTTGTAGCCTGGCCAAATTAGGCTGAGTGTAACGAAGGCGGATCCCTCTTTTAACTCGTTAGAGTTTAACGCGTTATTTCTTTGTATTATTTTTGTCAATTCAGATTGTTTTTTTGTTTTTGTTTTGTTTTCTTTTAATTGTTTTATATTAACAGGATGAGATTTTTTAAATATTTATGTTTTCTTTCAGATTAATGAATTAGAAGAAGAGCTCAAGGTTTTGAAATCTGAAAAAAAAAAAAACACCTTATGTGGCATTGCATGATGTATCGGAAGGCATTACAAGAAATGGAAGGTGGATCAGAAGCTTTGAGGAAGACGCTCCAGGACTTTGAAGAAAACTCAGAATGTTACCATTCCTGCACTTGCTGTGAATATGAAGAATTAAATAACACACTGAGTCAGCTTCAGAAAGAAACACAGCAGGTAAATATTTCTAAAAAATATGCAGTTAAAAGTATTGGCTCTTAGTGTCCCTAATTCTTTATCTTTTCTTATAGTCAAGCAGCTACAAAAATGACCAGAAAGAGACACGTTGCCCTTGCTGCTCAACTGATGCGTTAATGATTGAAATATCACGATTCAAAAGATCTCTAAATCTTCATTGAATATGTTTGATACTTAAAATATTACCTCTTCCCTTGCATGGAAAGAGTACTCATGAGATCAATAAATAAATGCATTAAAAGTCTTAACATAACACTTGTTTAACAAATCAATGCGAGCAGACACTAGAGGAATAAAAGAAGAAAACGTTACTCACTCTCACTCTAAGGGTGCTACTACAATGAAGTCAAGAACTGATCGGCCATCAACTTTGAAATTCACATTTATCTTGTTGGATGGACTTGTCGGCCATATGGTTACTCTAAGTAGACAAAATGTGATGCAATATTGTAGAGAACATTATTCCTCATTCTATAAGACTATTTTCGATCTTATCATCACCACACATATGATTGTATAGCAAAAATAAAATTCTTAATTTGAATAAGTTAAATCAGATACTTTCATTTTTGTCATACAATCATGTGTGTGGTGATGATAAGATTGAAAATAGTGTTATAGCATGAGGAATAATGTTCTCTACAACATTGTATCGCATTTTGACTACGGAGCGTAACCATAAGACCAACAAGTCCGTCCAACAAGTTGAATGTGACATGAAAAGTTTATGACCGACTATTTATTTATTGTTTTATTTGGCGTAGGGCCCCTTTCAAGGTAGGCAACCTCTCGTGCACTGCTGCGGTGCTGTCGGGAGATGGGCGCAGAGCGACCCAGCGCTCACTCCAAGTGACACTCGTAACATTTGAGAAAAGACATAAATTTATCACCTACAACAGCAATATTGTTCTTTGCTTAAGCGAAAACTGCTGTGCTAAAACAGCAAGAAATAGTTCAGTAAGATAGCAGCTACAGACTTGCTATTCTGACAAATAGATTCGCAAAGCTAGCGAATTAGTTTGCTGTTGCAGCGAATATTAATTTAGCAGTCACATGTTCGCTGGATTAGCGAATTTCTTTTTTTCCGTGAAGAAGACAGAAGGGGCCCGTTTGTGGAGGCCCTCCAGAGTATGGGGGCCTTCCTCTGGAGTGATGAGGAGGTGCTGCCAATCAGTTCCCTGGTGCTGGTCAAATTTTCCCAGAGGACCTACCGGATCTCGTGGACAGACCGCAAAATGCGCCATGCATTTGTGCTCAACAATGAGAGGTAAGTTGACGACGGCAGTTTGACTTGTGAATCGCCTCGCCTCTCTCATGGCGCGTCCCGCAGCGGTGCGAGAGGCAGATGCCTCAACGACGCCGGCTCGCACACGCAGGAGTTCGTGGTGGCGACGAGCGCAGAGGACGGGTCTATGCCGCCGCCGCCCTCCGCCCCCGAGCTGCTGTCGCCCGGCGACGCGCCGCCACTACTCCTGCACGTCCTGGTCCCCACCGTGGCCGCCGCCATCTGCGTGTCCGCGGTGGGCGTCTGCATCGTCACGGTGGCGAGGAGGAGGTGAGCAAGCTGCCCCGAGTGCCGAGACCCACGTCGACGACCATCTCTAAGCTCCTCTCTGCCTGCAGGAAGGACTCCAGCGTCGGCGGAGCCGGCGGCTTCATCGGCACCAAGACCCTGGCCGAGGTGGAGAACAGGCGCAACCAGGACCACCATCACCACCAGCAGCAGCCTCACCACCAGCACCTGCAGCAGCAGCTGTACTTCCCGGCGAGGAAGGGCGACTCGAGCCTCAGCGGCCAGCAGGGCAGCGACACGTCTGGAGAGGCTAGCGTCCAGCATACGTCCGGCTCACTGTCGCACTCCACTAAAGCACTGATCGTAATGTACGTACTTAGCCCCTGCTGAAGCCAATCTCTGTCCCACAGCCGCGGACTACGACATTTGCCCGTACGCGACGTTCTCGCTGTCCAACGCGCAGCCGACCGTACCTGTGGCCGTGCTGGGGACGAGCCTGAGCGCGCGCAGCCCCGCGCCGGACTACTCGCTGCAGTTCCAGACCTTCTCGCAGCGCGACTGCTACGACGCGGTGCCGCGCCGCTCCCTCAGCCGGCCCGCCCTGCCCGCCCTGGCGCCGGACGGCTGCTACGGCAGCAGCTGAGCGATTAGCGAAGGCAGTTACTCCACTGAGGTTGAAGAGTTTTGCGTCGCCCCCGAGCAACAATATCGGATCTGCAAGCCACAGTTGATGACTATCCGATCTGCAAGCACCCCTCTGTAGAATATCCAATGTGCACCCGCCCCGCTATAGAATATCCGATCTGCATTCAGGCCGTTCTCTGAGTAATCACGGTAACAAGTTCTGACTCATCCCTATAATTCAAATCAATACAATTTTTGCGATTTATTTTAGTCTAGGAACACTTCTTGGACCTGAAAATAGCGTCGGATCGCAAAAATTGTATTGATTCGAATTATAGGGATGAGTCAAAACTTGATACCGTGAGAGAACGGCCTGAATGCAGATCGGATATTCTACAGCGGGGCGGATGCACATGGATATTCTACAGATGGGTGCTTGCAGATCGGATAGTCATCAACTGTGGCTTGCAGATCCGATATTGTTGCTCGAGGGCGACGTTTGTCTGTTTGTCAGCACTGCTTCTCCTAAACGGCTCGGCCGATCTGAATGATATTTTGCAGGGTTGTTCGGCATGTCCTTAGCTCACCACATGTAAGAATTCAGCTTACTATCTCAATTCATTCAGTCGTAACAACGTAAAAACACGAAAAACAGCGGCAGAAAAAGTGCCACTTTCTAGTAACTGCACATTTTTAAGACATTTTAACCTGGATTCGTATGGTTTGGAAGGTGCTGATGACAGAAATGAACTCCATTTCGACTCCAGATTAAAGTTTCAACCGCGTCGGGACCCGAAATGCCTAAGGTAATCTATTTCAACCCTTTACCACGCTGTGCACTACTCATTGCCACAACAAACCTTGAAAGAGTTTGCCGAAGGCAAGCAGGGAGCGCCGCAGGTAAGTGTAACGCCAGGCGTGGATTGTCGAAACTGGCGCAGCATCGCGAAGCGTGTTGCGTCTAGACACGGTCAGGCATATACCTACCTTGTTAAATATCTCCTTGGCTTGCCACACGCAAAAATTCAGCTTTCTTTCTCAATTCCTTCAAAAAAGCACCTAAAAAACGGCAGAAAAAGTGCAACTTGAAAGTGACTTTACATTTCAAAGACATTGCCCACTGTGGGATGTCAGTCCCCTACCAGAGGGAGCCAGGCGCGGCTCCAGGGACAGGGTAGTGGGGGTAATGACCCCCCTGAGCACTAGTTACACCGCGGTAGGCAACAAGCACCACTTTGCCCCTGCTAATGGGAAAAAAAGCACTGCTTTACCGTTCGCTTGGAAAAATTCTGGGATTTTGAGCAAATCAAGGCAGTTTGGAACCAGGTTCGAATCCCGGTTGGAGGGTGTGTTACTACAAAAAAATTTATATCGAGTATAACATTGTTTTTCTACACTCCCGACAAAAATTAGCGGAGCACTTTTTGTCCCTGCGATATTTTCTAAGTCTTTTGAGCTAGGAAGCTGAAATTTGGTACACGCGTGCCTCCATTACTCTTCTTGAGGCCTGCGAAGCGCGCGGGCCGTGCGCACACCCTTACGGACGGCATCCACCCCTAAGTGCGCAAGGGTGTAAAAAACGATGAAAACACGGCGTAGAAACCACTTCAAATTTTTCGGAAAGTCAAAATTTTTGGTGGACCGACTCAAATGAGTCTCCTCTTTGTAACGGTGCAAGCGGAATTCAATTCGGACCAACCCACCCCCTCCTGCAGCCACCCCCACCCCTTCGAGGGGGTGGATTTTGAACACATCCGAATTTTGCGCCAAATGGCTTGGGGGCGTCCCCCGTACCAGGCAAACATGTTTTTCCGCGGTTCCGACCACCCCCGGCGGAACCACCCCCCGCTGAACCCCCACCCCCTTTCGAACGACGGCTGACCGGGGTCCTTCGGTATGTGAAAAATGCTAAAAAACTTAAGGGGGCATTCCTCCAGTGTCCAAGAAGACGCCTCAACCGAGAAATCGAACGCCGGACCATTGCAACCCCTGCGGTAAGGGTGTTCACCCCCCAGCGCCCCTGCACGCCCCTGGAGGGGTTGGAAGCCCTTCGATGAGTGGTCTGGGTGAAAAAGACACGGCGAAAACGATCCTGAAGTTTTCAAGATGATCCAACAAACCGTTCGCCTTCCAGAGCGAAAAAAGCGCCATTTCCAGTGAAACCACCCCCTGACTTCCGCCCCTTCCAGCGACTTACTGAGTTAGGGTAGCAGCCCCTACCAACGTCGCCTCGCTCGGCCCAGGCATCATTTCGAAGGCCAGCAAGTTTCAGACCGATGCGACAACGAACGCGACCGTGGGAGCGACGCAATGAAGGCCCTGCACTCGGGCGGCGCGCGGCACGGCCAGTTTAGTGCCTCCTTGCGCCGGTGATGTAGGCAGGCCATCGGGCTTCCGGATCGCTTCGCTGCCTACCCCGCCGGCGCAAGGTGCCACTAAACTGGCCGCGCCGCGCGCCGCCCGAGTGCAGGGCCTTCATTGCGTCGCTCCCACGGTCGCGTTCGTTGTCGCATCGGTCTGAAACTTGCTGGCCTTCGAAATGATGCCTGGGCCGAGCGAGGCGACGTTGGTAGGGGCTGCTACCCTAACTCAGTAAGTCGCTGGAAGGGGCGGAAGTCAGGGGGTGGTTTCACTGGAAATGGCGCTTTTTTCGCTCTGGAAGGCGAACGGTTTGTTGGATCATCTTGAAAACTTCAGGATCGTTTTCGCCGTGTCTTTTTCACCCAGACCACTCATCGAAGGGCTTCCAACCCCTCCAGGGGCGTGCAGGGGCGCTGGGGGGTGAACACCCTTACCGCAGGGGTTGCAATGGTCCGGCGTTCGATTTCTCGGTTGAGGCGTCTTCTTGGACACTGGAGGAATGCCCCCTAAAGTTTTTTCGCATTTTTCACATACCGAAGGACCCCGGTCAGCCGTCGTTCGAAAGGGGGTGGGGGTTCAGCGGGGGGTGGTTCCGCCGGGGGTGGTCGGAACCGCGGAAAAACATGTTTGCCTGGTACGGGGGACGCCCCCAAGCCATTTGGCGCAAAATTCGGATGTGTTCAAAATCCACCCCCTCGAAGGGGTGGGGGTGGCTGCAGGAGGGGGTGGGTTGGTCCGAATTGAATTCCGCTTGCACCGTTACAAAGAGGAGACTCATTTGAGTCGGTCCACCAAAAATTTTGACTTTCCGAAAAATTTGAAGTGGTTTCTACGCCGTGTTTTCATCGTTTTTTACACCCTTGCGCACTTAGGGGTGGATGCCGTCCGTAAGGGTGTGCGCACGGCCCGCGCGCTTCGCAGGCCTCAAGAAGAGTAATGGAGGCACGCGTGTACCAAATTTCAGCTTCCTAGCTCAAAAGACTTAGAAAATATCGCAGGGACAATAAGTGCCCCGCTAATTTTTGTCGGGAGTGTAAATTGTTTTTGAGGGTGCTGATGACGAAAATAAGGTCCATTTGGACCCAATCCTGACCCTCAAATTTGAAGTCAACGGGACGGGCCAAAGTTGCTGATTTGTATCGCTGCTTTTCCTGTTATTATACATTTAAAATACAACGATTTTTGTACAAAGTACAATAGGGTTCAATGACAGGACGGTTCCAGTCCAGGAGTAGGGTGTTTCAAAAAAAATAGATTTTTGAAAGTAGTCGATTTTCTGGTTTGTCTAGGTCCCAAATGATCCCCCACCAAGTTTGAGCGAAATCGGTTTACATTTTCCCGGTGCAATGCGCGAGAGAAATTTTTGAGCCGCCTGGGGTCACCCACTGCCTCGTGTCTTGCCGCCGCGACTGTGGCGCCATCTGAGACCGGAGCTCAGTGAAATGTGGTGCCAATATTCCTTGAGGCTGCTCCTACCTGCCTGCAAAGTTGGGTTTCAGACTCCATCTCACTTGACTATGCGACAGGGCCTAAAGTGCATAAAATTGTTTTTTGAGGGGGACGGGGGGAAGGGGAAGGACGTCGTCAAATTTGCATGTGGGCCACTTTAACTGGTGTGCCAGAGAGAGATGTACCTGATCTGGACGGGACGATCCCGGTACCTCTAAGAAATATGCCTCTAGGAAAGAGACATTTTATATATTACTTCTAGGTTGTTTGCCTCTAACTTTTTCTACGCGTTTTTACCTCTAATTAGCGTAGATGTAATTCTTGTATTTTACCTCTAGTGTACCTCTGGGCAATTCGCGTCTACATATTTGACACGCATTTTACCTCTAGGCAATAAACGTCTACGGAATCACACGTATTTTACCTCTCAGCTATTCACGTCTACGGAACCGCACGTATTTCACCTCTAAGCTACCCGATCTTCACCAAATTTGGTATGCAGTCCCCCTGGGCGCCTCCCCGAACCGTCCGGTGGGGGTTTGAAGAGGATACCGGCCGGGGTCAGCTATGAGGGGCATGTGCGGGCGACGAGCAACTCGGAGAGGTTTTTGAGAAGTTTCGACCCAGGTTTGATTCCTGGTCCTCGTCCTCGGTGCAGAGACTTGGAAAGGTGGAAAAAACATGAAAAAGTATGTTTTTTTCTGATGTTTGTTCTTTTGTCTCCAAGGCCATGCTTTTTGTTTATTTTCCAATATCGTAGTGGACGATGGTGCGGTACTCCGCGCCCGTGTCGAGGAGGCACCGGCAGCAGGCGGCGCCGACGTGCGCCTCCAGCAGCCAGGACATGCGGGGCAGAAAGGCCGGGAGGATCGGCGGCAGGGGCGGCGCCGTGACAGTCCTTCCCGGCGGGCGGGGGGCGAGGCGTGGCCGTGATCGCGCCCGTCGACGCGGCCACTACTCGTTCCTCGCCCTGTGGCCGCGGGAGCGGCGTCGGTCATCTCGGTGGCGGCCAGGACTGCGGCGTCGGTCGCCGCGCCCGCGGTCCGGGTTGCCAGGCTTTCCGCGATGGTCCGCAGCTGCGCCAGCAGCTCCTCCAGGCCGGCAGGGCCGTGGCTGAGGCCGGCCACCGGCCGGGTGGCCGCGACCCTCGTGGGCTCGGCGTCCGGCGTGGTCCCTGGCGTCGTCCTGGTGGTCGCCTGCGGCAGACGACGGCCCGGTGTCGGCAGACACCTGGCCGATGCGGGGGCGCTTGGGCGGCGAGACCGGGAAGGCAGCCTCTACCATGCCTCCACCGTCACGGAGGGCCGCCGGGTTGGACGGGCGCATCGTCCGGCACGCGTCCACGTCGCCGTAGCCGTCCAGGAACTGCGTCGTCACGATGGTCTGGATGGCGTCCTCCTGGGAGGGTTGGTACGCCTCCCTGGTGAGGCGGAGGATGTCCCCGCCGAAGTCCACGACGGCCTCGCCTGACCGCTGCACGCGGCGGCTCAACTAGGCCGTGGCCAGGGTGCGGCGCTGCACCGGGCCAATGTGCGCGCT
Organism: Stenchaetothrips biformis; assembly: GCA_030522485.1. Taxonomy (NCBI): domain Eukaryota; kingdom Metazoa; phylum Arthropoda; class Insecta; order Thysanoptera; family Thripidae; genus Stenchaetothrips; species Stenchaetothrips biformis. The sequence continues at coordinate 13,922,445 of CM060100.1, forward strand.
ACCGGTCGAAGTCCGTGTGGTGGGACGAGTGCAGCGACTGCACCAGGTTGGCGGCGCGGCCCTTGAGGGCTTGCAGGCGACGGCCCCGGGTGTCCACCTGGGTGGCACTCTCGAAGTGGGTCGGCAACACCCGCCACGAGTAGCTGTCATCGATGTCCTGGATGGCTCCTTGCTGGTGGCGGTGCTGGCCGTCGACCTGACTGAGCGCTGCTGCTGCAGCAGGGTCATGGAGCTGGCGGCGAAGGTCTGCGCCAGGTGCTCCAGGGCGGCGACGCTCCGGCGTCCGTGGACTCAGGCTGCGGCAAGAGGTAGTCGCGGGGTAGTCTTGCAGGCTGGGGGTATCCCCTAACACTTAACAGCTGCTATGGTGCTCCGACGTGGCCGTCCAGGTCTTGGTGGTGAAGGACATCGACGCAACCTTCGGTGGGAAGGCGTGGCGTGGCGGACCCTTGGCACGGGCCGCTCTCACCACGCCGTTCTTGGGCTCGTTCTAAGAACATGCACCAGGGGCCATTGGAAAAGCCACACACTTCGATGGCAAGTTGAGGATTTATGACACCCCGTCGGCCACGTCGAGCGCCTGCCTTCACAGGACGTGTCGGCAACATCACGTGAGAGCGTTACCGCGAAAGCCATAAGATAAGTCATTGCAGCATCGCGCGAAAGCGCCCTTCTTCCCGCGATGATCTCAGCGCCCCGTTCACCGCTATCGCTTAATTATTTAGTGCAACTTTTTTCCTCCCTCGTGTATTATTGGGGAGCGGCGCACAGTGGGCCAGAAGACCGGTGGAGGCGGCCAAAATTCTACACGCGTTTTGAGCCCCAGAATCACTAAATGGGACTCGAACCGAACGTGTGACCCCACCAATGGATTGCTCTCCGAACGAGGAATCCATTGGTGGGGTCACACGTCCGGTTCGAGTCCTGCTTAGCGACTCTGGAGCTCAAAACGCGTCTAGAGTTTTGGCCGCCTCCACCGGTCTTCTGACCCACTGTGCGGCGTGTAAGTGGCAGATATCGGCAGAGCTCATCGGCCACTCCTGTCCGCGCATCGCGTACGAGCCCCTGGTCTAGAACAGCCTTTTGACCCCATCAAGGAGATGCCTAAGCCTCGGGGGCTCGCGATGCGTTGGTGAGCAGTAGACCAGGTGAGCACCACCGCGCGTATTTTTCACTTTGTAGCATGTCGCTTTAAATCACGCGGCCTGCCCTTTCGACCACACTCGGTCGATCCACCTGCGTCGCTAATTAAGGTAAACCGCTTTTATAGCCCCGTTTGCCAGTGCGTTTATGCAAACGTCACCGCTTAATTCAAAGTGATGTCAAACACTCTGGGCGTGCATGCATTATGCTATATGCACCTGTATGCACCCTAGGTGCACCTCGTGCTGGGTGGAACGAGGGCATTGCCCAGCAGGGAAGACCGTAAAGGGGTGTAAGTGCCTCTCTACGCGGACGGCCTATGAACCACGGACTGTAAAATACCAGTACTCGGCAGTCTGGGCTTCGAATGCTGTACAAGGAGAAACGGTTTCACTTTTCCCCTATCACTCTCATTCCAGGAACGTGACATCACGTTGAAAAGAACGTGACAGAATGTCACGTGCGTTTGAACGTGAACAAGCTAATTTTTGGCCGATTCACATCCAAACGAATGTGACACAACGCTCAAACGAGCGTGACATTTTGTCACGTTCGTTTCAACGTGATGTCACGTTCCTGGAATGAGAGTGTACGGTCGTCTTGCATTAATGTGTGGGCCTCTCACTGCCCATCCCAACTTATGACTTTCCTGCGATGCTTTCAGAACCTCTCTCTGTTTCAGGAGCGCCCACCGGGTGCCCTGGGAAGATAGTGGTCGCGACGGAAGAGAGACCCATCCCCTCTGCAGAGTTCCAAGGCGGTCCTCGGTTCATACCTAGACCCAGCCTTCCCAGACCAACCTCTGCTCCGCAACGCTTTCTCTGGATGAGAGCACACTAAATGTTGGTGATGCATGATTTTAAACCTGTGTATCGGCGTGCATAAAATTGTGTATAATTTGCATAAATTTATGCATTTTTACGCATGATATTACGCGAATTCCACGTATGCACAAAATAGTGCAAGTTGCGCGCACAAAATTCTACCTAAACACTTAGTGTGAGGGATTGCAAAGAGAGAAGTAGACGCGGGAGGGCGTCACTGCGTCAAACGCGGACCCTTTGCGCTCCACGCCGCTGCCGAACCTGCTGCTATTGGACGTCCCGGACGCGGCCGAGGAGGTCGAGACGGTCAAGAGGACCAACAAGAATCCAGCTTTCCCCCGCTGTTTTCCAGACCCAAGGTTCACCGCCAAGTACATCCCTCACACTAAGTGTTTAGGTAGAATTTTGTGCGTGCAACTTGCAAGATTTTGTGCATACGCCTTGGCTCGTCTGTCTACCAGAAGGACCACGCCGACAAAATCGCGATGGTGCAGCTCATCCCTCCCCTAGGATCCTTTGTTAGGCCTTCTGACTTCCTCCATGGCCCCGACGTGTCCACCTGCTTGCACCTCCAGACTGGGCCACCCGAGTATCCTGGACTTGGTATTGACCTCCTGACCGACGCAGCTCCATGTCGAGGTGCTCCACACATCACGTCGGACCGCGAAGCAATTTTCATCGACCTGGACACGGTGCAGCGGAAACTCAGCATCTTGTTCGACTTCAGAAAGGCAGGCTGGAGGGCTTAGTGCGCCGAGCTCGGCTGCTCACCCTGCCCGCACGAAGCTCCACCCCCGACGAGCTGGACCAGCACACCGCGAACCTCGTCCCGGCCGTCCAGGAGGCGATGGAGGCCGCCATCCCAATATGTCTGCATCACAGTCCCTTCAAGGCCTTCCCGGAGCACATCAAGGAGCTCTTCGCCGACTTAAGCCGGCTCCTCCCTCTGCCTTGGCGCGAGTGTCATGGGCCGGGCGGCAGGGCGAGGGCGGGTCAACGGGCTGCGCGCCGTGCGTTGAGCCACCCCTGCGAGCACGCGTGTCGAGCGGGCTGGCCTACCCTGCCTTTCGCAGGCGCTCCGGTGTGCAGCCTGCGCGGGCGGCGGCGAGGGCGGCGGGCGGCACGTCGCAGGCACAGCGGGCTTGCGGCTAGGGCGCAAAGACTCCAGCCCGAGCAATCGCAGTGGTATTCTCCTTGAGTCGAGTGTGATTACTTGGTTGTTCTTTTTAAATGGCAAGTATCTAAAGTAGGTTTGTTTGTCATCAGTTGTTTTCAATATGTGTCTCTCTGTTCAAGCTCCAGTGTTCATGAATGTGAGAGATCTGAAATTGTATTGAAGCGAGCTTTCTCTCACACTAAAGCTTCCGTTTAGTTTTTAAGAGTGGTTTCAGTTATTTCCGTAGTTCACCTACAGACTTTCCACGGAACAGGATAGGTACAGATACACTACAGAGCACTCCTGTAACAGACATATTCAGTGCACAGAATCCTCAATGACAGTCCGTTACAGAGATGTTCCGTAGTTTCAATTTTACAGACTCTCCGTACACAGAAAATTTTTGTGTAAAGAAGATCCGTAGCTGATCCCGTAGTGGATTACAAATTTAACTGGCTTATATGATAAACTCTTGAGGAAAAATAAGAATAAAGGGACAAAATTTTTGTCTTGCATAGCTCTTGCAAAGGAGCCAGTCGACAAATGTAAATGAAGTTTCATTGTTCAGTTCGTTGCTAACATATCACTTATCTGCCAAACACCATTTGCAGCAGCATGAAGCATTAGAAGCGTGGCAGATTGATCATGTACTGCATGAAATTCTGTACATAGCTGCGTCATTACATTTACCACTTCAACTTTACCGAGTCGTCCAGGAGTTGAATTAAAGGTCGGGCATTTGAGATCCAGTTGATCCAGTCCGGGCAAAATGAGTTAATGATAACCTCCTCTGGCATCCATTGTGTCTCCGTGAGCACCTATCACGATAGGCGAAGCTGCGCGATGGGATGTACAAAATCGTACAATGAAATACTTGTCGATTAAACTTTCGTTTTCCGATCAACAAAGATGGAGGGAGTTTGAAACGTAATAAAGCGTGCAGTGCACCGTACAACCAAACCGAAACATCGTTTTGAAGTGAAGTGACTGCGCTGCAGACGACAACAGTCGTCCTTGTTTTGTTTGGGATTCGCGCTATGAGAAATACGAGAGCACGACGAACGGCTACAGAGGGCGTCTCCTCGAGAAGGCACTCCGTACGATTCGGTGAGAAAACTTGTAAAGATCTCATTTTAATCATTTTACTTGCTTCTTTTGTATCTTTTGCGTACTTTAATTTCTCGTCGGGGGTGTGCCTACTGCTACCTACTGCCAGAGTTTGGTTAAGGAATTTTTCATTCTCACTGCCTGTTAAACGGCCTCATGCAGGAAGATGCCAAGGCTCGAGCCGTCAGGCAACTTGTTGTTTTGTAAACAAAATCTTGGCTGCTGCTGTTTTCTATGCGAATTAGGCGCTAGTTTCCGCTTCAATTTTGTATGATTTTTCTGCATTTTCGGTAAACGCAATAGTACTTGCTTTATGCTCCCCAACTAGTCTTTTCACCCGTTGTCTATTATCCAAGTTCGATTTTGCCGTCGAATATGTTTTTCCGAAGTTCATGCTCGGCAATGTTACCGATCACATTATTCGATTCATTCTGCTTTGTTTCTCTCTAATGCTCCGTAATGCATTGTTTTGCCTTTTAATTGATGCGTTAAATTGTTACCACATGCAGGACTAGGCACTGACTTGCATGTCTCAAAACTTTGTCTTGTCTTCTACGTGCAACAGCATAATGCTTCAATCATAACCTAACCCATGCCTTACAATTAAAAGCTTCCTTTTTTGTTTCAGGTGCATAAAATGAGAGGTACTATGAGTTGCAAAAGAATCGAACCCCCGCTGCCCGGGCCTGGCGATACCCCGCGCCGAGGTGTGCCCGGCGGCTTTGGAGGGGGGAGCGCGCTGTTGCCGAACTGAATTGGGTAGAGGGGGCACTGCAAGTGCGGGGAGGTGAGGAAGGGCGAGGGAAGGAGCATTCACGAAACGCAGCGAGGATCTGCCAAGCTGCCGAGCCTGGAGACCCCAAGGCACGCGCCGAGGTGGGCGGAGAAGAACCCAGCTGATCAGGTGGAAAAAGAAAACAAACAAACAAGTGAGCTCCGCGGCGTCGCCCTTTCCTTCTTCCTTTGAACGAACAGGCCCTGCGCCCACCTGTCTGTTGGGCCCTGCCCTTCACCCCGCAGGCATCGGGCTGTGGTGTCAGCTAGAGCACGCGGCGGCCCGGCCTTTCACCACGCGGGCAGCGCGCTGTGGTGTCAGACGCCGCGGCGGCCCGGCCTTTTTACCCGCCTTTATAGGGTGTCTTGAATTGGTGCGAGAGAGACAACGACGAGAGAAATCAGTTGGCTGTCAGCGCCCTTGGAGCAGGTTTATTTAAGAAAAGCAGGGTCTTACAATGACCCTCTTGGATTTCGCTGTTTTTTTGGTGGTCAGTAGTCCTCCCAGGTGGGAGTTCAGGGCCAAAATTTCAGAGCCCAAAAAAAATTATTTTGGAAGATATAGAGATCTTAAGTTCTCTTGGGACTTTTTGCATTGAATTTGGGATTTTCTTATAGCTTCGCGACTTTTGGTCCGATTAGCTTCAAATTCGGGTCCTAGCATCAAAATTGACTGAGGAAGACGATCGTGCCCTCAGATTCGACCTGCGACGTTTTTTTGATAGTTATTTTTCACTTCTTCTTGAAAAAATGACCAAAAAGGTCCCAAATCTTGGGATTTTGGACTTTTAATTTTAAAAATGTTTTAAAACCAGCCTTATCCGATGGAGAAAGATCCGCTGAATCCAAAAAACTCAACCTCAGATTTTTATCACTAACCGTTCCGGAGATATGCCACTCCAAAGTCAGGCAATATATTTTGGGTCCTAATTTCTGTGAGATTTTGCCGAGTTGCTCACTCCCATGAATTGGGCGGTCAGTTCCAGCGACGCAGGCCTTGTGCACTGGCTGGTTGTCTCCAGCGTGCCTTTCTAGCGCCTGCGCCGGCACAGTTGGGCTAGATAACAGGTAGAGGTGGTCAAAATTCCGGACGCGATTTGAGCTCCTTCACTGCCAGAAAAAAATCTCGGATTTAATGCGGAGAAAGTACCGCTAATTATTTTTCGGCCACTAGCGTTATAATTACGATTTAGGAACGGTCTAAAAAGAGGAACGGTGAGGTCAAAGAGAAGACACGGTGAAATTTTAAACCAGAACGGTGAAAAGGAATCGTCATATAATAACGGAAATCTTAGACCGGCAGACTGTTAACACCACCGTGCCTTCTGACCTCACCGTACCTTTTTTAGACCATTCCCAAAACCAACGGCTGAACCGTTGTTTATAAAATATATATTTCCGTGATATGAGTCATGGAGAAGACAGATCTGTTGATACGGAAAGACCTTTGCAGTCAATAACGCCAATCTTCCGCTAATGCAAACCTTTTTATTGAAACGGATTCATTTTTATCCCTTTTCTCCATATTATTCCTGAATTGTTGTTTTAAATTTGGTGAGTGGTAAGTTTACAAGATTAGGCTACGCAATTTTCAAGGTCATGAAATTTGGACAAAATCTTCTGGCATTTTGAGAGCAGATGGCGAGCAAGCGAAAAAGGGATAGCAGAAATGGATCGGACTCGGTTTCGTTTCACCAGAGGGTTACACTACGCTTTAGTTTTACCAGTGCACAGTGGGCCAGAAGACTGCGCAGGGGGCCGAAACTCTCGAAGCGTGTCGGTTTCCTAAGTCGCTAAATGGTGTTGGAACCGAACGTCTGACCCGACCCTTGGATTGCTTTCGGAACGATGAATCCATTGGTGGGGTCACACGCTCGGTTCGAGTCAAATTTAGCGACTCAGGAGCTCCAATCGCGTCCGGGTTTTGACCTCCACCTGTTATCTGGCCCACTGTGCCGGCGCAGGCGCTAGAAAGGCACGCTGGAGACAACCAACCAGTGCACAAGGCCTGCGTCGCTGGAACTGACCGCCCAATTCATGGGAGTGTGCAGCTCGGCAAAATCTCACAGAAATTAGGACCTAAAATATATTGCCTGACTTTGGAGTGGCATATCTCCGGAACGGTTAGTGATAAAAATCTGGGGTTGAGTTTTTTGGATTCAGCGGATCTTTCTCCATCGGATAAGGCTGGTTTTAAAACATTTTTAAAATTAAAAGTCCAAAATCCCAAGATTTGGGACCTTTTTGGTCATTTTTTCGAGAAGAAGTGAAAAATAACTATCAAAAAAACGTCGCAGGTCGAATCTGAGGGCACGATCGTCTTCCTCAGTCAATTTTGATGCTAGGACCCGAATTTGAAGCTAAACGGACTAAAAGTCGCGAAGCTATAAGAAAATCCCAAATTCAATGCAAAAAGTCCCAAGAAAACTTAAGATCTCTATATCTTCCAAAATAAATTTTTTTGGGCTCTGGAATTTTGGCCCTGAACTCCCACCTGGGAGGACTACTGACCACCGAAAAATCAGCGAAATCCAAGAGGGTCATTGTAAGACCCTGCTTTTCTTAAATAAACCCGCTCATTGCCGGTTAGTTGTGCCCCAAAGCATGTCCTTTCACTGTCAGTTAATCCTCCGCTGCTGCCTTTCACTACAGGCTGGCTGCCTGCTCGCCCCTCTTCTTTGCTGGCTGGCCGACTCAGAGCTTGCCTACGGTGTGACGCACGGAGCAGGCAGTAGGCGAATTCCGAGCACCGCTTTCGACCTTGTCTCTCTCGCTCCCTCACGGGCCGCCCTGTGAGTGCGAGAGAGACAGAGCGACGAAAGCAGTGCTCGGAATCAGCAGAGCGCTCCCCCCTCTCCCCCCCCCTATTCCCTTGCCCGGCCTGTGCCTGCGGCTAGGTGCGCGCGGTGTCATAAAACTGACCGCCCTTTCATCGGAAGCCCTCTGCCGGAGCACCGGACGCGCTTGCAGGTGGAAAACACATGTTGGAGCAGCGGCGCCGCGAAGTCGGCGGCAGACCGAAAGAAGAAGAAATGGAAGAAGACGAACCCCACGTGACAGGCTGGCAGGACGCCCCGACCTGCTGGCCGGTCAGTCCGTTCGCGAATCTCAACCGAGTGACATTTTCTGGGCATCGAGCGTTTCGCGAGCTAGGTTTTCCACAATGCCCTATTACTCAGAAAGTGAGCGCTGTTTTGTGGTGGGGCTGCGTGATACGGGCATGAGTTTATCGGATATTTTGGCGCACCCACGGGTGGAAATGTCTAAATGCACCTTGAAGAGATGGTTGCGACGCGATCGCGAAGAGGGCTTCGATGGTTTGAAAAACCGTCCGAAGACTGGACGACGGAGAGTAACAACGCCTGAGCAGGACGCCCAGCTGGTGGCAGCTGTCCAAGCCCCAGAAAACAAGAGGACACCCTGCACTCGAGTTCTGCGGGAACTTTTTCAAAATATAGACGTCCACAAGACAACGGTTTACCGCAGGTGAGTGTCACAGTTCAACACCTCTGGAATAAGTGCAACCCTCTCTTCGCGCCGCGCGCCGTTTCCCATGTTTGTGCGTTGATAAGCCACTTGTGGTCCTTCCCTGGCAGCACGCTCGGGGGCCAGTGGGTCCCGCCGCCGGTTACCCTTTCCCTCTGGCATGGCAACGCACCCGGCGGCGAGTTGGCTGCCCCTTCGTCGCGCGCCGTTCGCCTGGTCTGTGCCCCCTCCCCGGCTTGTCGCGGCCCCTCTCGCCGCGCGCCGCTCGCCCAATGGGTAATTCCACGTCAAATCACCACAGGCCCCAAATCGTGTATTCGCCGATTGGGACGATAATTTTATTTTAGGTTCACCTTACTACCAAGGGACCCGATACCAAAGGGTTTTGCGATAACTCACCCCGTTTGGCTGTGAGAATTTTTTAAAGTTTTCACCTTTTTTCAATGTTAGTAAATTGTTATGATTTATTCTCGGGCCGTAAATATTTTGGGAAATTGTTGAAAGTACCTACAGGCATGCAAAAAGTGACGAGGAAACCGAAAAAAATACTTTCGAGATGATGGGGTTAATATTTAGGTCTACATTAGACGTTATTCGTGAAAAAATTTCGAAAAATTGATTTTGTGAAAATACATCATATTAGTTTTGGAACGATATTTTGCTCAAATGACCCCTTGACATTGTCAAACAAAACCCCACACAGGGTATGGATGGCCAGCCCCAATCTGCTGAGTTTTGATTTTTTTCAATCTTCATTATTTTTTGTAGGCCGTATTTCGAGTCGTACGCCATATCACATGATGACGACTTTTATTCGCCTTTTTAAAAGGATTCGATTCCACTTAACAGAATTTTTTTTCCTCAAGTTAAAAAAAAAATGTCTGAAAGTTCGAAAAAAAATACTAAGTTCCGACATTTCTTTTTCAAACTTAAGGAAAAAAAATAATGATAAGTGGAATCGAATCCTTTTAAAAAGGCGAATAAAAGTCGTCATCATGTGATATGGCGTGCGACTCGAAATACGGCCTACAAAAAATAATGAAGATTGAAAAAAATCAAAACTCAGCAGATTGGGGCTGGCCATCCATACCCTGTGTGGGGTTTTGTTTGACAATGTCAAGGGGTCATTTGAGCAAAATATCGTTCCAAAACTAATATGATGTATTTTCACAAAATCAATTTTTCGAAATTTTTTCACGAATAACGTCTAATGTAGACCTAAATATTAACCCCATCATCTCGAAAGTATTTTTTTCGGTTTCCTCGTCACTTTTTGCATGCCTGTAGGTACTTTCAACAATTTCCCAAAATATTTACGGCCCGAGAATAAATCATAACAATTTACTAACATTGAAAAAAGGTGAAAACTTTAAAAAATTCTCACAGCCAAACGGGGTGAGTTATCGCAAAACCCTTTGGTATCGGGTCCCTTGGAAGTAAGGTGAACCTAAAATAAAATTATCGTCCCAATCGGCGAATACACGATTTGGGGCCTGTGGTGATTTGACGTGGAATTACCCCAATGCAAGTCCGTGCGCCCTCTGCCTCTCCACGGTTTTTTGCGACTTCCTTTTCTGCGCGCCGTTCACTTGAGCGATTTCGTGCCCCGATGGAACGCGCTATGTGTGCGATAAAGGCGGCACGCGACAAAGTTTTGCTTATTTCGGAGCAATGTCAACAATGTCCTTTTTTATTTTACAGACTGCAGCGGGCGGGCTTAAATGCATGCAGAACTGCCAAGAAGCCAAGGCTGACCGCGGCGCACAGGGCAGCCCGCCTTGCCTTTGCAAGGGCGCATGTGCACCATCCGCCGGAGTTCTGGGAGGACGTTGTCTTTTCTGACGAAAAGACATTCCGATCAGACACCAACTCGTGTTGGAGAGTGTGGAGGACAAAAGGCACACGGTGAGTGGCGATGCCTTTTCTAGTCTCTGCCTGAAGGTGTCAGTGTGATCAAAGTATTGATTGTGTTTTTTAAATGTTTGATTCTCAGGTATGACGAGGAGAATGTGCAGGAGGTCTCTGCGAGCGGCCACGTGACAGCAGGTTTTTGGGGCTGCATCCGCGGTGGTCAAGCCGTAGCCCTTGTGGAGACAAACCCACGCCAGGACAGTCATGAGTATTTGGGCTTGCTCAACCTGACCTTGAAGCCGCACATGGATGCTCTGCTTGGGCCCGACGAACCATTCCACTTCATGCAGGATAACGCGTCCATTCATACGGCGAGGCGTGTCATGGAGTTTTTTGCCGCGAATCGACACATTACCCTCATGGAGTTCCCTGCGAATTCACCGGACCTCAATCCGATCGAGCATGTGTGGGCGATCTTGGTCAGGGAGTGGGAGGCCGGCAATGAAAGGACAAAAGACGAGCTACGCGCTCACGTTCGCGTCGTGTGGAATCGGCTGCAGTCAAGGGCCGGACAAGAAATTATCAGCAGGCTGACAAGGTCCATGCCCCGGCGGCTGCAGGCCGTAATCGACGCGGAGGGTGGTTTCACAAAGTATTAGATTTAAGTTTCATTCCTGAGGTATAAACTTGAATGTATATTAAATGTTGTTACTAATTTATAGAATAATCTTTTATTTTAATTTCGTGTATTGTATTTTATGATTTCCGTTTAACTTCAGCTTCACTCTAAGTCAATGTTTCTAACCTAGTTTAAAGTCCTGTTATAAAATTATGTTAATTTTTATGTTTTTATGTTTATTTTATGTTAATTTAATTTTTAACTGTAAACAAATCTTACACTTTTTACCCCCGGAAAATAGAATTTAAAAAATTAGATAACATTTGAATTTAATTAAAACTGCCCTATAAAACAAAAACAAAACAAAAAAATATTTTTAAAAAAACGAAACACAGAGATAAGAAACGAAACAGCACGAAGAAGCACAAGGAGCACAATAAAAACCCGCCTGGCGACTGATTCCGCCTGCAACTTCATAGGTGTGTCTCTTTCACACTCACGGCGTCCCTGTCAGTGCGAAAGAGAAAGGTAACAACGCGCGTCTCCCGGCAGTGACACGTTGAACATTCGGGCAAATTCATGGAGTAGTCACCACACCGTAGTGCAGGGCGGGGCCGCCGCAGGGCCCAACTGACACCCGAAGGCACAGCCCGCGAGCCCACGTGGTGAGAGGCCAGCCGCCGCGTGCTCTAGCTGACACCACAGCGCGCTGCCCGCGTGGTGAAAGGCCGGGCCGCCGCGGTGTCTGACACCACAGCGCGATGCCCGCGTGGTGAAAGGCCGGGCCGCCACGGTGTCTGACACCTCAGCGCGCTGCCCGCGTGGTGAAAGGCCGGGCCGCCGCGGTGTCTGACACCACAGCGCGATGCCCGCGTGGTGAAAGGCCGGGCCGCCACGGTGTCTGACACCTCAGCGCGCTGCCCGCGTGGTGAAAGGCCGGGCCGCCGCGTGCTCTAGCTGACACCACAGCCCGATGCCCGCGGGGTGAAGGGCAGGGCCCAACAGACAGGTGGGCGCAGGGCCCGTTCGTTCAAAGGAAGAAGGAAAGGGCGACGCCGCGGAGCTCACTTGTTTGTTTGTTTTCTTTTTCCACCTGATCAGCTGGGTTCTTCTCCGCCCACCTTGGCGCGTGCCTTGGGGTCTCCAGGCTCGGCAGCTTGGCAGATCCTCGCTGCGTTTCGTGAATGCTCCTTCCCTCGCCCTTCCTCACCTCCCCGCACTTGCAGTGCCCCCTCTACCCAATTCAGTTCGGCAACAGCGCGCTCCCCCCTCCAAAGCCGCCGGGCACACCTCGGCGCGGGGTATCGCCAGGCCCGGGCAGCGGGGGTTCGATTCTTTTGCAACTCATAGTACCCATGGAACACTGTCTACTCAAAACTACTTGAATCATCCGACCATTGCAGGATGAGCCTGTTGATTTGCTGTAGGCGTAATCATGTGAGTACACACAGCAGGAGTCCGCTACACGGTGAAACCGATGTCTGGAAATTTCCAGATATTTTTTCGCATTTCCAGATATTATCTGGAAATGGCCGTTTTTTTCCAGATAATATCTGGAAATGTCTACTTTTTCCAGATAATATCTGGAAATAGTCAATTTCCAGATATATATCTGGAAAAAAAACGGCATTTCCAGATAATATCTGAAAATAAAATGTTCCAGATAATATCTGGAAATATTTTCCAGATAATGTCTGGAAACAAAGGCCTTGACGCCGAGGTCCACGGATTGGCGACCTGGGGGTCCCCGATGGTGTCCTCGAGGTCCCCAGGACACGTGGAGTCCAACGCCGAGGTCGCCGACTCTCTAGGACAAGCGGTTCCGGAGATACGAGGACGTACCAGAAGGAGTCCGTCAAAGCAACTTTTTAGTCGGAGGCCAAAATCATCTTCGGCCTCTGGCTGCCCGGAATGTCTCGGTACACCGACCCCAATTCTGACCGACCCCATTTGTTTTATTACTGACCCCGTCAGTTTCGACCACTTTTCACCGACCCCGCGGATACCCCCCCGTTGTTTGTATTTTCACACCGACCTCTTTTCTGACCGACCCCATCAATTTCGATCTTTTAACACCGACCCCGGCATACACCAAATCTTGCAGTTTTTAAAACACCGACCCCACATTTGACCGACCCCACACTTGACCGACCCCAGTTTTGACCGACCCCTGCAAAGTAACATCATTTCGGGGAGCACTCAGCGGGCCCCCCACCCTACGTCAAGACATAAAAGATAAGAGATTTCTCATACATGATGGCACGCGCTGTGTATGAGAAAACAAACTTGCGTTAATCGCCTACAAGTAGAAAAGCGGTGCGTCTCGGCCGTTTGAAGAGCGCCGGGAGGGTAGGCAGCCCATCGCATTCTCAACCTTTCTGGTTGCCTACCCTCTTAGGCGATGATGCCGTAGTCACCCTGGGGCACGGTGGCAACCCGGCAAGTGTAGCGTCGGCCAGGCGCCTGAGCGAGTGCCTACCGACCAATCGCCGGAGGAATAAAGGTATGGACCAGGGCTCGGCGGCTCCGTTCACATGACCGTCCAGGACACCAAGGCCGTGTCCAAGGGCGGCGTCATCGTGAACCTCGCGGCCGGGGACAACCGGCGCGGTGGATCTCTGGGCACGCGCCACTGTGCAGGCCACCAAGGCCGTGTCCAAGGGCGGCGTCATCGTGAACCTCGCGGCCGGGGACAACCGGCGCGGTGGATCTCTGGGCACGCGCCACTGTGCAGGCCACCAAGGCCGTGTCCAAGGGCGGCGTCATCGTAAACCTCGCGGCCGGGGAAAACCGGCGCGGTGGCCCTCTGGGCACGCGCCACCGTGCAGGCCACCAAGGCCGTGTCCAAGGGTGGCGTCAACCTGAACCTCGCGGCCTTATCTTCTGAGAAGTCATTTTATTTTTAGCAGTTTTAATGTTGCTAAGGGAAGTCTTTCTACGACAACACTTCTTGTTGAGTGAGTAAAGCAGTGAAGTTGAGCACTCATACGCCAACGACAACTGATCATAATCTTATTTCGTTCCAAATGATAAAAAAACTACCCACTTAGCTTAAAGGTGTTCAACCTTTAATATACATAAAGGGTAGCCTAGGCAAATCAATAAAGAACTTCGAGTCAGATCGCACCAACCGGTTCATTGCAAGGAGAATTTGAGGCAACGACTTAACTTGTAATCCTCAACAACTCAGAAACTAATGGAGTTGGGTGCCCTTACTTTGAGTTTAAGATCATCTAATGGTGAACATTTAAAATTTGAAACCAGATAAAAATCATACTGCCACAATTAATTACTTTAGAAAATGATATTTCACATTTTTAAAATTACAAACCTCAAGAAAAGCCGTGTTAGAATGAAAGCTGGTTTTCCAAATAATAGCAACACACACGAGACATAATGGTAAGAGAAGGATGGTTTCCAATTCTTTTTATTAAATTTTATTTGCTAACACAACACATTATAATACTGCAAAACCAAAACTTATTGCCAAAACAGTGATTTTAAAGACTTTGACATAGGCACGGAATAGCTATTCTTACTTTCTTTAGAATAAATGTTAATGTAATATGTCCATCTTAATAACAAATGTAAAATAGCTTGGGAGGCACTTCTTTGAAGTTAAAGTAACGATAATCTGATAACTTCTGTCAATTGCATTAGTCCAAACAAACGTGTTCAAGTGCTGAAAAATCAAACAAAAATTTTAGAACAAACTGAAAGACAGAAATAAAGAATACAGTGTACATTTCCCTTACGTACCATTTTCAGATGACTATGAGACATAGAAGGCCAATGAAACTATTCGAAGATTATTTGATGGCTTACGTTGTTGTTTCAGACAGTCAAATTTCCCCTATAAAAGTTCATTTAAAATCAGTAAGGGAAAAAAAGTCAACAAAATAGAAAAGGAGAAGGACAATATAGAATCAGAAGCATCAACACAAAGCCTCAGTTCCAATGCCAAGCCACTCTGCACTTAAACCTGGCATGATCACAATTAGTTAGTAGATAAAATATTGAGCAAGACAACGAGGACCTAAGACACATTTCAAGAACACATCCATGATAAGTAAAAACTATGACCGAGCTTAAAAATAAGTTACAGTAAGTAAGGACTGTCAAAAACATACCCACAGGAGCTCACCTTCTCATCGGATGCATCTGAAATATCCAACCTGCAGCACTACACCCATGCTGGCCGCGGTGCCGAGCTGCGATGGCGCCACCGCAAAGAAGAGCCTGCTGATCTGCCCCGACGCCTACGGGTTAGTTCACGGCCGTCCAGAGAAGCAACGACACCGACAGCGCCACGGAGAACGGCGTGCATTGGTCTGCACCGCCGCCGCCGCCGCCGCCGCCGCCGCCGCGGCCCTCCGCGGAACAGCGCCGTTACCCTCCGCAACGTGTAGATCCCCGTGTTACACGGCGCCGACGAACTGCGTGCTGCACCACGCCGGCGCCGCCACCGCGACGTGAAGGGCACCATGCTGAACACCGCCGTCGCCATCAGCGTGGACTGCGTGCTGCACCGCGCCGCCGCCACCGCGACCGCGACGTGAAGGGCACCATGCTGAACACCGCCGTCGCCATCAGCGTGGACTGCGTGCTGCACCGCGCCGCCGCCACCGCGACCGCGACGTGAAGGGCACCATGCTGAACACCGCCGTCGCCATCAGCGTGGACTGCGTGCTGCACCGCGCCGCCACCGTGACGTGAAGGGCACCATGCTGAACACCGCCGTCGCCATCAGCGTGGACTGCGTGCTGCACCGCGCCGCCGCCACCGCGACCGCGACGTGAAGGGCACCATGCTGAACACCGCCGTCGCCATCAGCGTGGACTGCGTGCTGCACCGCGCCGCCACCGTGACGTGAAGGGCACCATGCTGAACACCGCCGTCGCCATCAGCGTGGACTGCGTGCTGCACCGCGCCGCCGCCACCGCGACCGCGACGTGAAGGGCACCATGCTGAACACCGCCGTCGCCATCAGCGTGGACTGCGTGCTGCACCGCGCCGCCGCCACCGCGACCGCGACGTGAAGGGCACCATGCTGAACACCGCCGTCGCCATCAGCGTGGACTGCGTGCTGCACCGCGCCGCCGCCACGTGAAGAACCCCGCGCTGGACTCCGCCGCCGCCATCCGCGCTGACTGCGAGCTGCACCGCGCCGCCCCGACGTGAAGAACCCCGTGCTGCACTCCACCGTCGCCATCCGCGCTGACTGCGAGCTGCACTGCGCCGCCCTGACGTGAAGAGCACCGTGCTGCACTCCGCCGTCGCCATCCGCGCTGACTGCGACCTGCACAGCGCCGCCGTCACGTGAAGAACCCCGTGGAGCACTCCGCCGCCGCCATCCGCGCTGACTGCGAGCTGCACCGCGCCGCCGCCACGTGAAGAACCCCGCGCTGGACTCCGCCGCCGCCGTCCGCGCTGACTGCGAGCTGCACCGCGCCGCCCCGACGTGAAGAACCCCGTGCTGCACTCCACCGTCGCCATCCGCGCTGACTGCGAGCTGCACTGCGCCGCCCTGACGTGAAGAGCACCGTGCTGCACTCCGCCGTCGCCATCCGCGCTGACTGCGACCTGCACAGCGCCGCCGTCACGTGAAGAACCCCGTGGAGCACTCCGCCGCCGCCATCCGCGCTGACTGCGAGCTGCACCGCACCGCCGCCACGTGAAGAGCACCGTGCTGCACTCCGCTGCCGCCATCCGCGCTGATTGCGAGCTGCACCGCGCCGCCGCCACGTGAAGAACCCCGCGCTGGACTCCGCCGCCGCCATCCGCGCTGACTGCGAGCTACATCACAATGAATGATTGTGACATTCTTGATCACAGAGAAGAAAACAAACATCAACAGACGACAGCAATGTAACTTTCACGCATACACTCCAATCCCATGCGCCGGTCGTCTCTTGTCTCTCGTCCAAGGAAATACTATCAAGAAATGAAGGTTAGGGATCCCGGCTATATCAAGTTAAGGAAATTCACAGTTCACAGTTCACAGATATGGCCAGGGGTGAGGTGGGCAGCACAACTCACCCGTTCCCCGCCTCACCCCTGACCCTATCTGTGAACTGTGAACTGTGAACTTCTTTAACTTGATATAGCCCCCATTTCGTAGCAAAGGCTTAAACGATGTTAGTGTGAATGACAAACAGATAAGAGACATTGAAAACTGAAAATATAAAATGCTTACTTGGGAAAGATTGTGAAACTCTGCAGGCTTCAGGTCATAGCAAACCCACAAGCACGAAGAAATTAATTTCTAGTACACAGGAATTTCCTAGCGACTGCCGTCTGCTGCTGCAAGTGTTTGTCTTCTTCTTTTTGTTCTCCTTCCTGTGTTCTCCTTCAACCCACATATTCAGATTCAGATTAATTTTTCATATTACAAAAATGAAAAGTTTTCTTATGGGCCAGGCACCGTCGGCTGTGACGTCACCATGCACCCGTCAGATTGGAAGTGTCAGAAAACGCATAGAGTAAAAAAAACTGGGTTCAGTGAAAGGCATTTTCCCATAATGGTGACTCAGACATTGGTACTTGACAGTGGTTTCAAAGTGACAAAGCAATATAAAGTGAGTGAAAATTTTGTTGGGGTTAGTCGTCCCCAGCCGATGGAGCAGTTCCAATAGTGCTCACCACGCCCAGACAGAGCGCGCTGAGCTTTGCCTTCGAATGCGACTTTAAACTGAACTGCAAATTGTTGTTGTTGATTACTGTGATATCTTTTCCTACTGGGCTCCTCAACGTATGTGTTTGTATCGTCGTTCCAGTGAAACCTATCTGTGATGCCTCCAGAAATATCAATTGGAGATGGTATTCGCAAGGGAACTCATTTCGTCCATGGCCCCGATGGGTACAGTTATCATTATAATAGAACAATGAAGGGAGGCAGGTTAAGTTTGGAGTGCTTTGGCTACCGAAAAAACTGCAGGGGGAGAGCAAGTGTTAATAATCAAGGAGAAGAATTCAGGCAGACACAGCGGCACAATCATGAGCCGAATTGGAACATTCTGCATGAGCGAAGACTTCGTACAGCTGTCCTTGACCGGTGTCGACTTGGTGACACTGCATCATTTAGAACAATATATGATGAAGAGAGGAACAAGTTGAGGTGGGTACCTGTCATGTTTCAGGATTAAAGCAACGAAATATTCTATTTAGAATACTTTAAATATTGTATTTCTGTCATCAGGATTCCACGGCTAGCTGCAGCCAACATTCCTTTCCACCTCTTACTACCATCAATGCAACGAGCAAGGGAGAAGTCCCTTCCTCATCCCTTGCCTCGCAATCTCAGTGAACTGGACAGAACATTGCGGGATCCGCGCTATTCTTACTTGACAAGAACACTCGATGGCCATGATTCAATTTATTCTGGGGCTGCAGGATCCACCCTCAACGGTTCAAAGTGTCTCATATTCATCAGTAAGAGAATGCTGCGCTATTTAGGCCGTAGGAAGAAGTCCCTTTTCACTGATGCCACTTTTTGTGTAGTACCAAGAAACTTGGGCTGCTCACAAGTTTGGAACATCGTGACTGTCCGACGGTATCATGTAAGTCCACTGGTAACAGAGTTGGGACTGCTCCTGGAGCGACATTGTTAACCGAATGTTCTCAATGTTTCTTTAGGTTGTGGCTATCGGCAGCATCATGATGCAGAGCAAAAGTACATTGTGTTATAGAACAGCAATAAGGGCTCTTAAGCAACTCATTCCTGGATATAGACCAAGGTCAATTATGTGTGACTATGAGTCATCTCAACAGAAGGCATTTTCCCTTGAGTATCCATTTGTTGACCGTTCCGGATGTCTCTTTCATGCAGACAAGGTAGGTTTGGAATTTTATGTGAATAATTGTGAAGCTTCTTGACCGTTTCATATTGTATTTTATTTTTCTATATTACAGGCAATACTTGGCAAAGCCAAAGAACAAGGCCTCGTACCGCTGATCAAAGAAGACGAAGTTTGTGACACAGTAGTAAGGAGTACGTGTGCTCTTCCATTGCTCCCATCTCATCTAATTGTTGATGCAGTAAATGAATTGGCAGAGTGGGCTGGACACATGGGTCGGTGGGACCATTTGTCATCACTTTTTGTGTATGTCAAAGACACATGGCTTTCACCCTCCAGGCTGCCCATTTTCTCTGTGTACAAGTGCCAACATAGGACATCCAACTGCTGTGAGTCGTACAACGACACAATGCAGTCTTCATTGGACCAATTGGCTCACCCAAATGTTTTCAGACTGATCAGTAAGTCCTCTCTGTTATTTGCCTCTTGCATAATTCAAATCTGTTAATTGCAAATGTTCAGTGTCCATACCTGCTGAAGCGAGACAGTGTAACTTAAATCTAGGATGTGAGGAAATTGGATCAAACGTTTTTGGTCTAACGATTAACAAAAGACCTATCACTCATGAAAAGAAAATTGGAAAGAAGACCCGAGCACTAATTTTTCCACTTAATTTGTTTGGTTACGCTGGGAATTTTTTTCGAAATCACAAAACTCTTATAACCAAAATAAGTCATTTCAGAGGTGGACCAAATGTTATTTTTTGGCTTTCGCGACCGCTTACTCTGTGTTGAGCATGTAGAACTTCTACATGCTCAACACAGAGAAGCTCCTATAAAGAACTTTGGCATTTGCAGAATCATACCTCCTTTTTTACATAAAAGTGGTGAAAACAAATACTATGCACTAGTTTGGTTTTATTAAATCTGGCTTGTAGGACTGGGGCACTAATAATAATAATTCAAACTTTCAAACTTAAGCCACAGAACTGTGCAAACTGTTCCTGCTACAAGAGAAAAAATACTTCATGGAACAGCTGATTTTAAGGTGCTAACACAATGGCGTCAACAACTCATCGCTAATCAACTTGTGTTTTCATTGGTAGGGGGTTGTAAGCCATACGGTTAATCTCTGTAATCAAAGTGTGATATAGTCTTGTAGAGAACAGTATTCCTTATGCTTTAAGACTAATTTTAGTCTGGTCATCACCACATAATATATATTATAACCAAAATAAAATTGTTGATTTGAATAATTCACATCAGACAATTTTATTTTTGCTATATAATCATATGTGTGGTGATGAACAGACTAAAATTAGTCTTAAAGCATAAGGAATACTGTTCTCTACAAGACTATATCACACTCTGATTACAGACATTAACCATATAGCTTACAACCCCCTACCAATGAAACACTCAAAACAAAAGTGATGAGTTTGGTGAGGTCATTGTAGGAGCACCTTTACACAGATGTCAATTCAGCTATCAGGCTTTGCTATCAAGTTTTCTATTCAGGGGTGCAAAGGGTAGCATATGAACTTGCAGAGCCTGAACCTATGTCCTTTTCTGTCCTAGATTTTGGTACACCTAGGGGTGAAGACAATTTTCTATTCTGATGACTGTTGCAAAATCGTGTGTTGCAGGTACTTTTGTTCGTCTTGAGGATAGGTACACACAAGACCTGTGTACTTTGAGGCATGGGGGGCGCATTGGCAGAAATAGGACGCTCTCGGCCATATGCAATGACGACCGCATCAAGGGCCTAAACGCAGATCTCGAAGAAGACAGCATCAGCTTGCGCACATTCCTTCGAAGGGCATCAAGAAGGATGCAGAATGTGTACAATGATGTGTTGGGCCTCATTGAGAAGGAAGATCCTTAGGACTGTTGTCGCTTTAGTGCCCTGTTTCTCTCTCTCTCTCTTTACATTTTTTTGTTTTGTTTGTGGTTTTGAGTCAAAGGAGAAAAAAATAGTCAAGCTGTAAACTGAAATGTGATGTTTTATTACTTTGTCAATGATTGTAAAACTATTCTTGCTTCAATAAATCAATGTAACTTTTATTGTTGATATTGATATGCCTTGTTTTTGCACAACAAATTATTAGGTACTAAGGCAAGGATTCCCACCACTGAAAAAATTAAAGTCGTTCACATATGTGTTAACAGTGTTAAATTCTGGGGGGACATAAGAAAACAAAAGGAGAAAATGCACATATTTGATAATACTACTACATGCATCATGAAACACCTCCAAAGGTTCGGTTGAAGCTCACATGGTCCTTCACATCTTTTGACGATACAGAGGACTTGACCACCTGGAGAGCTATCTTGAAGTCGTCCATTGACACAGGGCGGAGCTGGAAGGAGGAGAGGTTTCACATCAGTACTGAAGAGTAATTTATGAAATCATGATTTTGATCATATTTTTTTAGAGTAATCTGAAGAATACTTATCCCAATTCACTTTGTAAATCTGGAAGTGGCAATTTTCTTAATAAATCATGCGTGCCCTATCAAGATATATCGTCTTAACTAACATCTTTTCAAATTATAGTCTAGCATGAAAAACGGTACACGTAATTGCAAGGTGACATGTACAAATGCTTTGAGAATCATGCAAATTTGTTCATTAGGTAGTATTGACTTTTCGTATGCAGCTTGCATCACCAAGCCACTGACGTATTTCCTCTACTCCTGCTTAAGGGTGCTACTACAACAACTCATCGACTCATCGTTAATCATTTTTCACATTGAATTTTGAGTACTTTTGAAAGAAAATTACCAAAGATCGAAAATAGTTGCTTCAGGTGTGGTAAGCCCATGCACTACAGGAAGATGTACAGAAGCAAAGAAACATCACTATGCGTCTATAAGTTGAACGGTATGGCAGGTAGCTGTAACAGCAGTTACTTCTAATTTGGCTTGTTTTAGTGATCACGCTGTTACAGCTACCTGCCATACCGTTCAACTTATAGACGCATAGTGATGTTTCTTTGCTTCTGTACATCTTCCTGTAGTGCATGGGCTTACCATACTTTAAGCAACTATATTCGATCTTTGGTAATGTTCATTCATAAGTACTCAAAATTCAAAGTGAAAAATGATGAACGATGAGTCGATGACTTGGTTGTAGTAGCACCCTTAGGTAATTTAAATAACTTAATAACCTGACGCTTAACTGAATAAGATTTGATGGCAATATTATACTTACATCCATGACATCGATGTGTTGGATTGCACCTGGGGGAAGCGTCCTCACTGGTCCATTGATCGCATGTGTCACAAGGTTTTTGATGTCGGCCCCAGAATAGAATTCTGTCGCCTTGGCAACTTCATCAACTTGGCTCTCAGTCACATCATAGGTCACACCATCAAGGGCCTGGTAGATAATCTTTTTGCGAGCCTGTAAAGAATGAATGCAGGTTATTGTATATTATATAACTTGACCTAAATTTATTTTGAACTCACCTCAACGTCAGGCAATGGGACATAGAGCCGCTTCTGGAAGCGGCGCCTCACAGCCTCATCTATGTCAAATGGCCGGTTGGTGGCCCCAATGAACAGTAGCCTGTTCCGGCTCTCAATGATTTTGTCCTGAAAAAAGTACCAGCATAAATTTATTCAAGAAGCAGAAGAAGGCAATAACTCCTTTGTGGCAATTTTTCAGCAGAAACAAAAAACTGTTGGCAGGGAAAGCGAAAACTAAACGAATAAATGTTCTGATGAAGAGTTCAAAAAGTCAATGTTAAATTTTGAAATAAAAACATTTAAAGTGTAAGGCCAGTCAGCAGAGGGTTTCTATGACTTATCACTTTCCGTTAAAATGGAAAACAGAATCAGGTCGAGTTATATTTCCTAAATGAATTCGAATTTGGAGAGAAGTCAAATGGAACTATACTCTGCACAAAGAGTTTGCTACTCTGGTATATTTTTTGAACTTGTCTCTCTTTGCCAACCTGAGTTGAAAAAAAAAGGGAGTTTAGGTTGAGTTGATTCTTTTGAAAGTAAATTCATAAAAATACAAGGTTTGGCAATTTTGTCAACAGACTCATGTGGACTTTGATTAAATTAGTGCCATTTTCCGTTGAAATAAAGACTGCACAAGGGGTTAAGTTGAGATATATTCTTTTTCAAAGTGAATTCTTTCCTGACTGCTAAGTGAGTCACATAATTTGGTGCAATGGTGAAAACCATTCTTAAGACACAATAATAAAATAAAAACTCAATTTGGAGATAAGTCAAGGTATTCCCTTCTTCTGCTTCCTAAATCTAAATAAGGGTTGAATTTCATTCATTTAGTATTTGGTGGTATTTGGCACCGTTCCACTCACCATCTGTATCAGAAATTCTGTCTTGACTTTGCCCGCACCTGAGTCGTTACTTTTTTCATTGCGCATGGACAAAAGGGCCTCCATTTCATCCAGAAATATAATGGCAGGCTGCAGTGCCCTGTACAGAAAATTCACGATTAACAAACAAAAAAGTTCAAGGTGTATCACATAATCACATCAGCTAGTGACCCTACCAAGCTAAATCAAACAGCGATTTGACATTTTTTTCAGCATCGCCAACCCACTTAGACATTATGGTAGAGGCTTAGATAGGTATAAACATGCTGCCAGCCCATTCCGAGGCTATGACCAAAACACCAGTATCCCCCAGACCAACACACATAAGAAATAGGAGCTCACCAATCATGGTTTTGCCTGTTCCTGGAGGGCCAAACAGCATGATTCCTTTTGGCGGCCTCCTAGGACCTTGGAAGATATCAGGCCTTTGGACGGGCCAGATGACGGACTCCTGGAGAACACAATGCAACATTAATAATAACTTTCAATTTTATGGAAAGTACATTGGGATGTGCTTAAACGTACCTCGACTAGCTGCTTCACTGCATCGAGTCCCACCACCTCGTCCCAGGTTTTGCGGGAGGGGGCATTATCAACCAGGGTATCAATGACATTGGCATTGTGTTTGTCTTGAGCCAAACCAGCCTCTATCAGTTTGTAGGTGATTTCTTCTCTTAAAATCTCCTTTTGACGAGCAGTCCTCTACATTGCAGTCAAGCAGGTTTCAAACATTAATACAAGGCAAGAAATGTATCGGAATCTTATTGCACACACAAAGGGACAAACATTACACTTACTGTTTCACCAGGGAAAACGGTCAGCTTGAAACCGGCCTGCAATTGTTTTTCAAATCAACAATTATTGTGTTTATGGGAAGTGTAACAAGAAAATAAAACCAAGGTTAACCAAGCCCTGTAGAGCAATTCCATCTCAAAGTAACCAAAGAGTCATGCAAGGCCTTAACAAAGAAAAAGTCAAGTGCATCTATTTGAAGGAAATAAGTGAACACACATTAAGCTCAGACTAAGATCAAATCAATGAATGCAAACAAATAATGTGGGCCGTTACAAAATTTTGACACATCAGTTTCTTGAAATTAACTTCACCCACAGTCACTACTTAAAAAAAAAAAAAAAGGAGTGGTTTGAGTGCCAATATTTCAAACTGATGCTTACCCTACTTAACTTCTGCGCTATGCTGCTTAAAAGTGTAGAATAGGTGTGCTTACCCAAAGGCCCACAAGACTTCATTATTACTTAAACTATAAATGCTGAGAACTAATGTTTTCTTTTCCAGGGAACTAATTTTGAAAAAAAAAAAATCCTTTACTGACTTAGGTGGAGCCGAAGGCTGAACATAAGATCTTTGGTCACGTTGAGACTTAATTGCATTGGAGCACTCACTTCCTTCTCCTTCTCCTGGAGCTGCAGTTTTGTGGCCTCCAACTCTGTTGTACAGAAACACAGATAATTAGATTTGTTGGACAAGCTGGCCATACACACACAAAACAGTACTCAAATGTTTACCTTTCTGCAGAGCACTTATTTGGTCTGTCTGCTCCTGGATGGTCATTTCTAATTTTTTCTTTTGAGACCGTACAGGTTTTGGTAAACTAAGAGGGCTGCGGGTATTTTTTTTTGCAGGAACAGCTTTTTTTGGCGATGAAATGTCATCATCATCATCGATAATGGTGAGGGATGAAGTTGCAGCTGTAGCTGCACTTGCTGCACTCGCAGACCTGGTCTTCACCGAACTTAGTTGAGTCTGCAAATGGAACGTCATAAAAACGAGTCCAAATAATTTCACATATGGCAAGAAGGATGTCTCGCTTGGACTTCATACCTTAAATTGGCTCAACGTAGTTTGTTTCTTGGGGACCGTGACTACTTTGGGTTTTGTTTGCTTCTTGGGTGGTTCGAAGTCACTATCCGGATCCTGCAAACAACAACAGAAATAGAAAAGACACTTAAATACAGTATTTCCTTTGATATAAATATAGAGCTACATGATGAGAATGACTACCCATGATGTTAAAATAGCATTCCATATTTTAAAAAATAATTTAACTTGATATTTTGTTTGAAACTTTTACCACAATGAAGCCAATAAGGGAAAGGTATGATGAGATAAAACATCATTTATTTCTCTCTCCCTCTCTCATTCTCTGCGTTCAGGTTCAGGGGTTATTTGAAATACTTTCTCAAGACCATAAGTGGCATGAAAAATAATATCACCCACTGTAAGAAGACACTGAACACATAGTATAAAATTTTCTCAACCTGTAGCAGTCAACATTTCACAAATAAAAGGGTCCTCCAAACAAATGTCTAGGTTTCTTGAAAGATACTCAGTAGGAAAGTGGTTTTGCCCATACAGAGTAAAAATTATTTTTCTACTGTAACGGTTTGGATCCCATACCCAAAGGAAGATATTCTTAAGACGTCACAAAATCAGGAGATTGTCACAAGGAGGCAAAGATAAAACTGAAGCAAGTATGACAGTACCAAATTTATACTGCCCCCCTCCCCTCCCAAAACCAAAAAAAAAAAATATAATTTAAAGAACTTACAGAAAAGTTAGAATCATCATCAACGCCAAAGACAGGATCAATCAATGTGCTCGGCGAGCTCTCCCTGGCACTAAAGACTGGCTCAAATATTGCACTTGGGTTCTCCTTAGCAGTACCATCGGTTGCAGCCTTCATCCTAGGAGCAAACGTACATAGCCCAATTAAGAGACATTTCTGAAAATGGGTAAGAAAACCAGAAAAATGTTATCAATTCAATAAATTTGATAAATGTACCTTGACAGAGGATTGTGTGTCAAGACAGGTTTACTGCCTGCAGGGACTGAAGCCTTGGTAGACGACGAGGACTCTGGGTCCAGAAATACCAAAGACGGAGAACGAGCCTTTACTGAAACTCCTGAAAAAAATAAAAAAATAAACTTTTGAAATAATTGCCTCAGAACGCAACTGTTTTAATCATTTCCATCCAGTGGAGGTCTCATAAATTTGGAAGTGAGCAAGATTCACACACTCTTAAAACCTTACGAAGTATTTTGAGCATACATATAACAAACAAAAATACTTTGTTATACGAAGGAATAGTTTGTAAATTACGAAGTATTTTCTTCGTAAGCTTATGTATGCTCAAAATACTTTGTTATACAAACTACTTTTCTTTGTAAGGCCCGAAATAGTTTGTAAGGTTTTCTCAGTGCAAGGAAATTCTGTTTTCATTAGTTCTATCTCGATCTCTCTCGCACATTACTGAAACCGCCACTGTTTTTAAAAGTGTAGAACCGTCGATCTCTTACCGCTTTGGGATGGGTGGCTTGATTCGCGAGTAAGAGACCAGGTCCGCTTCTGCCTTTGCCTCTCATCTTCATATGTGCGGGTGTGGCTGGTCCGATCGCGACTGCGTCGATCCCGGCTGCACCGATCTGGGCTTCGACGATCCCGGCTGCGCCGATCCCGGCTGCGCCGATCCCGGCTGCACCGATCCCGGCTGCGACGATCCCGGCTGCGCCGATCCCGGCTGCGACGATCCCGGCTGCGACGATCTCGGCTGCGCCGATCCGGGCTTCGTCGATCGCGGCTGCGTCGACTTGGGCTCCGTCGATCCCGGCTGCGCCGATCCCGGCTGCGCCGTTCCCGGCTGCGCCGATCCCGGCTGCGACGATCCCGGCTTCGAGACCTGCTGCGTCCTCGACCCATGACTACAACAACAAAAAAAAAAAAAATCTATTGAATTGCGGTCAACGCCAATGGATTGTCAGGATCGCCTATTGCGAGCCGCGCCGCACAGTGGGCCAGAAGACTAACGCAGGCGGCCGAAACTCCTGACGGGATGTGAGCTCCTGAGTCGCTCATTGGGACTCGAACCGAACGTGTGACTCCACCAATGGATTCCTCGTTCGCAGAGCAATCCATTGGTGAGGTCACACGTTCCGTTCGAGGCCCTTTTAGCGACTCTGGAGCAAAACACCCGTCCGGGATTTTCACCACCTGGCCCACTGTGCTACGCCGCCACCTCAAGGACCAGACCTGGGCAAGCGCCCAGCCCCAGCACCCTGGCAAGGTACTCAGAAGAGCAAATCACCGCTGTCTCTGTTACATTCTTACGGAACGCTATGTGCAGCAGACAGGGACGATACAACTTTTCCGAACCGCTTGCCTGGTGAGCGCCCCCCCCCCCCCGAGTCTTTTACGCTGACGTCCTCCAGCCGAGGCTGCTACCCTGCAGACGGATTCCAAGATTCGTTTTGACCGCCCTATCTATCTCGCTCTTATACAAGACGCTCCAAGAGTGCGAGAGAGACAGAGCAACAAAAGCGACTTCATATAAATCTAGAGACCACAGAACGCTAGGCCTACCGTCCGTGTACAGTGGGCCGAAAGACCGGCGCAGGCGACTGAGACGCCTAATGAGCTCCAAAGTCGGTAAATGGGACTCGAACCAAAATTTAGGGTCAATAAGGAAGACTTCAATTTTAAAAAAGGTGCAGGTCAGGTTTTGAGCCTGTAAACTAAATCTTGCTTAATTAATTGGGTTTTTGGAACTAAATCAGTTGTGGTTTGGACTGAGAACCATTAGAATTGCAATCAGATACAGACTATTAATGACAGCATAGGACCTATTTTCATATAAAATTGGAAGCATTGTCAAGAATGATGCTCTTGAAAGAAGAAAATAAGTTATGTAGATGTATCTTCACTGGTTGGTCCATAATGCAGGTGCACCTCACCATATTCCAAACATTTTCACCAATTCCCATCAGATTTTTGTTGCATTGAAAGTGGAGTCACCTCATGACACAGAATACAGAGGCTGTGTCATTTCAAGTCACCGTTAACAGGGCGCAACCTTTAGAATTTGCTAAAAATGAGTTCAAAACCTTAGTCTATGGTGAGCACCACCCCAATACAAACTGAAATACGAATTACTGGGGGGAAACATTGGCAGAAAACGAACTTTTTAAGCAAAACTCCACAACTTAAAGAAGTTTAAACACTGGGCTTCCAAACAGAGGGCGTGAACATGCAATAGAAAGGAACGTTTTCCAAAAAGCAATACCTTCCATACAGAATTTGTTCGTTAAATTGATGTCATTTATTTTTCTTTTCTTTACAACAACCTCCATTCTTTTCTGAAGTCACCAAACAACCAAATTAGTACTAGCACTCTACCATTATCTCACCTCCCCCATTGCCCCTCCCCCTTTTGTCTTCCTGCTTCAGGCTGCGTACTTGAATGCAGGCAATTTGACCCAAAGTACACCCAATTAACACTTGAGCATAACGTGATCCCCCTGATAGTAGCTGGCAAAGTGGCGAAAAGTTTAATAATTACAATCGTAAAAGGCAGATGCTCTACTTACGGGTGGCATTAGACGCGCCTAAAGCAGACGCGTCATCACAAAGGAAGCTAAAGAAGTCTGGACCGTCGCGGGGTCCTAGCATGATCAGAAAATTATGGTCCTTGTAGTAACGCGATTCCGGATAGCCCAATGAGTTTCAGTGATTATTTTTTACCCTAATCTAACGCAAATTAAACGCTGACGAGTGGCGCCTGAGATCAACCTAGCTTTTCAAAACCAAGT
Organism: Stenchaetothrips biformis; assembly: GCA_030522485.1. Lineage (NCBI taxonomy): Eukaryota > Metazoa > Arthropoda > Insecta > Thysanoptera > Thripidae > Stenchaetothrips > Stenchaetothrips biformis. The sequence goes on from CM060100.1 coordinate 13,951,155, forward strand.
TGGGTTCGGGAGAGCTTTGGCCTGGTGACATAGGCAAGTTTTATAGCAGTGAGGCAAGTTTTATTGCAGTGACTTTGGGGACTAATTCAACACTAGCGGTGCACGGGAACGCTTATGTGACGAGCATTTTGAGTGCTTTTCCTTACCTGCAAATGGCACCGTACTCAGTTGAACAGGCACACACATTCAACCAGAAACAGTTGAAGATCAGCAGAGGCGCAGCGCGCGCTGTTCTGGTGGCGCCCTCTTCCATACTTTGACCGAACACCGACCAATGCCAGCGGTCCGAAGGGGGAAGGGAAGGGTCGTGCGCCACAGGGAATCCTAAAAGTAGCATCTTGATAGCCTGAAAAGTACCAGAAAGAGGGATAAAAAATCTGCTACGCTTGTTGGAAAAAAAAAACCTATACGATATTCATAAGGGGCCTTTTGGCCACATAATAAATATCTTCCGGGTGCTTTGAAAATGCATCGTTCGAATATAGGGTAGAAACAGGAATTAAGCATTACGGGTTTCCCACATTAACAAAATACCAAACAAAATCACGAAAATACTACGACTAAAATACTTGGACCATACGAACAACAAACCAAAATTTTGACATGACTACTCAATTGAAACTACAGCATAAAACAGAAAAGTAAATTCAGTTGATGAAACCTGACTTAATATGACAATTTCCTTGACGACCCTGTTGGCAGCAGTGGCTGCGATTACTGATCTATTTCTTTGAAGAAGCTTTCTTGCATTTGAAACGGTCACCTAGCTCTACTTTCTGTACACCAAATTAATTATGATGGGCTGCAGCCATGGTAGACAAAAGTAATTTTTAGTTCAGGGTAAAATAATAGGCACCAGATGGCTTTCCCAAAAATGCATACACTATACAGAGCATCATACAATTTGCATTTGAGTATGCAAAAACCGACACATCAGTAACTGACAGAATATTTATACATGAGACAGCCTTAGTGTTCTGTGGTGTGGCAAATGGAGGAAAAGATTGGCTAACAAAGCAAGGCTTGTGCTCATAAGAGAGGCTCGAATTTGTCTCTTATCCAAAAGCAGATAATAGTTTATAAATTATCAGTGGTTTTGCCTGACGAGTCCTGTGTCCATTCAAAAAGCACAAAAGATACAGTGATAATAGTGGAGCTATGTGATTCATTTGTAATGTTATTCCATAGAAATTAAATATGATTGGGAAGCGCCATCCCAAAAAAACAAAACAAAAAAATGTTAAAATTAAAGATTGTGGGGACGCTAAGACCGGCCTCAGGATGAAATTGGTATGAGACAGAAAGAATGAAATGCTCATACTCCAACAAGAAATTACCCATATATCCCTGGTTACTTTCTCATTTGGGAATGAGACTGCAACGGCAATATGACTTGCATGGATTCAGATGTGACACAGTGAGAATGGACTTGAAACACAGAATAATATAAAAACTCAATCATCACTAACAATTTTTTTTTTTTTTTCAAAAAACTAAATAGATAAAGTACACACACACAGGAGAAATAATCAGAGGTTATGAAAAAAAATAACAATTGCATTACTGAGGCATCGATAAGATACACAGAAATTTGACCACAGTACAATACAACATTTGTGGCCAGAACATACGATGAAAACAAAGTATGAGTCCCTTTTAAAAGCCTCACACATCCCCATGGATGGAAAAACCAATATGTATGCATGCATGTGCAACTATTAACGTGACGAACAAAGCAGATAGTTAAACGATACAATTTGGTCACTTAGCTACGAATGACTTTTACATTCCTTACAAACTCAATCATCATCTTGTTTTTATACAAACGAGTTTGTTAGATGAGTCACATGGTCTCCATTGCAGGGAAAGACAATATCTGATTAACCGCACCACACACTGAAAAGTGTATTTCATTGTCAAAGAAAAAAATTTTGATTCATAGTTCCTTAACACCAAAATCATACCAATTCATGTCATGACCATTCGAACAAAGCAATGGAAACGATACAACATGCAAGAAAGAGGTCTCTGAAGGTTCACAACAGTTGCCTGCATCTGCTACTTAGTGATTTTAAATGAGTAATTAACTTCAAGGAACATCATACTGAAAATCTGCTAAATAATTAGGCATTCTATTTATTATATAATTTTGGCACAATCCGTGAATCCTTCCCCATAAAAATACATTGAGTACAGGATGATATACATTTTTTAACGCAGGGTTAAATGAATGTTCAACTCAATAACATGCGTGAAAGGCAGCACAGACAGTTTGGCATTTATATGGATGGCAAAAACGTAATCAGTTTCGTGTGAGTCCTAAGGTCAGTTAAATTGAAAAAGGAAGCAAATATCTATTATCTATATGATTGAGGCAGGAGTTTCGTTTTTTGTTACTTCACATTAAGTGAACTTGTTAGCACAGGTGGGACCCCTATGTCCTAATACTTTCTGACTTATGAGAGTTAAGGTATAAATTTTAGTCATTTCTTCCAAATGCTCCACCCAAATACCTAAAAGGTTCCCATCCTTCAGCTACTAGATTTTTAACCTTAAATAAAATTCCAAGAAGGTGGTGTTGCCAGATTTTAAATTATCACTTTGGTTCTGGGACTCAGCAAAACAACTTGGGCAAAATGAGTTAACAAAATTTGCAACATTGTCAAATTTTATCAAAGTCTAGTGCCTTTTAAATTTTATTCTGGGCTGAATATTTTAAAATGTAGCAACACTCCCTTTTTTTCCAATTTTATTTAGGGTTAAACATCCAGAAGGTAAAGGATGGGAAGCTGTTGAGTTTTCGGGTTGAGAATTTGAGTGAAGCAATGAACATTCTTACGTAAACCATCAAGTCAGAAAGTATTGCGACTTGGGGGGCCCACCCACCTGTGCGAATAAGTTAGTTCATTCAATAGTAAGTAACAAATACACAATAAACAAAAAGCCTGCCACTAACAATGTAGAAAATCGAAGACACGCCTTACAATGACCTCAATGTAGAAGAACTGATAATCTTCGGCATCATGTTGAGGAGCTCCACGATGATGGGCAACATGAGGACACAGAGCGCCGAGATCTGTTGAGCGAGCCTCTGAAGGGGAAAAGACTTGGTTGCGGAAAACTCGTCACTTCGAAGCCGCGCCGCCATCCATGGACAGCAACACATGTCCGGCGTCGAACGCACCTCGCGGCTTCGAAGTGCTGCAGCTACACAGACACACACCCGCCGTCGCCAATGGAGCTCACCTGGTTGCGATAGAGTACAGTACAGAGTTCGAAGTCCAGGGCGTTGAGCGTAGACATCGTGTCGTTAGCCTGAGGAGGAGCTTGGCGTCCATGGGCCGGTTGTCCTAGACGACGCGGTGTCCTGCCCAGGCCCCTTTGGGATGTACAGACTGGACATGGCATGGTGATAGCGTCGGCCACGACTCCCCCGACGACGTCCCAAACAGCGAGTACAGACGGCTGGTCTGTCGCATTCCCGGTGGCACAGCAGCTTTGTTTCAGTATTTCCTTTCCCTGAAAAAATAAAATAAAAAATATTAGACTTCTTAATTTAAATCTAAAAATCAACTGTGACCTCTTGAGATTCATTGTAGTATTATTATTTTCGTCTTCTCAAGGGTCTTCTTGGGTATGCTGATCCATTCATCAATAATAAGCTATAGTAGAGCTATTTCACATTGAAAAACAAATCCTCACCCAAAACAAATTGATAAGTTCCATGCCACAAAACCTTCAGTTCTAAGGATTGGAGATGCACAATAAAGAATTGTTACTGTGTAGAAAATAGAGCAATATTGATGAGGAGTGTACCCTCCATGTGGAATTAAAACGTACTGTTCAAATTGCTTTTGAGAAGGTCAAAACATGCACATCAAGGAGAGATATTTGGTGAAAAGTGTCCAATTACAGATTGCAACGGTCAATAAACAAGTGAAAATCAAGTCAGCACAAATGAAAATAATGAGCGTGCAGAAAAGGGTTGGAGGTAATAGGTTGCAACCAAATATTACCACTCTACTGAAGATAACTTTCTTCATGAAATTTCAACAAGTATGTAAAAGTGATTCATACACTAATTACGATAGCAGAAAAAAAATTTAAAACGCAACATTAATTGGAGCCATCACACAGACCTAACAATACAAAATAATGAGGTGACTTTCATTGATGCATAAGTCACAATTTAGACCAGAAAAGAGGTACCAAAAACATACCTAGAATGAGATGACAACTAATAACACAGTACAGATGCTTCCAAAGTTATGAGAGAGTTAATTTTTCTCAGATGATGTGTTGACATGCAGAAAAGCGGCAGAAGGTGTGGCATCGTATGCACTGAAAACAGGACAGCATCCTGCACAAACAATCACCATTGGTTCCTGCAATAAAAATAATATACATCAAATGACCAGGACTTTTGCCAAAGCAATAAGCAGGTGTTACAGATCTATCCTGGGACAGATGAAGTGAGTTAAAACGTAATGTCTAATACCGCACGCCTTTCCAAAAATTCAGAAAAGTTGATATTGGGCTAAATTTCTTGAAAGATTATAAGTGATTGTCTATGATAATAGTAAAAAAATGATTCATTCAAAACTCCAGAAAAGAATGCTCTACATTTTCCATCGCTTCAGAAATGAGGCTGGATGCAGTGGTTGCACATTAAATACATTCAATTTTGGTGAGTAGAGCAAGAACTTACCAAAAATTCCTAATATAATATTAATAACGATGAAGAGCTCATGTTGCATTAGAGCTGAAGTCAATCAACACTTTAAGGATAGCAATGAGCATATATTCCTGCTTGCTAATTGTACGTCAACAGCATGTGGCAGTGGTTGGCAGTGATCCTAAACAAATAGAAAACAAAAAAGTATAACGACGTTGATTGGTGCATGCATATTTAATAGTAGATAAAAAACAAGCGGGGTACTTACTATGAATTGAAATAAAACACAAAGAGTAGAAGTAGAATTTAGAATCTGATTGATCAACTTTGTGGCCCATGACCTCCAATCTTCCTAAAATGTAACAAAATACAGAATCAGTTCAGGCAGTCATCAGAAGTTGCAACAAGAAACTTAGAAAGTTAATTACTCACCAAAAAACATTGTGACTTTGCAAGAATAGAGATGAACAATATAATTTCAACAAAGAAAATGGTTGAGTGATTCGTGAATAAAGAAAGTGAGCAGCAGCAGTGGAGCAACCTGTCCCGGTACCTAGGAAAATGGGAATAGCAGCGTTACTAAACAGAACATTTCTTAATCCAGTAATCGGCTCAGAGTTTTCTCTTTAAAGGACGCCAAAGGGGGACCAATGAGAGTCGCTTTATGGTGTCGTAATTTAATACAGAAAAGTATTGATCAGTTGAACGAATTAGTTGGTTTCACAACACAACAATAAGCAGCCGAAAAAGGGAAATGGGACGCTGTAACCAATACACTGGAATAACCAGGTACATAACCTATGAGCTCTCCGAAAATGTTAAACAATAAAACAGTATTTGGAGACGTAAAACGAGCCAAAATTGTTAAACAACAGAGGTACATGGCGCTACGTAAGCGGAGTGTAGGTGAATAGGACTATAGATGCCGTCAAATGAGCCGATAGATAAAAGTTGCAGAAAATACATACTGTTTCTTTGATTGGCTTCGCCTGATGTGCTGCGCAGAAAAAGCTGAACCAGCTGAATAGACGACAATATACTTTACACACACGGACAAGCGGACGGCAAGGCGCAATTTCTTGATTGGTGATGAGATGCAATATTTGACATAGCTACTGCCTTCACATTACGAGTTGAACAAAACAGCAGCCGATGTAAAGACTCAAAAATACCACACCAAACAAGAGAAATCAGTATGACAACTGTTTACGCACGAACTGCCGCTAATTTCTCATACTCAGTATGATGCCTATGGCGCGAGAATTTAAAAACCATCCTAGCTGGAGAGGCTTGAGTTCCGTATCACGTGGCTACAAACATCTGTAATGCACGTTTAAATTTTATTTTTCCCACATGTTGCCTCCAAGGGTCGAATGAACATTGAAAGTGAAGACGTATACGTTTAAAAAGCCTGCAGCTGATAAAGCACTGCTTTCGTACAGATCTCTCGCACCTAAACGGGGCGCCCCATGAGTGCGAGAGACACAGCGACGACAGTAGTGCCCGGAATCAGCCTGCTGTGGGGCGTGCGTCGAGAGAAGCGACACGGCGGCGAGGTGCGCGGTGACGCCCTCCTCGAGCACGGCATTCATGGCCTGGCCAGGCGTGCGTCTGGAATGACGCCACGCAGCCGAGCGATCCAGAAGCGCGGTTTGAACTGTAGGTCTGTCTCTGTCGCACCCTTATGGAGAGCTCCGTGTGATGTCCGACCACGCCATCTTCCAGCACGGCCTTGGACGCCTGACGCCTGACCCGGCACATGTCTAGGGGGCCGCCACGCCGGCCTTTCGCATCAGTGAGGTGCTGGCCGACGCCGTCGTCTAGCACGGCCTTGGTCACCTGGCCGGGCGCGTGTTTCAAGTGCCACCGCGCCGGGCCTCTCTGGTCTGGGTCGTCCGGCGCGAAGTCGGGCTGCAGCAGCGTCCTCGGCGTGGCCCAGCGCCACGCGTCCTGGATCGCGGTGCAGTGGGCCAGGCGGTGCGCCAGCGTGTCCGGCGCGGCGCATTTCGGGCAGGTCCTCGCCTCGGAGCGGCCGATGCGGTGGAGGCGGTGGCGCGTCGCTGGCAGGTCGTGGACTGCCTTCCACCAGAAGTCCTCGACGTCCTCCGGGATGGCCTTGTGGCGGACGTTCGCCCAGAGACGCGCTGCCACTCCAAGCCGGGGGCCTTGGCGACGACCCTTGGCACCGGGGCGGGCGCCGCACTCACCAGCTCGGTGTAGATGCCGCGGATGGCGGCACGCGCGTCCACCTCAGGCTCCGCCGCGGCCGCCGTCGTCCTCGAGGCGTGGAAGGCCGTGAAGTGGGACGCTGCCAGCCACACCCGTTGCTGGAGCGCGCCGAGTGGGAGAGCTAAGAGCAGCACCTGGAGCCACTCGCCGGCGAAGCTGCCCGGCGCGTCGACTAGCACGCCCCGTGGCCCCGTAGTCCTCTATCACCTCCACGACGGCGGCCGCCTTGCCCGGGTCGCGGAGGACCAGGAAGGCGTCGTCCGCGTACGCCGAGACCCGCATGCAGCTGTTGGCCAGGGCCAACCCCTGCAGGCGCTCCTCCAGGACGAACAGCAGCGGCGCCAGCACGATGGAAAAGTACAGCATGGAGGCGGGGGAGCGCCCTGCCGCACCGACTGGCCGACAGCGAAGGACGCCGTCAGCTCGCCGTTGACCCGCAGCCGCGACGAGGCCCCCGCATACATCGACTTCAGCACATCGACGTACTACGCGCCCACTCCACGCCGTTCCAGCACCTCGAACAAAAAGTCGTGTCTCACTCTGTCGACGGCACTGGAAAAGTCGCGACTCGTCGCGAAGGTCACACAGCGCCCCGGCCTGCCGCCGCGCCGAACTTGGTTGGGGTGCAGCAGGCGGTCCTGGAAGGCGGCCAGCCTCGCCGTCATCAGCCTGTCCAGGGTCTTGACGTCCACGTCCAGCAGCGGGTGATCGGCCGGAGGTCCTTGGCGACGACGGGCCGGCGCTTCTTGGGGACGAGCGTGATGATGCCTCGGGTCATGGCCGGCGGCACCCAGCGGCGCTCCCACATGGCGTTCTGGACCTCGGCGATGGCCTCGCCGACGACGTCCCACGCTGCGACGTAGAACGCGCCTTGGAGGCCGTCCGCACCCGGGGCCTTGCGTCTCGGACACCTCTTGACGGCGGCGTGCACCTCGTCAGCACTGAACGGCCTGCACAGTATAGCTCGTTGTCGGCGTCGTCCAAGACCTTCGTGGCGGCGGCGAGGACGGGCGACTCAAGCCGCAGCCCGTCGGCCGGCGTCCTGAACTTCGGCCTCGCACAAAGTGAAGAACAGCTCGCACAAGTCCGCCGGGTCCGAGAGCACCCGGCCGTCGGCGTCCTGGATGTCTTTGATGTCCTGCTGCCGAGCGCGCCTGGCGGCGCGTCCCACGTGCACCGCGGACACCGGCTCGTCCGTCCCTGACGACGTCGTCCAGCGCGGCGCGCGCCTTGACGCCCTCCAGCACCACGGCGTGCACGAGCAGGATCTCGTCCTTGGTCGCCTTGATGAGCTCGGCTTGGCTCGCGGGGCGCGGCGACGCGGTCACCAGCTCCTGCAGCAGGTCATAGAGAAAGGCAAGCTTGCTTTTACAGTCTCTTCGCCGCTCCCTGGTGAACTTGGCGGCGTGTCGGCGGATGGTGGGCTTGGCGTGCTGCAGCCACCACTCGATGACGTCGGCGTCGCCCCGGGCCGCCTCGCACCGCGCCCACTCGTCCTGCAGGCTCGGCAGGTACGCAGGGTCCTTCAGGATTCTGCAATCGAACCGCCACGCTGACGGCAGCCTCGGCGGCCGCGGTGCACCCTCTCCGTCGAACGACACGGGCACTGCACAAAGGTCACTAAACGCCACCGCCACGACGTCCACGGCGTGCACAGCGAGCTGCGGCGGCGCGTACACTCGGTCCAGCCTTGCCGACATGGCCGCGGTGGCGAACGTGTGGCCCGGCTGGGGGCAAGCACGGGGCCACACGTCCTACTCCAACACCAAGCACCAGCTGGGCAAGCTCGGGGGACTTCATGGTGCTGCGCGTCGTGTCTCTATCACTTAACACACAGTTGAAGTCACCGCCGAGCACAGCCCGCGGCCCCGCGGCCGCAAGCAGCTGAGCGACGTCCTCGGCGAAGAAGTCGGCCCTCTCCTGCCGCCGCCGGGACTCGGGACCCTGCCGGCGCTTACACGCAGGGCCAGCAGCCGCGTCACCTCCAAGCCGGCCTTTCGCACCAGTGAGGTGCTGGCCGACGCCGTCGTCTAGCACGGCCTTGGTCACCTGGCCGGGCGCGTGTTTCAAGTGCCACCGCGCCGGGCCTCTCCATCCCCAAGGTTCCCGACGGCGCTTTCCTTTCACAAGGCCTTTGTGACCTGGACTGCCGTGTGTCCCGAGTGCCGCCGCGATAATCACTCGAGCTTGCGGGGTGCCCGGGGTGACGGGGCATTTCTGGTTGCCTCTGAAACATGTGATTGTCGGTGGCCTCAGGAACCTGTCCGACGCCTTCCTTCGGGGCTGCGGGAAGACACCGCGCATCATCCGCCGCGTGGGTTGTGCCCGCCGATGGGGTTCGCGATGACACCCTCCATGGAAATTGTGTTGGCCTGGACGGGCGTGTGCGTACAGACAGCCACCGCGCCGGCCCTCCCCGCCCGCGAGTTTCGCAATGGCGCCCTCCCCGCCAGCACCAAGGTGCCCGACGATGCCGTCCTCTGGCACGGCCTTCGTGACCTGGCCTGGGCGTGTGCTTACAAGCCGGGCCAGCACCTTGTCAGACGCCCGCCTCACGGGCTGCGGGGGAGGCAGCGTGCTGGGCTTCATCGCCCTGGTGGGCAGGCAACCAGAAGGCGTGTGTGCGATGGGCTGCCTACCCTGCCGGCGCACTTTAATTATGATGATTAGAAGAGTTGCGAAAACCACAGTCATCAATGCGTGATTGCATATCAACAATTCCGATGTGCTGCACGGTAAACCAGTTTCCTCGGATTTCGGGGCGTGAAACCTTGGCAATTTCAGAAATCGAAGACTAAGACCAAAGAAGCCCCAAGACTTAAAGGGATTGGATCGTATGGAGAGGGATCTCTATCTTTTTCTTGCTATGTAGACTCTGAACCGTGGTTTCAAGAATCGGAACCTGTGAAGGCCTTATTTCTTCTATTAGCTGTTTATTTTGTGGTCGACATCAAGTGGGGCCCTTTAAATAAACTTCTTTTAGTGTTCCTGACCTGCGCTACTGTAGGAGTTAACATAGTAAGGGACGACTTGATTAGGAATCAGAAGCTAGTGGATTTTGTAAAAAAGATGAATGCCTACAAAGAATGAGGGTGTAACTCACCACTAGGGCTGTGATTAGCCAGCAAGCTCAAGGTAATGCACTCTAATGTTCAGGTTTATGAAGTAAAGTTGAGTGTTGAATTTTTGTTTTATTTCTGTTGACTAAACTGAAATGCTTGTGCAATCCTTTTACTTTTTATTTTACAAAAAAATGACTTAACTCAAATGCTTGTGAAATCCTTTTACTTTTTATTTTACAAAGAAATGACTTAATGGGTGATGAGTACAGTTTTATTTTGTTTATTGTACCAGGCATTTATTCTTTGTGACTTATCTTGTCATTACTGTAAGTTAGAAGGAGAACCTATCTTCGTTTCAATAAATGATAAATCCTGATAACATGTGCACTTCTTTTAAGACTACCTTTCTTTAGGTGGGAAAACATTGGGAAATTTGAAATCAAACAGTAACATTTCAAACTTATATTTTTATTAACATAAAGAATATACAATACCATTAATGTTATTTTGACTGGGTAAACAATGATTTTGCAAAAGAAAAACAAATCAATACAAAATTAAAGCTGCGTCAGACTAAGATAGAAGACGTGCATTTAACAAGAGCACGCAAAATATGAATTACGTGATGTTATACAAAACATGACATCCCAATGAAAGAAAAAAAAACAGCAAATGTTTACTGCTATGGATTATATTGATGATAGTTTCCTTTCCCCGAGTCAAAATTGGTTAGGTTTAGAAGTTCGCCCTATGGACCTCCATAAAAATAAATCAAGAATGGAAGTGTCCAAATATCAAAGTATAAACATCAAACTAGAAAGAACTTGGAAATTACCTTTTTCAGCACTGATAGAACACTCGATAAAATAAGAAGTCTCAGCACTCCGTCCACCAGTAGTAACCCATCCTGCCTACATCTTTACAAGGAGAAGCCTCCATCTGCAACAAAACAAACGAAAACTTAACTTGACATGCACGAAATAGCCTGATTAAAAATTAATTTGCCTGAGCCTCAGAAGCATTAACTTGTGTGAACATGAAAGCAATTGCAATGGAACTCAGTAAATAAACAAACAATCAACAGTGGTATTGAGGCACAATAGAATGCCCCACAAGACGCAAAGAAAATTGTGACAAGAAGTGTACAGTAAGAATGCTGAATCCGAAAGCCTTGAATAATAAAAGAAACGCAAAAGAATGGAAACCAGTAAAGCGAACCTAACCAAAAGAGCGTCATTATTGATGTATAAGCATAACACATGATGCACATGTACTCACAAGAATGGTATGACGCAGAAGGACGCATTTCGCTATTAAACCATCTTTCAAAAATGACCTACATTACCGAAAATATAACTAATAACTTGATTAAATATCACACCAAGATCCCCAACGCCAACATGGTCTTGACATGGTAGCAGAACCGACACTGCAACAGACGACATCGATTTCTGCTCTGCTCTGCCTTCTGACAATCGAAAACGATCGACCTACTCGAAAAGCGAGAGTCGAGATCGAAAACCGGGGAGGGACCCGATTTTGAGGGCGGGAACTCTCTTATCGTTTCAAAGCCACTCAAGCTGTTTTCGGTGCATCAGTTACAGGGGTGCCCCGAAAACCGAGGCGTCGCTCTCGAAATCCGAGGAAACTGGTTTACCGTGTGTCCGGATTAGCTTTCTCACTTTGCTATTCGATGCTCCATGTGAGCCAGTTTTCGCCTCGTCTTGACATCAAGCGCAGGAAATGCACCCATCTTCTGAGGATAGGTGACTTACGACATTTTGATTTCTCATACACAGTGAGTCCCGGCGTGTATGAGAAACCTCTCATCCACGATGGCTCGACATGGGGAAGGGGGGGCCGAAGGGCGAACCCTGATTTTGCAGGGGTCGGTCAAGTGTGGGGTCGGTCAAGTGTGGGGTCGGTCAAATGTGGGGTCGGTGTTTTAAAAACTGCAAGATTTGGTGTATGCCGGGGTCGGTGTTAAAAGATCGAAATTGATGGGGTCGGTCGGAGAAGAGGTCGGTGTGAAAATACAAACAACGGGGGTGTCCGCAGGGTCGGTGAAAAGTGGTCGAAACTGACGGGGTCAGTAATAAAACAAATGGGGTCGGTCAGAATTGGGGTCGGTGTACCGATAGACACCCTGGCTGCCTTCCACTTGGGTGTCCGGGACTTTTGACTTCGACACTGCGTTGGGGTGCTCCTGGGCTACCAGGAACCCGTCAGCGGTCGTCGTCGGACCTCTGGTGCGCCCAGGATGCCGACGAACGTGGGTGCTGTGCCGCCACACGGTTCAACACCGTTGCCGCCACCACCCAGGTGGTCCCTGGTGGTGTCCTCGAGGTCCCCAGGACACGTGGAGTCCAACGCCGAGGTCGCCGACTCTCTAGGACAAGCGGTTCCGGAGATACGAGGACGTACCACAAGGAGTCCGTCAAAGCAACTTTTTAGTCGGAGGCCAAAATCATCTTCGGCCTCTAGCTGCCTTCCACTTGGGTGTCCGGGACTTTTGACTTCGGCACTGCGTTGAGGTGCTCCTGGGCTACCAGGAACCCGTCAGGGGTCGCCGTCGGACCACCGGTGCGCCCAGGATGCCGACGAACGTCACGCACGCCGGCCCGCCACGGCGCGCCAGCGTGCCAGACGTTCGTCGGCACCCTCAGCGCACCGTTGGTCCGACGGCGACCCCTGACGGGTTCCCGGTAGCCCGGGAGCACCCTAACGCACTGCTCAAGTCAAAAGTCCCGGACACCCAAGTGGCACGCAGCCAGAGGCCAAAGCGGCCGTTCGAGCACACCGCGGCGGCGGTGACGTCGGCCGTCAGGGCATGCTGTGTCGGCGTCGGTGCCAACGGCGTCGTCTCCGGCCGTCCAAGCACGCGGTGGCGTCGAAGGACACGCTGGCGGCGTCAGCCGTCCGGGCACGCGGCAGCGGCGTTGGCCCTGGCCGTGGTGGCCTTGACGGACACGTCAGCGGCGTCGGTGCCCACGGCGTCAGCAACCGTCGTCCAAGCTCGCGGTTGCGGCGGAGGACCCGGCGGCAGCGTCCGTGGCGGCGGCGACGATCGTTCAGGCACCCGGCACGCCACGGCGCTCCGGCGTGCGTGACGTTCGTCGGCATCCTGGGCGCACCGGTGGTCCGACGGCGACCCCTGACGGGTTCCTGGTAGCCCAGGAGCACCTCAACGCAGTGCCGAAGTCAAAAGTCCCGGACACCCAAGTGGAAGGCAGCTAGAGGCCGAAGATGATTTTGGCCTCCGACTAAAAAGTTGCTTTGACGGACTCCTTGTGGTACGTCCTCGTATCTCCGGAACCGCTTGTCCTAGAGAGTCGGCGACCTCGGCGTTGGACTCCACGTGTCCTGGGGACCTCGAGGACACCATCGGGGACCCCCAGGTCGCCAATCCGTGGACCTCGGCGTCAAGGCCTTTGTTTCCAGACATTATCTGGAAAATATTTCCAGATATTATCTGGAACATTTTATTTCCAGATATTATCTGGAAATGCCGTTTTTTTTCCAGATATATATCTGGAAATTGACTATTTCCAGATATTATCTGGAAAAAGTAGACATTTCCAGATATTATCTGGAAAAAAACGGCCATTTCCAGATAATATCTGGAAATGCGAAAAAATATCTGGAAATTTCCAGACATCGGTTTCACCGTGTAAGTCAGATATAATTTGCAAGAAGTTTTATTTATATGTAATCACCTTACGAATGTCAAGTCAACTCGTAATCACATTACGAATGTCAAATGAACTTCCAGCTTTTGCAGTGGTTGTCCAGACAATGTCCACCACAGGGCAAGTCTTAGTCTTAGGTCTTGCCAGATGCCATTTTGAAGAAAAATGTAGGAGGCTGTTAACTGTTTACTTTCCAAACAAAGACTGGGACCAAGCCAGTTTTATAATTGATTCAATACTCCAGGACTTATTTCATACAATGTCCTACTTAAACATGACTGTTTCTTGTAAACCGTATTCCATATGGTTACTTTTCTTTATTTCCAAGGTGGTCTTACATTTGGCGTTCTCTTATTGATGCAAAGTTAACGCTAAGATATATGGGCTGGCTTCATTGTACTATTAAGCTGAGTTTTCCAAATCTTTGTTTCAGCTTTCTTTAAATTTTTTGTCCTTATGTTGCAGGGGACAGGTGCTTTGCAGACAAACTGGCGCAGTGCCGAGTGTAGAGACTGCCAGCCCTAGCTGAACTTGTCTAACATTGATGTACTAATTTGGACTGAAGTGAGTATAATCAAAACCATTGTCTGAAGCTTTGAACTTAAGCAGATTTGAATTTTGACACAGTTTATTGTTTCAATTCGAGATTCTTTTGCCATTGTTTGTTACATCATTTGTTTATTCAAAGTCATCACAAAATAGCAACAGAAAGTCAATTAATAGTGATTAAGTTTTAATTCAATGGTTTAGAATGAGACTAATTGTATTTTGTCTCTGTGATTCAGGTGCCATAAGCATGACATTTTGAAAACTTATTAAATATTGGCTGTTGTGAGTGATGTGAGTTTTTTTAGTTGCAGGTCACACAAGATATCATCCCAGCGTAAATGTGGACACAATGACTGGACAGTGTCATCGGTGCTGCAGCAACTATATTGGAGTATTTTCCTACATTACTTTTTCTGTATTTGAGTCATGTAAGTATTGAATTTGCCTCATCAAAAAAAAGTGCTTTGCTTTTAGTGGATGATGAAACAGTATGAGAGATTGGATACAATCATGGCAGTGGTGCTGGTAATACCACTGTATCACTTTCTCTGGCTTTCGTCTCTGTATGTTGAAGTCTACGCTGTTGCATTTGGATTTGTGTCACCCATTGTGCTAATTTATTTTTTTGTGTGTGATTTTAGGTTTATGTGAGTACCTAAGTACTTTCATTATCTCAAGGCCTCATCATTAGGATGGAGTCAGGGCAATTGGTTTTTGGCAAGAATTAAGCTTTAAAAAAGTGTTCTAGTGGAGCAGGTATGATTTGCGTAGCATGGAAGTTCGTGGCAAGAACCGTTTTGTTTTCAAGTTTATTTCTATGCACCACGGATATTACAAGTTCTTTCTCACTTTGCTTATGCCCAAAGAGCGGTACCTTGTTTAAAATCTAGTAATAGTTGTCCTTCTGCTGCTCATTTTCATTTTGCTTCCTTTAAGGATATGGGCTTTTGGCTGGTATCTGTAGTATATGCTGAATAGTTGCTGCTCCGAGCCAAGGCTGTGTGGATGGATGGCTGATGAAGTGTGATGGTGCAACGAAATAATTGAATATAGTATATAGTTACAGTTACAGTACAGTTATAGTATATGGTTACCTTAAACTGAATCATTTTAAACTCAAGTTTTGTTGTTCATAGCTTTCTTTCTTGTTACAGTGTGAACGGTTTCATTTTTCCTCAAGGTTTTCTTCACTCTACGAGTAATTACTGAAATGCGGATCAGTTGGCTGCCTGATAAAAAGAAATTCCTTCAAGATGCTTGAATACTGTGTTTCAATGATAGAGTCCTTTCAAGGTAAGATTTCAAAATCACTTGAAAAACATTTTTGAGACTGTTTCTTTTCTTACTTGCATTATTTTTTGCTGTTTTCAGTGTGCTTCTTCAAACAACCATACTGGCAGTCAAAAGTATATTGTGAAATCAGTTCACACGTTTCAATTAGCTGTATCGTTTTCTGTCTTCCTCCCTTTTGTTTTATTGTGGAGTATATTTGTACCCTTATTCCTGGTGGAAGAGTATAAGATTCTGCATGCTCTTTCACAAATCCGCAGTCTAGCTGAGTCAAAGGGGTATTTGTAATTTTTATACCTATGGCCATGTTCTAGTCCTATCATCATATTTTTGTCATCACCAGCCTTGCAGTGATCTGCTCACTAGAAGGGATACCTTTGTGGGTGGTGTTGGCGTGGGCTACCAAGTTATTTAATTGGCTGCTCACTGGCTAGCCTGACCACATCGTGCCTGTCCTGGAGGTGTGACTGCTCAGCATTCGTCATTGGTATGCTAATTTTATTTCTGTGATAGACTTGAGAGTAAACTCACTGTGACCTAGAAATCGCCTTTCTGTTGCAGGCTTATTTTTCTTGTGGTTACCAGTATTCTCCACTTTTAATTCTAGTATTAAAATCTGCATATGCATCATGACCAGCACTTGAGAGGAATGGGATTCTATGAACTTCTTGGTAAATTAAATTTCATTCACAATGTTTCACACACATTTTGAAAGCAGGAGAGGGAAGGGGTAGCAAAGCAAAAGCAGTTCTTATCTTACATCGTACAAACCAATCAAGTATGTTCCAGTCAAAGTGTTGTGCCATTACATAAAAGCTCTCGAGGTACGTTGTTTTTTTTTCTCATTATCTTATTTTGCAGATTTAGCTATTAAATTTTAATGCTGCAAATTTGCTATGTTTTTGACTCTCTGCAGAATGATTTGCCTTTTGAAAAAAGTGCTTCTGTTGTAAATGCAGAAAGGTTGTCCTGCAGATATTGGCATGGTGCAAGCAAACCTTAATCAATGACATTGGCTTCAAAGTTTCTGAATTTATTCAGTCAAAGGTTTTAACCACAAGCGAATTGATGAAAGCAAAACTGTGGGCAAGGGTAAGTTTAAAACCCATTACCCTCTGGATTGAAATATTTCACAAGCATTCTAATAAGTACTTGTTAATTTTTCCCCTATTAAAATGGACTTAATAGGACATGTTACTTAGGGGCACAATTGTCATGTTTTATGACACACTGCAGCTAGGTGTGTACGTTTGGTTCCAACCCATCCCATTCAAGAAATGGTAATTATAATAATAATTAAAATACATTAAGGAAAATAAAAATGGAGAATACTTTATATCTCTTTTAATTCTGTTTCTTTTTCTTTTTCAGGACACAATCCTGACGGAATAAACTGGAGAGACTTTCTTTGAAGACCGTTAGGCAGGCAGGCAGGCAGTGCAAAAAGTACACAAGGAAGCAGTGTGGAACATCCAACAAAGAAAACAGAAGCATTCAAGTCAATGCATGGTGCAAATATAAGCTGAAAAGCTCTTGAAAATCTTGATGATGGTTTTTCTTAAGTGCCCTGCGAGACTTCCTGAGTCATCTGAAGTCACAATTTCCCTCACATTCTTGCACATTCATCTTGTCGTCGTCTTTGGAACATTTCTACGTTTCATCCGAGAAGTACAGCAGTGGAATAGGTCAGGCAGGTTAATACTCAGACTGATATCCTCATGTGACATAGTCCATTTTTCTGTGATGTAACCAATGGAAATTTGGTCAGGAAGTAATCTATAACCTGTCTTACACTGCCATTGTTTTTTATAGCTTGTGCTCATTGATCTTACTTCCTATGCCGTAACAGGTTTGCTGGCCGCCCTGCTTCTTATCATTATCTTTCGGAAAATGTTCCTCTCTTTCTCATTGGGAGAGGAGACACAGCATGATAATGAACAAGCATTGTGAATGATGAGCAGCTTCTGCAGCTGGCAGAGGGCCCTCTTCAACCTCCAGGCCCTCATAAGCATTTCTTAGTTTTGCATCTTATAAGGAGCTTGGTTGAAGAGGCGCTTCATTCTCATCTCTGGACTGTCCGGCAGGTTGAGGATGCTCTTTGGTTAGTTGAATTATTTGAACTGGACTGTGCGAGGAAGCTGTGTGTTTTGTTTGGTTGATTATTTTTATTTTTAGTGTAAGATAACTTTTTTTAACTCTATCTATTGAATATAATCTAAAGAATGAGTTTATTCTTTCCTCAATCTTGCTTGTGTTTGTATTTGCCAATATAAACGCCCCTTTTTTCTTTCCATTGTCAGGAAACAGGAGATCCTTTGAGAAACAAGCACACCTTTAATCTTTCCAAGTTTGTTGTTGACAAATTTAGTCAGGTCAGACTTAAAATATATCCTTCAAACAGTTTGTTTTGAATTCTTTTGTTGTAAATACGGTAAATAATTAATCCTCACTACATGTTGTAAATATTGTATTAAGTTGAATCTATTGCCATATTGTGAATGCTGTATCTCTCATACTGACTAACTAGTTAGACTCCAATTACTCTCATACCATGCATCATTGCACACCCACAATAGTGTACTGTATCTGGATCCAGAATAAAAACATTACTCTCTCCCCAGTACTTGCTGTGTGTAGACGTGTTATTCGCTATCGCTCCTTATCCATCAACAGACTTAAAAAACAGGGCACGCACAAGCACAACTTCTTTTTCCTATTCCATATGTTGCTGAAAGCTGAGCAGCACATTGTTTCTATGTACCCTTCAACTCTCCTTTGATCTGTTTAGGCACAAAACATAAAATAAATAATTTCACTGCAGATATTTTACATGTTACTGCGAGCCCTTGCAAGGTAGATTATAAAGCAAAAAATATGTACTAAGAATTACAAGGTCAGGAAATTGAAAACTTAACAATTGTCAGCTTCCACCGGTGGGGTCAAAAATTATAATTTCTTTGGTAAATCTTATGACAACCTGTTTAAGTTACTTTGATTGACCCTCTGGAGCATGGAGTGTTACAGTAGGTAGAAGGAAATAATTTAGCCAAAATCAGGAAAATATTGGCAAGCGCAACTTTAATGCGAATAATCAACCTATCTGAACAGTAGTGCAACTTTAATGCAAATTATCAACCTATCTGAACAGTATTGCAACTTTAATGCAAATTATCAACCTATCTGAACAGTGTTGCAACTTTAATGCAAATTATCAACCTATCTGAACAGTGTTGCAACTTTAATGCAAATTATCAACCTATCTGAACAGTATGATGATCATTAAACCCTTAATCAGGAAAATATTTCCATGTGCAACTTTGCAAATTATCAACCTATGCTGAACAGTATGATGATGATTAAACCCTTAGCCTCCAAAATCAAATTATGACAATTAAAGGGAGAAGAAAATGATGTAATTGACACAAGATAGCTGCCTCAAAATGTAGCCTAACGTTCAGCGTTCAGGGCCTCTTCAACCATATTACCCATCAGGTGGGACGCTCTTCTCAAGAAACGGAAGATGGCTTGGTCGATTGGGCCTGGTTGCTGGAATAGGTCCTCAGACAGCTGGAGGAGCTGTTCATCATTCATTATACTTGTTCTTCTGCGTGACCTGCCTCCTCTTCTGCCCTCTTCCAAGGCTAGTACCATGTTGTGTGCCCTCTGTTCAAGAACAATCAGACCACCTGAAAACAAAGTGACAGTCTTACAATGACGCAAGGGAATTGATTAAACCCTTCATTTACAAAAAAAAAAAGTATTTTGAGAAACTTACGGATGAAGACATAGATGTTGGGATGTGTGCCGACTATCTTTCTCAAGGCTTCATTATGACTTTCACAGCAGTTGTTTGTGCGCTGGTTAGAACCAAACACACACATCCTAGCTCTTGCGCGTGGTCTGGACACCCAATTAATCCACACGTAGGTCAGGAAGGGTCGGACAATACGATGGACATACCTTCCTTCATTTCTAGAATGAAGCACAATTAAATGAAATCCTCTTTCAATCAAGTCCACACGCAACAAAGCCAAGGCAAATGTGAGTCGGATAATGCGGCGCACTTCTGGGATTCCACGCATCCTTCCAAGCATGTTGTTCTCTTGAACATTTCTTAAGAAGCACTGGAAAATTAAAAACAAAGCAAACATCAGCAACAACCAATTAATGATAAGAGCACGAATGAATAGTGTTCTTTACCCTGCATTGATGCCACAAACAGCCAGACACCTGTGCACCAAAAGTTCCATACCATGCATTTTGCTGAGCATCCTCAAAGTCAGTAATGACCCTGTTTAGAGCTATGTTAGGCCCTAACAGATGACGAACAAGTTCTAGAACAGCTCTGTATGCAACTTCCGTTCGATTCTCCATCAGTGCCCAACCTAGATAGACGATGTGGTGTGCCCACACGCCAACTAAAACAAAAACCTGCAAACAGCGAGAATAGTCTGAGTGCTTTATAAAAGTTGCAATCTACCTCAAATCATAGTGCTGCACATCTCAATGGTAATGAAGAATAATATAACAGAAATTGAAAGTCCAATATCTACCTGACCAGCAAACTGTGCATTAATTGGTACAGTTTTAAAGGTGCCATCACTGTGTAGCACCGAGAAATCTCGCATTCTCTGTAACATTCTATTGCTAATAAACAGGACGTGATGACCTCCGTTAGCATCGGTAACAGAGCCACAATACAGATTGTCGAGCCCATCATCCGTCATCGTAATCACTGCATTGTGGGGATTTGTCAGAATTTCTGTCAAGCCTCTGAGATCTGCGGGAGGGTCAGGAAATCTTTCTTGTCTCGCATTACGCATGGGAGTTCGCATTCGGTCAAAAGAAACCCGTGCAACAACATCTGGAAAACTGTAAATCAAAATTTTATTACAACAGAAAAACTTATGATGCACTGATCAGCCCACTTGGTGAAATTTACTCACTTGTGACATTCTTGATCGTAAATCACTCGGAATGAAGTGTACTCCATGGCTCGGCAACGGTTCAGAATGCTTCGCCGCAAGGCCATTTCGTTCGGGTAGAGCAAGTCGGCCTCGTGATTGTGAGCTTGCGTATGAATGAAGCCATCGACATTGTCGAGAATGGCTCTTCCAGAACACCCTCTCTCGTAATAAACACATTTGAAATACATAACAGTATCTTCTACTCTATTCAAGTGATAGTGCCATCCATCTTCTACGTGGAAAAAATAAGTGTTCGGCCTTGTCCCGGCTTCACGTGCAACATTCGAAACAGCAGCCATGGCGGCAAGTGCTCAATCGTCGGAAACTTACAGGCAAATGACATGCGAGGACCGCGAGGCGACACACAGCGTCTTTGCTTGTTTTGATTTGAGTAGTTAATCAGTGTCGCAACGCTATAGTCAAGTGAATAACTAAAAGCTGTTCTTTTTTTTTTAATGAAAGCTCTAATAATAAAAACGCAGGGAATAAAAATTTGTTTCCGTAGGTAAAAGCACAAGTCTTGTGAGGACAAAAGTGGACAGTGTAACCTGAAAATAAGGAGAAAATTTTCCATAATTTGGCTCAAATTGAAGCATTCCCCGCCACTGTTGTCAGATTTCTCAAAGTTTCAATGTTACAGTTTTTCTTTTAGAGTAAGATAGATTTTACATTGGCCTTCAAATTATTCCACATTTATTTAGATTAAAATTAAATAAAATTCTCTTTGAGCCAACCTCAGAAAGCCGAGAAATAAGTGACGTCGTGCGAGCGTCTAGTTACGGTTTCTCCCTAGAGATGGCGTCTTCGGTTTTCGAAGACGCATTTCAGCTTATAGAGGAAAATTTTGTGTCCTTAAAGGATCGCTTAAATCTTTGGAGGACAAATGTCGGCAATTTTACTTAAAAATTCAAAGAAAAATAAATAATTTAACTGGTTTTGGCAAAAAGTGGGTATTCCCTGCCACTGTTGTCAGATTTCCAGGGGTCTCGTATGCCGTATTTCTCTCACAGTTTGTAGTTACACATTTAATATAGACATTCCAAAAATTCATTTGAGTTTCCTCTACCTAGAAAAAAATTCAAATAGCTTTGAAAAACCAAGAAAGCTTGCAAAATATCTTCAAATTCCTTTTAAAATCAAATGTATGGTTCGACACCAACGCCCTCGCGGACTTTAGCGGTACTACGGCCACCGATTCGCCGGCGTTCAAGCGACCGCGTCCGTTCTTCCGTTGTCAGTAGCGTCAGTGTCAGTGAAGAGAGAAGTCTACATTAAGACTGTGTCCCGCCTATCGACGTCCCGGCTCAACCCGCTAAGATACGCAATGACAGAAAGTCCTCCTCGTCCTGATTCCAAAGGATTCGTATTTCCCGATGTGAGTCAGCCGCCTCCACCTGTCGCTGGAACACCGTGGCGTGTTGTGGTTGAAGAGATACACCGCCGCCAAGCCATGATGGTAAGCCCGCCTTCAGTATACCGAATCGTACGATCCAAACTGGTAAGCCCTAAGCGAAATCAAGAGCAAAATATCGAGTACGAGGATGGCTTTTTTTTTGGGGGGGGGGGGGGGCCTTGCTTAGTGTCGGGTTGTTGGATGGATGGAACACTAGTGAACCAAACCACCCCGGGTCCTTTAAAAGTTAATCCATGCGTTGAATGGCGGTTGGCGGATCGCTACGGAATCCACTCAGAAAGCTATTCTTTCCATCTGGCATGACTTTAGAAGACATCTCTAGCCCTTAGAATCCGAATTCGTTAAAGTGGTTTTTCAGAGGTATTTTGAGCGCGACACGCCGACGCTTTCCTGTTTGCATGCATGCACGCACTCCCGCCATTTGGCTGGAGCACTTCCAAAATATCCTTTCTCTTGTATGCCGAATGGAGCTATAATGTGAAAAAATGTCAGTCAAAAACCTGTTGGATTGAAGCAACACCTTTCTTCATGGATTCTGTATACTGTTACAAGAATAACAATGAAATGTTCACGAGACAAGGATTGGAAGGGTTTTGAATATGTGTCAGAACTCATAAAAAGGAAAGTTTTGACTTTTGAAGCAAACGTTAAATTTATTGTCACTCTTTCTTTGCTCTAGCAGTACTATGGCCATGGAGGTATGCCTTACCAGGGTCAGCAGTTCTACTCACAATTCCAGCCGCAGCAGTATCCCCAGACTCAGCATCCACCCATGATTTTGGGGTACAATCCTAATATTATGCCTGTAAGTGTTTGTCAACAGATCCTCACGTGAAGGGTTTTTCCTAAAGAAGTATGTATGGAATTCCTTTGGTTTATTGCATCTTCTGAACTGAAAATTACTTGTTGCAGCCAACTGTTGGCTACAGGCAGGCTGTGCCGTCCATGTTGCCTACTAATTATTCAGCGCTTCCTGCTGCGCCATCCCTGTTGCCAACTAATTATCCAGCGCTTCCTGCTGCGCCATCCCTGTTGCCTACTAATTATCCAGCGCTTCCTGCTCCATCATCAAGTGTGCCTGCGTATATCGCACCGCCGCTGGAAGCGCCTCCAAGTGTTTCCCAGGGTACTACGGACTCTTCAATTCTCGAACCACGAGTGTTAAGGAGCCGTGTTCCAAAGGTGACTTACTGCAGCTATGGTATTGCTTATTGGGTTGAGGACTTGGGTAAGCTTCAAGCATCATTTGTTGCCTTTCTTCCAGGTTCTCCCTGAATCTGACATTGAGTTGCCATCGACCAGCAAAGGAAAAGGAAACAAGTTGATCAAAGGCAAGCAGCCTGCTTCTGGGAAAGGTGCAACTCGTCATGTCCAGCAACTACAGGAGGTATGTGAGCGAGTAGTTTTGTGTAGCTTCTTTAGTTTGTTTGATGATCTAGTGATTTTAATCTAGTTTGATTATCTTTCTTCCAGGTTTCTTCTGAATCTGATGGGGATGTCCCATTAACTAGCAGCGGGAAGGAAACCATGACTAAAAGAAAGCAGTCTGCTAATGGAAAAGCCGCAACAAGTAATGCCGACCAACAACTGGAGGTTTGTGAGCAATTCGTGTACTTAGTTTATTTATTTAATGATCTTGTGATTGTAATCTGTTCTGATTGTTTGCCTTTCTTTCCAGGTTTCCTCTGAACCTCCCTGAAGTTGGCAACCCACATTGCCAGAGAAGGTTCAAAATACAACAAATTGACGCAAAATGATTTGTTCCAAAATGTTCCACAATTGTTCCAATTTGTTCCTTAACGAGAGCGGCTCCAGGCTCGTTATCGTTTTTCGATAACAAGCTGGCCAGCTTCAAACCAGTAAAAATGCACAAATCGACCTGGGAAAAGTGCAGTTCTTCTTAAAAACGTTTGTTCTAAAATGTTCCGCCATCGTTTCACGGCCACCGATAGCACAAATGCAGTTTCCAACAAACGGTTGTTTTGTTGGGTTGGCGAACTTCCAAAATACAAATCTGCGCAAAAGGAGTTGGGAACAACGCGGTTCGCCTTAGAAACGTTTGTTCCAAAATGTTCCACCTTCGTTTCACGGCCACCGATAACCCAAATGCGTTTTCCAAAAACGGTTGTTTTGTTGGGTTGGCGGACTTTCAAAATACAAATCTGCGCAAAAAAAGTTCAAAATTATGCTAATTGCCTGAGAACAGTTTGTTCCGAAATGTTCCACCGTCGTTGCACGGCCACCGATAACACAAATGCGTTTTCCGAAAAACGGTTGTTTTGTTGGGTTGGCGAACTTCCAAAATACAAATCTGCGCAAAAGGAATTGGGAACAACGCGGTTCGCCTTAGAAACGTTTGTTCTAAAATGTTTCACCATCGTTTCACGGCCACCGATAACACAAATGCGTTTTCCAAAAAACGGTTGTTTTGTTGGGTTGGCGAACCTCCAAAATACAAATCTGCGCAAAAAGAGGAGCGATGCCGGACAGCGCTCGTTGACTCGCTCAATGAATAATGAGCTAGTTTTGTCAGCACCATATTAATTGGCTGAGCGATAGCGAAGCCCGTTACTCCAGTGGGGTTAAAAAACTTTTTCTGTCTGAGTGTGTGTGCGTGCGTGTGTGCACTCCTAATTTGGGGTGTTCTGAGAGCAAGCGCCTTTGTCAGTTGCATCCACTTTTAGAGCGCCTAAGGCGCTTGCTGGTAAGACGCCATAGGCGCTTCCTACTGAAACGCCTTTGTCGCTCTGTGCCGAGACACCTTGCAGACAAACCAGTCGTTGAATGGATCAAAAGGTGCCTCCCATGGAAACACCTGGGCTAGCCACAGCAGCTCGTTACCCTTGACAAAGCGTTCTGGCAGCAAACACCATTCTTGTGTGGCTTCTAACATGGCTTGCAAAGGTGTTTCCATGGGAGCGGCACCTTTTGGACTGGTGTGTCTGCAAGGTGTCTCGGCAGAGAGCGACAAAGGCGTTTTAGTAGGAAGTGCTTAAGGCGTTTTACTAGAAAGCGACAAAGGCGCTTGCTCTCAGAACACCCAATAATAGGAGTGTGTGCGCACTACTTCTCCTGAACGGCACGGCCGATCTGGCTGAGATTTTGCAGGCTTATTGGGTATGTTCTTGGCTCAGCACACGCGAAATTTCATTATCCTAGCTCACGTGGTTCAGTTTTTATGGCCGAAAAACACCTAAAAAGCGGCAAAAACTTGGAACAAGGTCTGGTGGGCGGAGCCCCCCCAGTCCCGACAAGTTAAAAAGTTACAAGGGTCAAGATCGTGTTATCTGTAGATGAAGCAACTCTATCTAGAATAAAGATGCAACAAGTAAGAAGTAACCGACGACGGACAAGCCAATGCCTGCCGAAGGCAGGCTAGCGCCGCAGGCCAAGGTAGGTACGCCAGGCGCGGATAAGAGGAACAGGCCGCGAGACATCGCGAAGCCTGTTACGACAAGACGCGGTCTGGCGTTAACCTACCTTGTAATAAGTCGAGTTCTAAGCTCTTGGGTCGTCAAGAAGAGAATCAGTGTGCAAAGCAAACGAAAGCAAACCGAGAAAAACGGAAAAAACCAAGGAAGGGAGATTTTCCATCTGCAATGCTTGAGCGAGCGACAGCAAAGTCCATCCCATGAACTGGGGTCAGGAATCCATTCGTCGTGGGTCTGTCTGTTGCTTTTCACTTTCCTGCGGAGACTACTTGATGGATAAGGCTTAGGCTTGATACGTGCTCTACACCCAAGTAAAAAATGACGGAGTGGTTTCCCGATTCCATGTGTTTGAAATAATGGGCAGACGTTAATTGGCTGAGCGATAGCGAAGCCCGTTACTCCAGTGGGGTTAAGAAACTTTTTCTGTCTGCGTGTATGCGTGTGTGTGGGCACTACTCCTCTTGAACGGCTCAGCCGATCTGGCTGAGATTTTGCAGGGTCATTAGGTATGGGGGCGTTCACAAATGACGTCACGCTTTTTAGGCTCATTTTTGGACCCCTTCCCCCCCATGGTCACAACTTGTCACACTTTTCCGTGACCCCTCCCCCCCCCCTGTCACGTCACATTTGTCCAATGTTGATCAAAATCGTTCAAAATTGAAGGGGATCTTATTTTTTTGGCTAAAAATAGTGAAAATGAGAAAATTAATAACATTTTTAATAAAAAAATAGGTGCTGGCAAATTTTTATTGCAAAGTATTAAGTGTTTAACAAACATAAAACGATAAAAATTAACATAAATCAGTCCAATAAAGACTAGGCGTCTTTTCCCAAGTGGGAAATGATCCATTCATCAATGGAAAACAATTGAGTCAAATAATCAAAATATTTGCTATGTGCAAACTTTTTAAAATCAAACAAATCAAACGTTTAAAAAAAAGAAATCAGTCTTTTTCCCAGGGGGAAACGATCCATTCACCAATCGATGGTACAATAGGGCAGGTGCTGTCGACCTCCGCGATGTGCTCTTCGACGCCGACCACGTCGATTTCTTCCTCGTCCATCCACTCTACGCCCACGCACTCGTGGTCGTAAAGGACTTTGCAGAGTACTTCACTAGCCCGGCGACCGACGATCATGGAAGGACGGAGGCGACTGGCACTGGTCTTGTCCACGCCCGTCCCGTGCAAAGCCCTGCAGTGGAGTTTCTTGTTCTCCTCGTTGGTGAAGTACACGCCGCAAGCGCGGCAGATGCGGTTTGCAAGCCGCGATCGCACGGTGGGGCAGTAGACGTCGTACGGGACTCTCTTGTAACTTTGAGACAGGTCTAGTTTTGCAGCCAGGCGCTGGAATAGGGGCAAAAATTTGCCGCCCTCCTCGTCAGGGTCCACGGCGACTACTCCTCGGGCTGATTGTTGCACTCGTACGGGAGGTGGGAGGAAGCCGTTGAGGACGCTGCGCAAGCTGCTGCGTTGAGGCCCGCAGCAGTCCATGGAGTCGCAGCGCACAACTTGCAGAAGGTACTGGCTCTCGCGCACGTGCGTGGCGTACCAGTGCTGGTCCAGGGGCTCAGGCAGGTCACTCTCACCCGGCTCAATGTACTGGGCGATCACGGGGTGGCCATCAATTGTCATTTCACTCCACAGAGCAGCCAGCGTGTCGCCAGCTTTCTTGAAATTCTTTTCTTCCAGCTCCGTGTCCGTCGTGTTTCCCTGGCTGTCGAGATGCTTCCCGTAATAGTCATGCGGAAGAATAAGTCCTGCCATCTTGTTGCTCAGAGGCGCCATGCGGCGCTCCACCCTATTGAAGGTGGATCGACCTGGTGCATTTGTTGCAACAAAAATTGCATCCAAGTCATAGTCTTTGAAGTGCTGCACGCACTGTAATTCAAAAGGTGAGACATCGGACCAATTTTTGGCAATACAAAAAGTATGACCGATAAAAAGGTCATACACAAATGTATGACCGAAGAAAGGTCATACACGAATGTATGACCGAAGAAAGGTCATACACGAATGTATGAATGTCAGACATTAGCGAGGCTGGCCATCCTTGGGGATATATCAACCTTCATCGGTGATACAAAAAGTATCACCCTTTTTCGGTCATACAATTCTGCATGACCTTCAAAACGGTCATACATCCGTGCATGACCTTTACAACGGTCATACTTTGGTGTATGACCTTTTCTTCGGTCATACATTTGTGTATGACCCTTTTTTCGGTCTAACATTTTAGTATCACCCCTTTAAGGGTCAGAAATCTGACCTTTCTATTTTCAGTGCGGCGAAGGCGATATTCTTCTTGTAGCGCGGGCACTCGTCCGGCCCGCCGTCGACGGTGATGATGACGACGGGCTTCATGCGGCCGTCGGTTGACTTGAAGAAGGGCTTGTATTCTTGCATTTCAGCCATTCGTCGTAAGTCGTCGGCATGGGTGTTTGCAGTGGACGATGAATGCTTCCCGCTGCGGATGCAGATGTACGTCGGCCCCGAGTACGTCACAGCTTCCGGCGACCCCAGCATGTCCTGCTTGATCTCCATCACGGCGGAGACGCTCGGGATCAAGTTGTGCCGCGGGCCCACTGGAAAGTCATGGTCAGGCAAGGTCACTTTGTATTCCAGACTCATCAGCATGGGCGCTTGTACTTTGGCCGCAGTTTTCCCAATCGGTACACGAGCTTTGTCGTCCATGGACAAGAAAACCACCTCGCTTGGACCAAGATATGCAGCGACTGACTCGAGATTGCGGATAGAGGCTGTGGCGAATTTGCTGTCCGCATGCGTCTTGTGAGCACTGTTTTGTGCCCTTGCAAGGCGCACAGGTGCACTTGTCACATGGCGCTTCCCTTCACGAGTCGTCGGGTCACGCGGGATCAGATGCAGATACACCCCGCTTCTACTGATTTCGAAGCCGCGTCTGTTCAGCTCCGATGCCAGCTCATCCAAAGTTTGACACGTGTTGAGTCGCTCGTCTCGGCGCTTCTCCTCCGCCCCGCTGGAAAACATAGCGATTTCCACTATGGCCTTCAGGAGCTCAGGCTGCTCAGTTACAATGGAGGGCCGGCCGGGTGCTGTTTTCTGGGTTAATTTTGCAGCAATTTCAGGGTGTTCTTGAAACAGTGCATCGACCTTCCTCTTCCTTTTCTCCCTGCTTATCTGAGACCTTTTGGCGTTCCCCTGCGCCGTCTGCAGCCGTTTCTTCAGATCGCCGAGCTCTTTGGAGACCTGCAAATTAAATGGAAATTAAATTTAAATGTCTGACTAGCATTTAAAAGAAATAGCAGCAACATTTAAAGTTTAAAAATTTACCTGATTAATTTGCTGCTCGTTGTCTTGCGGGGCCAGCCCGGACCGCCGCGCCAGCAGCAAAGTGTTGAGGTGGCTCTCCTGGACAGCGATTTTCTGCTTCAGCTCGTCCTGGGCTGGTGTGCGTCGGGTCGACCGGCCTGATCCTGAAAAGTTAAAAAATAAAATCATTTGTCCGTAGCGCCATGGTCGTCAAATAGTTGCGCCGGGCCGTGCGCACTCCCCACACACGCTGGGGCGCGTTCCGGAGGACTTAAAGCCCCGGCGTGAGAAGGGCGCGCCGCTCTAAAAACACTGTGATTTTTAAGAATTTATAGGTTTTGACCGCGTGCCGGAGGGCTGGATCGCCGCAGCCACGCCAGGCCACCGCTGCGCCGCGGTGTAATAGTGAAAATCCACGTACCTGACGCTGTTGGTGATACGGCGTCGTCGATGTCAGATCCGTCCGACTCCGGCTCCAAAATCACAGGGACAGGTTCGCGGTTTGCAGCGGCGCTGGCAGTCGGCGCGGACGATGCAGCCACAGTGGGAGCTGGCGCCGGACCCTTAAGAAATAAATTTTGAGTGAAGCACGTCGCAAACGATTCAGAAAGAGCACGAGATTACGCGAGACAGTGTACAAAACAAAGGACAACATAACCTCAAACCGGTGCGCAAAATCTCTATCATAGCGTTGTATTTTTAATTACCCGAGATAAAACGTACCTTGGAAAAGAATTTCATGATGTTGCCCGCCCTCACTTTCTGCTGCTGAGCTGACACTGCCTCCTTCACGGCATTCTCAAAGAAATTGTCGTCCTTGCCGGCCGCCTTTTCCTTCAGTGCTTTCCATTCAGCTACACACAAACTTTGCACCTTGCCTGCTGCCAAACCACAATGGCTCTTTTTCATTGCATTAAAGAGGGATTGATACAGTTTGTTTTTATCCACTGGCATTGTGTAGTTTTGTTGATGCGCCCCTCGAACACCACGTGAATTCAACTTGACTCTACTGCCTAGTGGGCGGTCGCCGTCGCCTTACGTCTCGTCGCGACGTAGTACCGCATTTCGCCGAGAGATAGCGCTGCGCGCGCGTCCCCAAACCCGTCGATTGGAGCGCGCGGTTTGAATTTTACGTGGCATTTCCTCTTGATAAAAAGTGTTGCGTCACAATGCCCAAACCCCCCCCCCCCCGTCCCCCATGTCACATTTGGTCCTCGAAAGGTGCGTGTCGCATATCGGTTCGACACCGCCTCTCTTGGAGCACGGCGGCACTGGTCACCTCGTCGACCTTGGCGCGGCACGCTGCGTGGACGCCTAAAGCAAGGGCCACGTCGAGTTTCCCGACTTCAACGACGCCGCTGCCCTCGTGGCGAACGCACTGCCGCGCTGCAGCGGAGCGACGGCAAGCACCTTTCTTCCCACAGCCCCGCCGCCTCCGTCTCACTGCCTGACTTCCCCGGGGACTTCCCCCGCGCAATTCGGTGTGCACTGGGTCTTCTTTCCCCGGTTTCTATACTCTGACCAGAAAACGAAGAGCCCTGGGTCCTCGCGGTCGAGGGCTACCTGCAATGCTAGCCAAGGCGGCAGATGCCATAAACCGCGAGAACTCAGGGCTCTTCGCTTTCTGGTCAGAGTATAGGCTGTCGCACTGGATTTCCGTCACACTTTTGCCACGTCCCTTTGGCTGGGCATAGAAGGGGTCCCGCATAGAAGCTATACTATGCCATCAACAACCCCTCAACAACCTGCGCTGGCCGCCGGCACCACCATTCATCGGTGTTCTGTACCCTCGAGGGGGAAATCACTCGCGTAATAGTCGGGTCACCCCCCCTGTAATAGTGCCGTAATAGACGTAATATCCATGTAATAGATGTAATAGTGCCGTAATAGCCGTAATATCACCGTAATATGCGTAATACTAGCGTAATAGTCGTGTAATAGACGCGTAATGGTCGCTTTGTCACGTCAGTTCAAAGTTTAAAAGGGATTCTTGATCATGGAGTATCTACGAGCACCCAAACCCAAGGCTCTGGCAATACTCCACGATCCTCTCTCCTCTGCTCCAATGTTGGAATTCTATAATTTGTATCAGCTTCCTTTCTTACTTTACTCTATCTAGTTCTAGGCTATTTAATTTGTTGACTGATCTGTCTCTAGTGATACTTTTAATAATCTTATGTGATGTCTTAACAAAAATGAAGGGAATGGAGAGGAAATGACTGTGACAACACTGTGAATTTTGAGCAATGCAGTGATTATTTTATTCTAATAGTCAACATTCCTACTATGAAAAGTGCAATTAAAATTTCCCTGCTCGTAACTAACTCAGCCAATTTTTCTCCAGAATTGTCCACGAATCACAGAAGTTGTTAGTGGTGACTTCAGCATAACCATTGGATAAAATGAAAATCACCTCCACAAACGTTAAATACAATCTTACCCTTTGTGTAACATTACCTTCGTAAAATTTACATTCAAATACATTCACCTTTGCTTCTAAAGAAACTCCCACTGACACTAAAACATTTTGCATCCAGTGATATCATTGGTAAGGACTTGTTGGACATATGGTTAATCTCTGTAATGAAAATAAGTTTTCGTCTAGTTGAAAACAGTTTTCCTTATGTCCCAGGATTATTCTCAGTCCTTTTCATTAACACGATGAAGTGAACACATGATAATAAAGCGAAAATAAAATTGACTGATTTGAATAATTCAAATAAACAAATTTATTTTGGCTATGTTATGTTCAATATGGTGATGATAAGACTAAAATTAGACTGAGGACATAAGGCATAATGTTTTCTGCAAAACTGTATCACCTTTTGATTACATAGAGTAACCGCATGGCTTACGAGTCTTTACCAGCACACCGATGCAGACATGATGAGTGAGAAGTTAAAAGTTGATACTAATGAGGTTGTTGTAGGAGCACCTTTAGAGATCATTCTTTGGCAGTTTTATTAATAGTTATGGTAGAAGAATGGAAGTCAATGAACAAGGCTATTCTCTCAACATAAATAAGAAAAAGTTCTGGAAACATAAAAGACGGTTCCAAAAGTTACGAGACCACTATAAAGATTTCCACCCAGGGACACCGGACACAAGTTCATGAGTTCACGTTCTTGTTCCTAAACTGTATAAGATGCTGCATTACATTACACACATAACCATGAAACATCTAAAGGAAACATTCAAAATTTATCTGTTACTTGTACAATTGAAAAATTTCCTTTCGGCTTGCACCATTCATAGAGAAAGTCAAAAATACATTAAATATTTAACTGTAGTAAATACTCAATGATCTTAGTTCTATCAGAATTCTCAAAATAAACGTCTCTAAAACTTTTAAAGACAAAGATAGACAATTCTACCAAAGGACTGTGCATGAATACTTTCCATAGCAGCAGAAGACACTATTGCGTTATTCACAGTGGTGTATTATTCGCACTCAAAGTAGCGGATGTGAGTTTTGTCATGTTTGGCGCCGTATTCCAAACGTAATAGCCCCGTATTAGTGATGTAATTGCCGTAGTAGACGCGTAATAGAGGCGTAATAGTTAGTAATAGTTAGTAACAGGCGTAATAGGCGTAATATGCGTAATAGCAGACTATTACGCGTAATAGGCGTAATAGGGAGTAGTCGGGTCGCGATTTTCGAGAGTGATTTCCCCCTCGTGTACCCTGCTCTCGGGACGATAGAGGTGTAATTCTTAGAGGTAATGTGCATAGGGAATAAGAGGTGTATTTCTTAGAGGTAATGTGCATAGGGAATAAGTAGAGGTTTATCTCGTAGAGGTAAATGCACAGTGTATTTTGTAGAGGTATCTGAGTCGGAGAAACAGTAGACGTGAATTGAAGCAATTACATCTACGTTAATTAGACGTAATTTACTAACGTGCTGTAGAGGTATCTGACTCTCTTGCACAGTATAGAACATTTACCTCTACGTCGTAGGAGACAATCTTTTAGAAGTAAAACTACTCGAAAAAGTTTAGAAGAAAATCACAAAGTCAATTGAATTTCATCTATTTCTAAATAGAGGCGTTTTCAGTAGAGGTACCGGGCCGCCCCCCTTTCCGACATGCTGCAGTGCTTCGCCTGGCGTCGAGACCGAGGTAACCTCCATCACCCCCGCTGAGGCCACGCACCAGGTGATCTCCATGTCGACGGTGCGGCGGCGGCTCCACGATGGTGGCCTCCACGGCCGCGTCCCCAAGAAGGCGCCGAGACTTACCGCAGCGCACCGGCACGCACGTCGGGAGTACGTCGGCCGGTACGGCGGTTGGGGGATGCAGCAGCGGAGCCGGGTGATGTTCTCCGACGAGGTGCGCTTTGTCTTCCACAAATGCGACGGCCGCGCCAAGGTCTGGCGCCGGGTCGGTGAGCGGGACCGCGTCTTCCAGGAGAAGCTGGCGTACAGCGGGGGATCCGTGATGTCCTGGGGCGGCATGATGACCAGCAGGAAGACGGAGCTCGTCGTCATGCCGCCCCCGCACAGTGGTCCCGAAAGCTGAAAATGCGGACAAAACCCCCTTTTCTGGTTTGCAGTTTTTAGGAATTCTATTTAGCAGCCCTCATTCACAAGGCTTCAAAGTACCAGAATCCGTTTTTGTTCGAGTGGAAACCTCAAAATCCACGGTCCAACATCGAGGCACTTCCCCGGGCGGGTTTTGGCTGCTGCAGACTTCATTTTAGACACGCAGTTTCTCTGACTTCGACAGTCGGCTGCGGCTTGAAAAGCTATCGAGCGGAAAGCCATGGATTTTTTCTTGATTGTTAAACTACAATTAAACCCCATAGTCACTTGGTTACGCCAAACAAAGCCGTACAGAAGGAGTCTCTCGGTGGGGCCATTCTGATACGCGGTTTAAAATATAACACGGAATCCGAATCGATCCCAGATTTCTTTAGGCTCAAAATTTTCGCCAGGCTGCATACTACAATCGTGCACAGGTTTCAGAACGCGAAACGTGATTTGCGCGTTCTACGCAAAAACATTGATGTAAACAAACAATCTTCGCTGTCTGCTCTCACGTCGTCGTCGACATAACCTCCTAACCCTACTTCGTGAGAGGTTACTACTGCGAGCTCTGTTCAACATTTTTCTTTCAGTACCATTGAAGCACTGCCAAGGCAGCTGGAGAGGGTGAGTAGGGCAGGGAGGGTTCTAGAAATCGTGTCGCTCATTTAATTTGAATCAGAAATCTACTTTCTTGGTCCTGTCATGTAAAAAACTCAGTTTCATTTTCTGTTTTTGTTTTTTTTTTTCTGGCTCAGGTATACAAAATGAATTTTTTTCGTATATTATAATATATCTGTCATACCAACAAGGTATTTATCCTTCGCTCTGTAAAATCACCAAGGTTAAGCCTCTCTTTAAAGCTGATGATACTACAGACCCGGGGAACTAGGGCGCATTCTTTTAAGGAAAAGTCCATCGGCAGGTCGGGGCGGTCGGTCGGTCGGGCGGGCGCGGGTCGGTCGAGGAGATGGGTCGAGCGGTCGGTGGGGGTCGGTCGGCAAATCGCAAGTGCTGCGCTCTCGTGTCGAAACGGCAAAATTATGCTATAAACATAAACAACGCCGGTAGATCGGTAGATAATTTCGGAGAAGTAAATTCTCGTACTCGGCACTCGGCTGACATTGTTGTGTGGAAAGTTCTCTCTCTCTCTCTCACTGGAGTTGCCTTTTCAAAACACAATAATAATGGCAGAAGTTATGGAAATGGTGCCAGTGTTGGTAATGCAATATTTTTTTGACGAGTTTATGGAAGGTTAGTGTCCTTTGACTTGTGATTTTGCTGTTTATTTTTCATTATGAACTTATCAAGTGACTCGGTATTATTCTTGTTAGATGATGAAGAATCTTTTTGGGAGAAGATACCAGTGAATGTTGAAGAGTTCAGGTTAATGGGAGATCCTGCATTCAGATGGCATTTTCGATTAACAAAACTGCTATTTGAGGTGAGCTATTTTGGTGCATAGAAACCTTCATCAGGTTTCCCCTTTTCAAGAAGTGGAACCATAAATTTAATAATCAAGTTTAATATAATGAATGTATGATTTACTTGATTTGCAGATATTGCTGGAAGAGTTGGTTAATCACCTTGTTGATCGGAATCGAATAATTAGGGTGAGACGGCCCCTGTCGCACCTTCTACACTGTCAGAAACGATTGTTCGAAAACAACAAAACTGTCAACAACATGGTCGTTTTCCTACAACATCTTTGTTTAAAACTGAAACGACGGAAAAGTTGTCTTCCAACAAGTAAGTTGTTTCAGAATAACCCAACTGTCAGTTATCAACAACATTCTCTGTTCGTGAACGACTGCTGTCGTTTAAAAACAACTGTTGTCAGAAAAAAAATTAGCAATAGATTTGTTGTTAATTAACAACAAAATTTCTGACAGTGTATTGATGGTTTTGTGGGTTCTGGCGACACCAGAATCCTTTAGAGCAGTTGCCCTTCGGTTTGGTGTGTGTCCCTCTGAGGTGCACAACATCTATGTCGTTATTATTGAGGCCCTTCGGGAAAAGGCAGATGAGCACATCAGGTGGCCCACTCCAGAAGAAAGGACAGTTATAAGGAGAAATTTGGCAGTACCCTCAGATTTTGAAGGAATTGTGGGAATAATGGATGGCTGCAATGTACCCATATCTGCTCCTGTTGAGGACAAGGCTTCTTACAGAGACTATCATCACCAATACTCAATTAAAATGCAAGCTGTATGTGATGATAGGCTACTTGTCCGTGAATTGTATGTAGGAGAACCAGGCAGCTTACATGATGCCAGAGTTTTCAGACGGAGTCCATTGGGTAGAAATCTACTGTTGATGTCCCAGTTGCTCAGCCAAGGGGAACACATTATTGCAGATAATGCCTACATGCTCCTTGATCAGGTAATTTTGATTTATCCCATGGTTGATGTTTCAGCTGCTGTCTCAATGCATATCTGTTATCAATTATTTTCTACACTTAAAGGTGCTGACACCATTTGAGAATGACGGCCAACTCACTGATGAGCAAAGGAACTACAATCGAAGGCTGTCAAAAGTCCGCTGTAGGATAGAACACACCTTTGGTAGGACTCAGGTGCTCTGGCGGAGGCTGCAATTTTTTCCTGTTGTTAATTTGGATTATGCATTGGATCATATGGTAGCTGTTATAGTGCTGCATAACTTCCGTATTATTCATGGGGAAGAGGTGCCAATGGTAAGTTTATTGCATTTTTTGGGGGTGTAGGGTCAAATATTTGAATGATTGTAGTGGTAATACGTTATATTTTTTTCACATGATGCAGTTTGAGCAAGATCCTGCAGCAAGAGTTGTGGAAGAAGTGAGGGTGCCAGGGAATGATGTCAGACCACCAGTACCTCTACGAAATAATGTGATTGAAGATCCCCATGAACCAGCTGATATTTTTCAAGCGCTGAGACGTTCTCATATACTGGGTGAACAAAAACGTTGGGACTTATGCAATGCACTTCCGCCACAAGAACCAAGATTAGAATAGGAAATTGTTTCAATGAAAAGAACGAAATTTGTCTTTCTGTATCCATTTCACTAGAATTTTTTAAACATTCTATTCATGGAACTTAATACACTGCCGCCCAAAATTAGCGGCACACTTTTTTGACCCCACGTATTTTTGGCTGGGATGCAGGTAGGAAGCTGAGATTTTAACTGCAAGTACCCTCATGTGTTGTCTAAACACCCTTAGGGTAGCAAGGTGCCCGCTCAACCCCATCACCTGTTTTCCACCCTTAGCGTAAGGAGGGGTCGAATTTTGACACTTTGAGGTCAGTGAAAATGACCTTTGGTTTGTCGCAGGTCGTTCAAAATTTTGAGGGTGACTCAGATTGAGATTCTCTTTAAAATGAGCCGTCACCCAACCCTCTACGACCCCCCGTTTTGGAGTCACAGAAAACCCACCCCTAAGGGAAGGGTGGTTTTTTTCGGATTTTCGCTCGGGGCTGAAAGTGTTGGGGGAAGGCCCCTCGAACGTCCACAAAATGTTCTGGAGTCCTTCCAACCCTCCTTGAGGCTTACAGCCCTTACGGAAAGCCACCCCTATTCATGTTTTTGATCCAAATGACCCAAAAATGGTCCAAATTGGATCAAAAACTGTTGATTGTTGGTTTCTTTGACCGAACCAATCGACGCGCATCGACACCTGCCCATTTTTCTCAAAAAAAACAGCGTGTTTAGGGGGGTTGCTACCCTTACGCCCCTCCCCCCCTCAAGAGGGGGTTGAAGTCGCGGCGGCCCGTCTGTGGGCTCACGGATCGATGCCAGTGTGTGAAAGACACCTCCATTCCAATTTTCAAGTCGATCGGACCAACGACGGTCGCTAGACACGGAAGGAACTGAGACACTCGCGATTTTCAACCCCTTACTTTGCACCCTTACGTGGGCGTAACCTGTAGACCAAAAAATTCGGTTCCGGTGTGCCAAGCAAGGCTGATCCATACCCTACCCGCCGCCAAAGGCCCCAACCCCTGCCGTTATCCGCGGCTCGTCCAGCGCCCTTGAAAGTGGAGCCCCCTTCGGAGCGACTCGCTGCGCCGCGCCGCGCTCGGCGCCGTAGCGCCTGGAAGTAGGCATGCCTTCGTGCGCCGATACCCGGGGCATGCCTACTTCCAGGCGCTACGGCGCTACGGCGCCGAGCGCGGCGCGGCGAAGCGAGTCGCTCCGAAGGGGGCTCCACTTTCAAGGGCGCTGGACGAGCCGCGGATAACGGCAGGGGTTGGGGCCTTTGGCGGCGGGTAGGGTATGGATCAGCCTTGCTTGGCACACCGGAACCGAATTTTTTGGTCTACAGGTTACGCCCACGTAAGGGTGCAAAGTAAGGGGTTGAAAATCGCGAGTGTCTCAGTTCCTTCCGTGTCTAGCGACCGTCGTTGGTCCGATCGACTTGAAAATTGGAATGGAGGTGTCTTTCACACACTGGCATCGATCCGTGAGCCCACAGACGGGCCGCCGCGACTTCAACCCCCTCTTGAGGGGGGGAGGGGCGTAAGGGTAGCAACCCCCCTAAACACGCTGTTTTTTTTGAGAAAAATGGGCAGGTGTCGATGCGCGTCGATTGGTTCGGTCAAAGAAACCAACAATCAACAGTTTTTGATCCAATTTGGACCATTTTTGGGTCATTTGGATCAAAAACATGAATAGGGGTGGCTTTCCGTAAGGGCTGTAAGCCTCAAGGAGGGTTGGAACAAGGGGGTATTCACTCTCGGAAATGGTCAACCAACTATTACCTTTCCGAAAGTATTACACCAATTACGCCAATTACACATTTCATTACGGACCTGGATTTTAAGCGTAAAACGAGCATTTTTGGCAATTTTGGACGGTTTTAATTTTTTTGCGAATTAGTAAATGCGTCCTTTTCATTGGGTGCAGTTTTTGTATGCGTGATGTTGATCTATCTGAACCGAAAAACCTCTCAATAAGTAACAACGGCAACAATGGTCTAAAAAGACCCAAACTTGCCACTTATTTTGCCTACTTGCTGCCCTCATTACCAATTACATTACAAAACTATTACAGATCAATTACACAGCAGACAACCGACTATTACCTGAGTGAATACCCCCTTGGGTTGGAAGGACTCCAGAACATTTTGTGGACGTTCGAGGGGCCTTCCCCCAACACTTTCAGCCCCGAGCGAAAATCCGAAAAAAACCACCCTTCCCTTAGGGGTGGGTTTTCTGTGACTCCAAAACGGGGGGTCGTAGAGGGTTGGGTGACGGCTCATTTTAAAGAGAATCTCAATCTGAGTCACCCTCAAAATTTTGAACGACCTGCGACAAACCAAAGGTCATTTTCACTGACCTCAAAGTGTCAAAATTCGACCCCTCCTTACGCTAAGGGTGGAAAACAGGTGATGGGGTTGAGCGGGCACCTTGCTACCCTAAGGGTGTTTAGACAACACATGAGGGTACTTGCAGTTAAAATCTCAGCTTCCTACCTGCATCCCAGCCAAAAATACGTGGGGTCAAAAAAGTGTACCGCTAATTTTGGGCGGCAGTGTATAATTTTAATGTTTTCATCACAATCACAATCACATTAAGTACAACTTAAACAAGTGGAGACTACAATCAAAAAACATAAAAATGTCAGTCTTAACTGTAAAAATCACAATTGGATCTGATGGGTCGTAATAACATTGGTAATTACTAACAAAGTACAGTTAACAAAAGAAAACAAAAACGCTTACAAGTTATGCCAAATATGAGCAGGCACGCAAAAGAAAACAAAAACACTTACAAGTTATAATTAATAGGAGAACGTAGGAATGATGCCAAATGTGAGCAGGCACTCAAAAGAAAACAAAAGCACTTACATGTTATAATTGAATAGGAGAACACAGGAATGATGCCAAACGTGAGCAGGCACTCAAAAGAAAACAAAAACAATCACAAGTTATTATTTAAGAGGAGAACATAGGAATGATGCCAAACGTGAGCAGGCACTAACAGTCACATTTGATTTATCACATAAATCAACTATTTTTCGCTGCCAATATATCATTAAATCTTTCAAATTGAGCAGCAATTCTATTTCCTACTGCTAATTTTTCACTTTTGAAACTAGCTGCTGCTGTTGGGGTATTGTCGTTGAGTCTTCTTTTGACAGCATCTGACCTCTTTCTTCCTGTTCTTTCAGATGGAGATGGATCATCAACATTCTCCTCTTCAGGACTAGACTTGCGGACTCTTGTCACATACGAAGAGCCGAACGACATCAATTTTTGAGGCATGGTAGCAGCAATTTTTTGTTTGAGTAGACCCATCGCATCATACACTGGCGTCTAAAATTAGGTCCCCACTTCTTTAGATCATTATAACTTTTTCCGTAATCGACAGAAATCGTCTAAATTTTCCACAAAGGTACCTCAATGGGTCTTCTAAAGGTTCCCAAAATGTCGCACCTGAAAGGTACTCCGAAAGGGGTAACCCA
Source organism: Stenchaetothrips biformis (assembly GCA_030522485.1). NCBI lineage: Eukaryota > Metazoa > Arthropoda > Insecta > Thysanoptera > Thripidae > Stenchaetothrips > Stenchaetothrips biformis. Next base: position 13,990,718 of record CM060100.1, read on the forward strand.
CCCCCTTGGAAAAAAAGTTGTCAAAATGATGTCTAAACAACAGCCGAAAAGGGGCTTTGAAAGTTTCGTTTTGACCAAATCTGCCTTGAGGGAGTGTAACTCACCAGAAGGGAAGCGATTTGCCGAGTTTTAACCCCCCTGTTCAAACCCACCCCTTTAACCCCTAAAAGGGGCAGCTCCTGAACGGGTGGTCGTAGCGCGATGGGACCGACACCAGTGGGTCGGGCAGCGGATTTAACATGGAAAGGCGGAACAATAGTGCAAGTTTTGACCTGTTTAGAGACACTCAAATGGAGAAAACTGCGTTTTTTCGTGATTTAACGCAAAGTTCGACAACATGTTCATGCGTTTTCTGTGAATGAAATTTTTGGTCCTTGGCAGTTTTGAGAAGGCCAACTCAAGTTCTTTGAGGGACCAGAAGAGCAAAGTCGTGGAGTGACTCTTTCAACCCCTGATGGTGCGTCAAAAGTACCCCTGCAGACGATTGTCGAAATGACACATGTGTAAAATCGTGAAAATTTTGTAACAAAACGGTTTCTCCGAACAGGTAACAAGCCAGTGTCAGTCGCTCGACATTCCTGAACCCAAGGAGTCTGGTTTTTGGAACGAAAACAGCCGTTTCTTAATTCTGAAATTTCTTTGAGCACGTGCAGAGTACTTTTGATGCACCTTTAGGGGTTGAAAGGGTCAGTCCACGACTTTGCTCTTCTGGTCCCTCAAAGAACTTGAGTTGGCCTTCTCAAAACTGCCAAGGACCAAAAATTTCATTCACAGAAAACGCATGAACATGTTGTCGAACTTTGCGTTAAATCATCACGAAAAAACGCAGTTTTCTCCATTTGAGTGTCTCTAAACAGGTCAAAACTTGCACTATTGTTACGCCTTTCCATGTTAAATCCGCTGCCCGACCCACTGGTGTCGGTCCCATCGCGCTACGACCACCCGTTCAGGAGCTGCCCCTTTTGGGGGTTAAAGGGGTGGGTTTGAACAGGGGGGTTAAAACTCGGCAAATCGCTTCCCTTCTGGTCAGTTACACTCCCTCAAGGCAGATTCGGTCAAAACGAAACTTTCAAAGCCCCTTTTCGGCTGTTGTTTAGACATCATTTTGACAACTTTTTTTCCAAGGGGGTGGGTTACCCCTTTCGGAGTACCTTTCAGGTGCGACATTTTGGGAACCTTTAGAAGACCCATTGAGGTACCTTTGTGGAAAATTTAGACGATTTCTGTCGATTACGGAAAAAGTTATAATGATCTAAAGAAGTGGGGACCTAATTTTGGACGCCAGTGTAGAACACCCAGTTAGTGACATCACCTCCAAGGCCAGTGCAGTGCAGAGTCATGTCGTACCGTTTGTTATATTCAATGGATAGCCACGCCATACGCTCGGAACAATTGTCAGAGGTCAACTTTTTGTGGCCCTTGGCATGCAATTCGTCTCTAATGTCTCTGTACAGCCTGGCAGCAGTATGTTTATCATCATCAAAGAGGCTTTTCCTTTTATCATATTCTTTAATGAGTGCAAATGTGAGATCTTCAGTCCATAAGTCCGCTCTTTCTGCAAGGACATCAACCAAAACCAAAGAAATGGTGACACATAAAAAAATTTACAAATTCAGCTCAATTGTGACATGCTCCTACCAGCAGCATTACAGCCTTCTGGAACTAAGACACCACAAATGAATTTCGCATCTGTTGACTTAGGCACTTTGTCAGACCTTGGGACATTGCGAGCCTTGCGGATCTCCTCTTCCAATGTGCCAAGGGTTACATTTGGGTCATTGGAGAAAAAATCATCCAAAAATTGGCGATACTGCCAATCTTCCGGGAAACTTTCATGTGCAGTCTTTAGGGCCTTCCATTTCTCCTTAATTGCTTTCAAGCTGTAGAAGGAGTCCCTTCTCCAGAAGTACGTTTGCACATTGTTCCAAGCATAACCAAAGATGCGAGTTGCTGTACTTTTAAGGTTGTTTTTGACACTCAAGCAACCTTCAATGAGCAAGAGGGTCTGCAAATGAGGCCAATCACTGCGTAAACGCTTATGAGGTGGCAAAATTAATGAACCATCAGGAGCCCTTTCGATAACTGCAAAGCAAAATTAACAGTGAAGTGAAAACACACAAAAACATCGAGGTTAACAGCAATTAAGTCCTCTTGTTTCCTCTTGGAAAGGGGAGGGAGGCCGCCTAATATCAAGAGCATTCATTGGCAAAGGCACCAGATTGAGTCTCAACTCGTAACCAAAATACATGATTGTCCTCTTATTGGCAAAACTGGCAGCCGAGTCACTATCAGGAAACTGGGTCACCCAAAAAAAAAAAAAAAGAAAGGTATTACTGATACCAACTATAAATAGAAAGCCAAGATTGATATATTAGGTACTCACTTCTATCACTAAAGTGCCATTATCTGCATTAAAGTTGCCAATAATTAGATAATCAGACAGTTCACTATTACCAATCAAACTTGCCAAAAACATCTTGAAAATGCCCTGCAGAATGATGGTAAGTTAATAGTGTTACAGTGTCAAAACACAGGAAGACAGCTCTCAAAAATAAAGGGATCCCTACCACATTGTAAGCTGCAGGACGAATATTACTTATTTCAACACTTAATGGTTCCTCTTGAATTTCAGGCTTATTAGGCACTGGCACCAGCCTCACTTCTAAATCGTAACCAACATAGGACAGTTTTTGGCCCGCCCTTCTATTCAAAAAATATGCATTTGCCTTTGTGTCTGTGTGTCGTCGTCGTCGTCGTTGTTGTCGTCGTCTGTGTACAAGGAAGGAGTTGAGCTGGAGTGACCAGATTTGGAGGGTACTTCAGGAGGGCCGTCCGAACAAACAATCCGGTGGTGCAAATCCCGTCCGACCCGCGCAAGGCCTGCAGCAGCTGCATCATGGTTTGCATGGGCGGGAGGGGGATTTCCGCCATTATTGGTGCTAGCAGGGCACATAGGGGTATTTTTGGAATCAGGGCGACGAGACAAGATGAATGGACCTGGTCCCGACCCCATCGGCCGCTTTTACAAGTTGGCCAGATCAGGATCTTCAAAAAAGGGGGTCGACCGACTAAAAAAATTTATTGCAGATTTCGATTGGTCTCAGCAAGACCTTTTCAACGAGGGGTCGGAAAGGGGGTCCAGGAGCCCGACTTCGTCTATTAGTCACATCAGGATCTTGAAAAAAGGGGGTCGACCGACTGAAAATTTTTACTTAAGTTTTCGATAGGTCTTGGCAAGACCTCTTCAACGAGGGGTCGGAAGGGGGGTCCAGGAGCCCGCCTTCATGAGTTATGTGAAAAAGTGCGACGGGCTCGTTTTGCGCTCCTGCTGTGCCTCCATTGCAAGGAGTTGCAGTAGCATGGCAAATATGAGTATTTTCGGAATGAGGGCTAAGAGACAAATGAAATGGGCATATTCTAAGGACAGTTGGAGTAAAAAGTGTAAGGACTTTTGCATATTGTGAATTGGCGGGCCTAAGTCACGATGGTACATCGATAACTTTGCCTTACCCGCTCACGGGGTGTTTGATGAGAGCGGGCCGAAGGCCCGGGCCTTCGACTGGCCAAGTTGGGTCTGATGCGAGGGCCGAAGGCCCGAGGAAAGGCCGCCGGCAGGCCAAGCTGGGCCGGCCCCCTGTCGAACCGAGTTGCCGGCGCAGCGAAGCGGAGCTGGCAACTCGGTTCGACGGAAGGGCGGGCCCTAGCTTGTTCTAAATTGGCTAACTTTGATGCAGATGAACCGTCAGGAAACTGAAAGACAGGAAGAAGAAATCAGAATTCCAAACGTTACACATACAAAGCAAGGCTTCAATTATTAAATGCTTACTTGTATCACCAAAGTCTTCTTTTCAGGATTGTAGTCCTGGAATATCAAATCTTCTACACGACAGTCAGTCATGCTTTGGAGTATGGAATTCAGAAAAATCTTGAAAATGTCCTGTAGAATGATAGTACATTGCTATTGTTTTCAGAGTTGCAACAAAGCAAGACAGCTGTCAAAAATAAAGGAACCCTTACTAAATTGTAAGCTGCAGGAGGAATATTACTTATTTCAACACTTTTTTCCTCTGGCCACGACAAGATGTCAACACCCAGATCAAGATCTTCTTCACCCTCACAGTTGTTGTTCGAATCGCATGTACTTTTCTCGAGGTCCTCTTGAAAAGGAGTTAAATTGCCAATTTTTGAACATAAATCTGGAATAGAAATCATCTGACTAGCATTGTAATGACAAGGTATAGATGACAGAGGACAACAAAAGGGAGTAAGGCGAAACATACCCAATTGATCTTTGTCCTGCTTAGGAGTAGTATCTACAGCAACTGCAAAAGAAATGTTAGCACACAGAATAAATATATGGTTTCATCTTACTAGCACTGGAATGACGAGGCGTAGACGACATAAGACAACAAAAGGTAGTAAGGCGAAACATACCCAATTGGTCCTTGTCCTGCTTGGGGGCATCTGGAGCAACTGCAAAAGTAATGATTGCGCACAGAATAAATATATGGTTACAACACTTCAGCTACGAGGAAAAGTTCAATCACTCACAATGCGCTTTCTTCGCAGCTGGAGAACAGAGTTCTAGGTCTTAGTTCATGTTAGGGACTCCAGGAAGATGGTTCATCTCAGGAACTGCAGGAATTCTAATCTGTTATGCTAAGAGAAAAAGTAAATTTAAAATATGACCGCAACGTTGGAATGTACCGAATACATTAGATATTTGATAAAAGAAAATCTCACCAGCAGACTCGTCCATGAACAGTTCCAGGGGATCCCATGTGAGCCCCCGAGTAGCAAATATGCTGTGGGGCGTCAGTTCCTTGGCGCTAAGTAATTCACCAATTTCTTTGGCATTCGTTTCTTCTATAATAATGAACAAAATAAGGCGTTTCCGAAGTTAATTAATAGCAAATAAAGACCAACAACATAACCTCCTTGATCACATCTACTTACCACTCATAAATTCAATGGCATTTGCTGCCACGGTGCAGTTATAGAAGCTGCCATCGCTTCTTCTTAAAATCATAGACTTCATTTTTCCACAAATGAAAATGTAATCCTCTGATCTGACTGAACTTCTGCCAAACGCTGCCGCACTCCCGCTCCCGCCAACCCACCGCCAACCGCCTAGCGCAAAACGCAAAACGTCCGTTTCGACACGAGAGCGCAGCACTTGCGACTCGCCGACCGACCCCCACCGACCGCTCGACCCATCTCCTCGACCGACCCGCGCCCGCCCGACCGACCGACCGCCCCGACCTGCCGAAGGACTTTTCCTTAAAAGAATGCGCCCCTACAGACCCGTATCAATTCTATCAGGTTTGTCGAAAATTACTGAAAAAGCAACAAAAACAAGATTAGAATGTTACCTGGACGAGATTGTTTTTTTCTATAAGTTTCAATATGGTTTTAGGAGAGATATGGATGCTCACGGTGCTGTTTTTGATTTAATAACTAATATACAAGCTGCACTCGATAGCAATCACTATACTTGTACTGTGTTTATAGATCTAAAAAAGGCCTTTGATACTGTAGATCACAAAATCTTAATAAGCAAACTTGAAAGGATAGGAATAAGAGGGATGGCCATTGAATGGTTTAAGTCCTATATAAAGAATAGGACGCAAAGTGTTTATATTGGTGATTGTAAAAGCTCATGTAAGTGTATTCTATGTGGTGTACCTCAAGGATCTATTCTGGGACCCCTACTCTTTATTATCTACATCAATGATATTGAATGTCTTGGACTTAAATGTGAATTACAATTGTATGCTGACGATGCAGTTAAATATTTTTCTTCTGACAATCTGGGTACCTTAGAATCTGTTGTTAACCACGATTTACGTATTCTTCATGAATGGTTCCCAAAAAATAAGCTACGTTTAAATTTGAAGAAGACCAAATATATTCTATTTACTAAACCCGTAGTGTCAAAAAAGACGACACTGCAATTCGATTGGTAAGTTTGCTTGCCACTCCAGTGGCGCTCCGTTTTGAATGCCAAAATTTGGCCTTCTGGGCCCGGATTGGCCTCTTTGAATGCCAAAATTTGGCATTCCGGTGATCTTGAACGCCAAGTTTTGGCATTTTATAAGGCCAATCCGGCCCAGAATGCCAAATTTTGGCATTCAAAACGGAGCGCCACTGGAGTGGCAAGCAAACTTACCAATGGAATTGCAGTGGATAAATATCTGCATCGGAACAAACCATATACAAAGAGTTGATAAAGTCAAGTATTTGGGTGTTTACCTTGATGAACACCTTAATTTCGAGTATCATCTGAATAAAATGGTACCATCACTCAGAGCTACCATAAGATTGCTGTTTAGAATAAGGAATACCTTGCCATATGAACAACTTAAAATAGTGTATTTCTCATATTCTCACTCTCGCTTGTCCTTCATGGCTTCCATATGGGACAATGCTAATCAGCTGATGCTAAATAAAATACGGGTATTGCAAAATAGAATCTTGAAATCTGTGCTTGATGTTGGTCTATACTTTCATACGAAGGATCTGTACTTATTGAGTAATGTACTTCCTCTGGATTGTCTAGTTGATGTACAGCTTTGTACTATTATTTACAACCATGTTCATAAAAAGAAGCTCTTGAACTCTAATGTCATAGCTAACTCAATTGTTCACAATTATAATACTCGTATAGCCAACAACGGTAAACTTCCCTAAGTCAAATCAACTGTGTACGGGTTGAAAACGGATTACTATCGTGCTCTCACTCTTTTTAATCGTACTCCTCTGGATGTAAGATCTATATTCTCTGCAGCATTTAAGAAGCAAATTAAAGCCTTCTATTTCACAGCTTATACAAGTTAATATTATCCTCATATATTCTTGTTCTTTATCGCTATGTTACTGTAAAATGTTCTGTTAAATGTATTAATTGTTTTCTTTTTTCAAATTCTACCAGTCTGTAGTTCATGTACTCCATACTTGTCAATTTTAAAGACTGTATAGTCCACTACAGGGCTAAGCCCTATGGACATTTTCTTTTGTTGAAATGAAAAAAATTAAAAAATTACATATTTCTCATGTGATCCAATGCACAATGATTGATGGAAAGACAAGAACGTTTTTAACTGGTGCTTCTTCACATTCTGCATGCTGTGCTTGTGGAGCAAAACCGTCCAGCATGTCAAACCGTTCATTACCTGTTGACAAATCTGTATTTAAATATGGCATATCAGTTTTGCACTGCCGTATCCGTTTTTTGGAGTGCGTTTTACATATTTCATACAAGCTAGACATCAAGAAATAGAGCTGCAATGAAAATCTGTATGCACCTAGCAAGCAAATTATACAGGATTATATAAGAAAAGAACTGGGCATCCTTGTAGACACAGTCCAGCATGGCTCAGGAACTACTAATGATGGGAACACTGCTAGAAAATTTTTTGCTCAACCTGAAATAATATCTAAAATCACAGGTTTTGTTGAAGAATTACTTTCCAGGTTCAATACTATTCAAACTGCACTGTCATGCTGTGGTGACATTGACACTGAAAAGTTCAGAAAATTTGGCTTAGAAACTGCTGACAGATTTGAGCTACTTTACCCGTGGTATTTATTATATGCCCTCTGGGGTGCACTATGTATTAATTCATGGTGCCGACATCATAGAATGTATGGAGCTCCCAATGGAAATGTACTCGGAAGAAGCTTTGGAAGCAAACAACAAAAACATCCGGGCTTTCCGGGAACATCGCACGAGGAAATTTTCAAGACTGGCCACTATGACTGACCTTTTCTACAGACTCCTTCTGAATGGAAATATTTACTTTTCTTCTATAAGGTTAGGAAAAAGAAAAAAGAAATATGATGAATTGCCAGTGTCTGTTCAAAATTTTTTAAAGTGACTATCTTTTGCTACTGGAATGTGTTTCTTGTGACCCCAGAAAACTTGACTTTGGCAATCCCTGAAATCCAAAACCATGTGCAAATTCCATTCTTGCGCCAAAAAGTACAGTTATTAATGTGTAGAGCCACTGGCCACTGTTTTTTCATTCATCCTAAAAGTTCAAACCCTGCCAATTTTCTTTTTTTAAAAAAATACAAATACAAGATCTTATTGATCGCCTTAAAACAGTACAAATAAAAAAAACATGTGAAAACCACATAAAGATAGTTTTTTAGAAGTTGACCCTTCTTGTTCCGCCCCTTAAAATTTACAAAATTGTAAAAATGTTCAGATTTATATTTCTTGCCTCGCAAAACGTAGAAAAAATGTGCCGAATCACAAAAGGCATTAAAAAAAAAATTACCCCCCTTTGCCCGCCCCTAGCAGTTTTCAAAATTCAATAACTTCTTCAGATTCTGATTCCTTGCCCCCCAAAACGTAAAAAAGCATGTGCAGAACAGAAAAAAATACTTTTTTGGAGATTTGCCCTTTTGTTTCGCCCCTGTCAATTTTCAAAATTAAAAAATTACAGGACATTTGGTAATCAGCGACCCCAAAAACGTAAGGAATCGTTAAGATAAACAGTCTCTTATTTTCGATGCGTCCTTCAGGGGGTTTTGTCCGCATTTTTACCTTTCGGGACCACTGTGCCCCGGCGATGAACGCCGCGCAGTACGTCGCCGACGTCGTGGTGCCGCACGTCGTCCCGGTGCGAGAGGAGCTTGGCGCGGCCTTCGCCTTTCAGTAAGACAACGCGCTCCCTCACACAGCGAACATCACCCAGGCCGCCTTCGCGAAGCACGGCATCACCCTCATCGTGCATCCCGCCAACAGCCCGGACCTCAACCCCATCGAACACCTCTGGGATCAGGTAGACCGGGCCGTGCGGGCACGCCAGCCCTAGCCCGCCAACCTGCAAGAACTGACGGCCGCGGTGCTGGAGGCATGGGCTCAGATCGACCTCGCCACCATCAACCACCTCATCGAGTTCATGCCCCGGCGCTGCGAAGCGGTGAGGCGGGCTCGGGGCGGCAACACCACCTACTGAGGAGGGTGATGTTCCTGGACAGCGCTGGCCTCGCTTGGCCGGTGCGCCGGCGAAGAAGGCCGTCTTCCAGATGACGGCGGACGACGTGAAGGGTCTGGCGCCACTTCCTGAACGGACACGCCCTCCTTCAAGGCCACTTCCTGGACTGGATTGACATTCTCTTTTTTGTAGCTTTTTTTTCTTTTGTTTCTCTTGTTATTTTGTTTTTGTTGTTTCAGTTTAGTTTTGTTCTTTAAAGTTCATTTGATATTTTACTTAATTTGTTTTCATGCTGTTTGTGATTAGAGAGCAACGCGAGTCTAATTTTGTTCCATACACTTTTTTTTTTTTTTTTTTTTTTTTTTTTTTTTTTTCCATTTACCATAAACCAGTAATTTTTTTGAACAGCGCGGCAGTTGGCGGTGGACCGCTTCCGGGCGCGTCCATGCCGGGCGCTGCGGAGGCTGCGGCGCGCGTAGGGTTGCCTACCCATGAGGCGGCTGGCGGCCCGGCGCGGTGCTCCAGTAGGGGCTCAACTTTGAAAGCCCCTGCAGCCGCACGGGTTTGTCGACGGGGGTTGCGCTTTGGGGGCGCGTTAGGGAATAGATGCGTTCTCCTCGCCGTCGTGGTCTTGTCTTTTTAAGGCAACGGGGTACGTAGGGACTAGGGCGCAAACTTAGGGGTTGAAATTGAATGAAAATTGGTTTTTTTTTCGATGTAAGGTGACAAGCAATTGTGTGATTGACACCAAAATTGGTCAGGACTTGTCTCAAAGCCCCTTTCGTCGAGGCGTGACCAAGCCGACCCGCCGCCATAACGCCAACCCCCTCCTAACGGGGTGGTAATGGTTAGGGGAAGCAACCCCTAGTAAAAGCTTTTTTAACGGTGCACATGCGGATTTTTCGACCGGGCTCGATCGAATCAACAATTCCCTAACGTTTCGTTCCATTTTCGACGATAATCGAGCCCTTTTTGAGGAATATGGCGGTAATTAAAAATTAGGGATGGCATTTTGACGGGAGTAGGTGGTCTCACACGGTTGCTAGCGACTTGGAAACAGTCTCATTGTGACCGGGGAGGCAAGCGCTACAACCCTCAACGTTCGGAATTATTTTTATAAATAAGCCCCCCCCCCCCTAGGGGTGGTTTTCACTATAGCGCCCAAACGAATAGGGGTAGGGGGTTGATTCTTAACGCGTTCAAAAGAGAAGCTCAAAATGAACCGGCTGACAAAATTTGAACTCCTGCGACCCCCGGAACGACCTTTTGATCAAGGGAAAAGAGCCGAAATTTGACAGGGTTTTACGTGGAGGGTGGAAAATACAGGAAGAGGGTGGGTCCAGGTCTCGCCGCTTAAGGGGTGTGTGTAACAACCCCTTGAGGTACCTCTATACCAAATTGGAAGCTCCTACCTTAATTTCCGTTGAAATTGCGAAGAAAAGTTGAAGTGTAACGCTAATTTTGACGCCCAGTGTAGAAATCCTTTCAGATGCAATTGTTTTCCAACTATTTCTGCCATTGTAAATTTGGACAGAATTGTGACTGAATTTTAGACGTTCCGCTTGTGTGGCTGCCCGCAGCTGCTACCCAACGCCTTACATTGTTGGTGGCTTGGGCCAGTGACAAGGCTGACCCTGATAAGAAATATCTTACTGATTTACTGATTTACATTTAGGAATTCGTAGGAAATTCGAGATTTAGGAAAAGTTACCTAGCAAAAGTACCCATTCGGAAAAGAGTCCATTAGAAAAATCAGATAAGGAAAATGGTACGATAATCGCGGGCACAGCCCGAGCGCATCCGGGCACAGCAGGGGCAGCACGGGCATTGGCTGGGCACATCTGCCAGCATCTGCCCGTGTGCGGGCCGCTACCGTGAATTCTGGGTGGCCCGCATCTGCACTGTAAAAAATTTGTACGTAAGATTACAAACATTTGTTAGGTAATTGGCTGAGCGATTAGCGAAGCCAGTTACTCCACTGGGGCTGGAAAGTTTTGTCTGAGTGTGTGTGTGTGTGTGTGTGTGTCTGTGTGTCCGCTCGACTTCTCCTGAACGGCTCGGCCGATCTGTCTGAGATTTTGCAGGGTTATTAGGTATGTCCTTGGCTCGCCACAAGCAAAAATTCAGCTTTCTATCGAAATATATTCAGTCGTACCAACGAAAAAACACTGAAAAAACGGCAGAAAAAGTGCAACTTTTTTGTGACTTTCCATTTAAGAGACATTTTTACATGGTTTCGCATGGTTTGGAAAGTGCTGATGACGAAAATGAGATCAATTACGACCTCTGACCAAAGTGTCAACCACGTAGGGGCTCCCTCGACTAGAACATTCTACTTCGACCATTCATCACGTAGTGCACTACTCATTGCCTCATTGAACCTTAAAACCTGTATTGGGTAAATGTTTCGTATCATTAGATAGGTATGTGTCAGCAGTGTGTCAATCTACTAGAAATATGTGGCGCTCTTAAAAGGTTTGGCTGAAAAATGGAAAATAAAGAGATACCCTAACCCCACATGACACTTTTACAATCACTTAAAAATGGCACAAAAAGACGACAAAGGGCACTCGAGTGATTCTCTGACGGTGTTGTGTGATGTTCACAACGACTTGGCACAGGTATTTGTAACAGGTACCGTGAAACGGGGTAATTTCGGGCACCCGGGGTTATTTCGGGCATCTCTGCCCGAAAGCATAGCGATGATGCTGCCGTCTAGCGGCGACCTCGGAGGCTTGTCCCGTTGCGCGCATCGCATTCGCCACACTTAAAACCGTCGCATCATTTCTCTGGAGACCAAAACAGATCCAATCTTCCCGAGATACAGTTATTTTCGTATTTTACACTTTTTACCTAAATTCAGTGTATGCGTGAAAACTTCGACTGGCAAGCCAAACAGTGTTGCCAAGTCGTGGGAAATTTCCCAAATCGTGGGAAGTTTTGACCGAAAAAAACCACGTGGGAAAAAAGGGAAAAAATTGGAAAATATGGGAAAAAATCCAAATATCGACGGTTTGTGGGAAAAATTGTGTGAGAAAGCCGCGCGCGCTGAAAACCTCGCTCAAATTCGTCCGTTGATGCTCCCGGGTTGCGATCGTTGGCAGCTCTGTCACCGCCTTGTCGCAAACCACCGCTTGTGCGCTGTGCGCTGTTGTGGTTGGCTGCAGTTGGGATCTTTTGTAAACAGTCTAAAAGGCATCACAGGTAAGCGCGAGTATTTGAATTCAATAAAACTTGACTAAACACCTGCTTTTGTTGTGATATCGTTAAAAGTAATGGGCTTTCCGGCGGCTATTCACGAGAAACATCACGAGTAACATCAAGTTGTTTGTTTTTAATAGGTTAGGAACATCCAATCTAAGATGATGGACAATAACGATAGTGATCCAGACTTGCTCGAACTGGAACACGATGACTTGGAGATGGATAACAATGAAGATGGTACTCCTAAGAAAAAAAGAAGACGCCGTCATGAACTAAGCAAAGAAGAGAAAGAAAAGGAGGCTAACGGCCCAAAGCGGTATCAAGTGCAGTGGGAGGAGCTGCCGCTGTTCAAAGGCTGGCTAAAGCCTGTGAAAGACAAGCCTTTCAAAGCTCAGTGTATTGCTTGTGGTGCTGTTCTTTCTTGTGGCAAAAGCGAGCTTGAGAAGCATGCGGGCGGCATGAGACACAAGAGAAAGGCCGCGGGGCTTAAGTCAACACCAAACATTGCTGATGCATTTGCGGTGCAATCCACAAGCACTCAAATGAAGGAAGACGTCAAGAGGGCCGAGATAATGATTTCAGCTGCTTTGCTGAACACAATATCGCAATACATATCGTGGACCATTTGCTGCCCGTTTTTCAAAAGGCAGCCAAGGACAGCAAAATTTTACAGAATGTAACTTTGGGCCGCACTAAATGCACAGCCATAATAGAAAATGTTATAGCTAAAGTGGAAGTAGAAGAAATAATAGAAGATATAATGAAAGTCCCATTCTCTGTATTAATGGATGGAAGCACAGACCAAACAGCACACAAGAGCATGTGTGTCATGGTGAAGTATTTCTCCCCTAGGATTAAAAAATCCATTATAGCTTTGCTAGAGCTTGTACCATTGGATGCCAGGGACTGCTCTGCAGCCAAACAATATGAAGCACTCATGAAATGTTTTGAGGTATATGTCAACTACATTGTGACATAAGCCTTTAATTAAACCGCCGTGCTATAACAACATTATGTTTATTATATTTTTCAGGATAAAGGGATCCCGAAGAGAAACATTGTTGGATTAGGTGTTGACAACGAAAATACAATGACCGGGGAGCACAATTCGGTGTGGTCGCGACTGCGTGCAGAGGTCCCCCATGCCATGCTTCTGGGATGCAACTGTCACTCCGCAGCAAGCTCGGCCCAAGTTGCTTGCGGGAAAATGCCACCTCACCTTGACGAGCTTATTTCACGAACAACCAACTACATTGGAGGTTGGTGGGTTGGTTTTTAGTATATTGCAACTTGTACTTCCCTGTTGGTAGCGATCGCAATCGCAGGGGACTCGTTTCTGTTTTTAACGCAACATCATTTCTTTTGTTTTAGGTAGTGCTAAGCGGCAGGCAGGCCTAGAGGAATTCCAGGAGTATTTTAATTCAGAGAAGCATAAGCTACTGAAACTCTGCACAACCAGGTGGCTCTGCCGTCATCAGTGTGTCGTGCGTATGTTGGAGCAGTGAGACGTGCTGATTCACTTTTTCACGGCCGCTTCATTCGATGAGGCCTCATTGCCACAAAACAGAAAGAGACCTGCTACTGAGATTATGAATGACTTAAAGAACCCATTCAACAGGGCCTACTTCCTTTTCATTGAGTACAGTTTAAACTTTTTCAATCAGTTCAACGCCCTTTTCCAATCAAAGAGCGTCATGATTCACAAGTTAAGGGACAATAGTCAATCGAGCTCCTGAGGGATGTGTGCCAAAATTATCTATTGCCAGAAAATTCGGAGCACATTCTGACAACGAAGGTAGATGACCCCCGAACATACTTGCCTTTGGACGAGGTCTACATGGGTCCGAAATGTGAAAAGTTCATGAAGGAACTTCCACAGTACAAAGATGGCTTCAGGGTGGTGCGACAAAAATGTCTTGATTTCTATGTAGCTGCAGCAAAGGACATTGCAGGCAGATTGCCACCCTTAAACGATATGCAATTTCATGAAATGAAATTTGTGGATCCAAAAGTAGCTTTGTCCAGCGCGTCTCGAAGAGAACTACGAGACCTCGGGCTGCTAGTTGCAAGATTCAAAGATATCTTACAGCTCGATGAAGAAGCACTTGCTTTTGAGTGGCGTACAATGCCCAACGCAATCGCAGAAGCCGAGAAAAAGCGCCTCATGGAAATGCAGCCCGATGAAGCTTGGGCCGATATCGGTGAAATGAAGACTCTGTCGGACGAGGTGAGACGCAGCTTTTCCTTTTCCCGCACGCTTAGTCCCCGCTGCCGCGCTTCGCGTTCGACACGACTGACTTGTCTGTCTCCTTTTGTTTTGTTTCAGCTACGGTTATCGAGGCGCCGCCCCCATCCCCCCGTTCATTCCAACGACAATTTCCACCAACTAATTCCCAGGCCTGCCAGACGGAACTGCCCGCGAAGAGGCCACATGAAGAAGCGCATCGTCGCCCGGCCCGGCGGCCGCGGCGCGATAGAGGGCAGTGTTTCAAGTGCCAGACCTGGAAGGCCGATCACAAGGCGGCCGACTGTCCGTCGGCCGTGGATGTGTGCCGGCACTGTGCCGGCACTGTGCCGGCACTGTGCCGGGGGGCACAGATCTCAACAGTGCGGCCAGCGAGAGCAACAACCCAAGTGCTCTAACTGTGGCGCTAGGGACCATAAGGCCTCGTCCCTACGCTGCAGCAGACGCCCTAAGGGCCCAACAACCCGGGCCGCACAGCCCCAGAAGGGGCCACCTCCGAAGCGCGGCTCCTTCGTACGCAAGGGCTCTGATGTCGGCCTCCTCCTAGTTGGGCCGCTTCAACAACTTCTCACCGCCATCAGTAAACCCTCCCTCTTGGCCCCGTGGGCCCCACCACACCGGCAGAGGCGAAAACGGAGGCGAAAGAGGAAGAAACCCCCGGAGGTGGAGAGATCCTAGTGGCAGCAGCAGCTGCCGTCTCGGATCAAACAGCGCGCGCGGTGCGCGCGCAGGAAGCCCCTGGCCAGTACGCGTAGTACACGCCGGCCACCAAAGAAGATTTTCTCTCTCTCTCTCTCTGAGGCGACTTGAGGTAAGTGTGACCTTTTGGCCCTGGTGGCCGATTGGACTGAACGGAATGGAACTCGTCCTAGCAAAAGAGGTTTTACAGAGTGTACCCTTTGAATATTGTTTCACAGTATAATCACAGAAAGGAGGCAGAGCTGCTTAAAAAATGCATTGCAACCTATGACGCGAAGACTGTCCTAACCTTAGGTAAAGAGTTTGTACCATGTTTGCTGGCTGTCATGTTAATGCATACTTATCTCGAGGTTGAGAAAATGCAAAAAGAAGAAAATGTTGTGTATGAAGGTAGTTGGTTAAGTAAGCTCAAAAGTAAGGTGAATCGAAACGTCTCTGCGGAAAACAACCAGGAAATAGTTATGACACTAACTGAATGGTATGATAAGACCAAAAACTCCTACAAGGTTGTTTCCTGTTTCAAGTTTGTTGTTAAGAAGGCCATCTATAGTACATTAACCATAGATCAGCAGAATACTTTCAAGAAATTAAAGGCTGTTCCTTGGACGAAAGAAGTGAGTCAAATCCTCATGTGTTGTTCTTGTCAGATAGATTCCTCCATTGTGCGCTAAACCTGCCATCTTCCTTTTGTTCATGAACTGTCAATTCAACTGCACAGCTTGTGCAACAGGAAGAAAATGAATTGCAAATGGAACCACCAGTAATCAAAACCATGCAGGAACTTCAATGTCAAACGACCAGCATCTTCCTGTGGTATGTTGCGTTCCTTCCCTTTCTCAGATGCGTAATGTGAACCTACCAAGCAATTTGTCTTCCAAATTTGATTTCAGCCTGGATTTGACTATTCCGCCTCTGAATTTGCTCCAAAGCTGGATCAAGCTGCAACTTCCACCCATAACTCAACTTGCAACACATGCAATCAGAGCCAGGTATTCTTTCGTTTGATCTGACATTAGATGAAGTTAGAAGTGCTGTTGCACTTCAATTAACAATGCCCTAACCATCAGCATCCAATCTCATTATAACACCGTGCTTTGTTTCAGAGACCTGTCTTATTCTCCAAGACACCAGTAAACTCGATTTTTTCTCCCAAAGATGTAAATGATGGCACCATCCAGACATATCTACCTAATGTAAGTATTTTGTGTAATAAATTGATTCAGAGTATTTGCATGTGGTCTTTCTTATACTGGTTGTTGTATGTTTTAGGATAGCCATTCTTCGAGAAGTTCATCAACTTCATCAGTTGCTTCAACCACTTCAGTCGCATCCGACAGCATCAAAGAGGGACTGGAACCGGTCGAACGGGTTTGTACATTCATGTACACGTGTACTGCAGTAACGTGTCGTCAAAGTTTCATGAGGACCTTTGTCTTGTAGGTTTACCGAAGGAGATCCAACAAAGTGGTGGTGAAGCCGCTGTATCGAGCAGTGTTTATGTTGATGTCCTGAAACTTCATTCTACGTCGAGACAACAATTAGCAGAAGGAGGAGATGAAGACACGGCTTGCTGAAAGAGGGGGATCAAGACAACAGCTTGCAGACGGAGGGGGGTCAAGAAAACAGCTTGCAGAAGATAATGGAACAATCCATCGCAAATGTGCTTCGTTGTGTGTGTGTGAGGCTGTTGCCGTAGTTGTCAATGTGGTCTGCATGTTTGGCTTTGGTGCTTACTACTCGCCAACCTGTTAGCTATGGTTTGTGTTTTTTTGGAGTTGGGTTGCTTTTCCTCTGTGGTGGCGTTCTTTAATTGGATGAGCGATTAGCGAAGCCAGGTACTTCAGTGTAGTTTTAAAGTTTTGCCTGGCTGTGTGCGCGAGTGTCCGCACTACTCCTCCTTAACGGCTCTGCCGATCTGGCTGTGATTTTGCAGGGTTATTGGCTGAGCGATAAGCGAAGAAAGTTACTCCAGTGGGGTTGAAAAGTTTTGTCTGTTTATCTGTCTGTTTGTGTGTCCGCACTACTCCTCCCAAACGGCTGGGCCGATCGGGACGAGATTTTGCAGGGTTGTTAGGTATATCCTTGGCTCGCCACACGCCGAAATTCTGCTCTCTATCTCAAATTATTTAGTCGTACTAACGAAAAAGCTCTAAAAAACGGCAGAAAAAGTGCAACTTTTTAGTGACTTTATATTTGAGAGACATTTTTACATGGTTTCGTATGTTTTTGAAGGTGCTGTTGACGAAAATGAAATCAATTCCGACCCCTGACCAAAGTTTTAACTGTGAATTGGCTACTTCGTCCCGAACTTACTAACCTAATCAACTTGGACCCTTCATCTTTAAAAGGGGGTCAACCGACTAAAAAATTTTATTGCAGATTTCGATAGGTCTCAGCAAGACCTTTTCAAAGAGGGGTCGGCAGGGGGGTCTTGAAGCCCGACTTCATCATTTGGCGGAATCAGGATCCCGAAAACAGGGGGTCGACGTCGACCGTCGACCGACTAAAAAATTCTATTGCAGATTTCGATAAGTCTCGGCAAGACCTTTTGAAAGATGGGGCGGAGGGTATGTGAGCCCGCTTTCATGTATTGTGAAAATTGGTGCAACGGCCATGTTTGGCACATTAACTTTGGCACAGTGGGAACACCAGAGCGGGCCTCAGTCCTGATGTTACATCAATAAGTTTGCGCTTTACCCCCGTGGGATATGAGGTGCGAGGACCGAAGGCCCGAGAGACGGCCTCCGATTGGGCGAAGCCAGGTCTGGTGCGAGGGCCGAAGAAGGCCCGAGAAGAATCCGCCGGCAAGCTAAGCTGGTATTGGCCCCTGTCGAACTGAATTGCCGGCACAGCGAAGCGGAGCTGCCTTCTCGGTTCGACGGAAAGGCGCGCCCCAGCTTGTGTACTTCGACCATTCATGACGTAATGCACCACTCGTTGCCTCAATGAACCCTTACAACAGCTTGCCGAAGGCAAGCAGGAAGCGCCGCAGGCCAAGGTAGGTGTAACGCCAGGCGTGGATTGTCGTAACTGGCGCAGCATCGCGAAGCCTGTTACGACAAGACACGGTCTGTCGTAAACCTACCTTATATAACTTACTTTGACCAAATTAGCACGTAGTGCACTACTTATTGCCTCAATAGAGCATCCCAGTCGTCGCCGATCGAAGAACAAGAGGAAGAACAAAACCGGAAGCCGGGTAGAAAGGGAGTAAGTAGCGAGCCCGGTTTAAGGGAGAAATGTTGAGAAATATGTTTCGTTCCTTTGCCAAAAAGCGTTTGGAAGAGACGAAAGTGCTTTTGCAAGAGGTACGCTTCGGCAAACTCTTCAAACTAATGCACTCGTACAGCCCTGTGAGGTTATGTTGCCGGCGCCATTTCCGGTTTTGTTCTTCCTCTTATTCTTCGGTCGGTGCCGAAGGCAAGGCAGGTGTACCGCCAAGCGTAGATTGCCGAAACTGGCGCAGCATCGCGAAGCCTGTTACGACAGGACACCATAAAACCATTTTGTAGTTTTTGGCTGAGCGACTAGCGAAGCCAGTTACTCCACTGGGGTTGAAAAACTTTTCCTGTCTGTCTGCGTGTGTGTGTCCGCACTCCTCCTCCTGAACGGCTCGGCCGATCTGGCTGAGATTTTGCAGGGTTGTTAGGTATGTCCTTGGCTCGCCACACGCCAAAATGAAGTTTTCTATCGCAATCCAATCAGTCGTACCAACGAAAAAACACTGAAAAAACGGCAGAAAAAGTGCAACTTTCATGTGAGTTTTCATTTTAGAGACATTTTGACATGGTTTCGCATGGTTTGGAAGGTGCTGATGACGAAAATGAAATCCATTATGACCCCTGACCAATGTGTCAACCATGTAGGGGCTACCCCGTCTAGATTATTCTTCTATAATATACTTCGACCATTCATCACGTAGTGCACTACCCATTGCGTCAATGAACCTTAAAACAGCTTGCCGAAGGCAAGCAGGAAGCGCCGCAGGCCAAGGTAGGTGTAACGCCAGGCGTGGATTGTCGAAACTGGCGCAGCATCGCGAAGCCTGTTACGAAAAGACACGGCACTGAGAATGAAACAGTCTTGATCAATACCAATTTTTGGGGGAGGAACACTTCATCACCCGAATTTGGGTGAGGAAGTTTCCTCGCCCACATTTGGGTGAGGAAGGCTTCCTCACCCAAATTTGGGTGAGAATGGGGTATCGGCTACCTACATAGCTACATGGTATTCTCACCCAAATTTGGGTGAGGAAACCTTCCTCACCCAAATTTTGGCGAGGAAACCTGTCCCACTCACATTTGGGTGATAAAGAATTCCTCACCCTAAATTTCGGTCATGATCATGACTCTTTCATTCTCAGTGGGTCTGGCGTAAACCTACCTTGTTTATATTTAACAAGAAAATAAATTTAATCTTCAGCAAACCTATAGTATTTTTCATGGCCCATGCTACTTGGTCATCCTTTCTTATTTTCTTAAGCAAGTTTTCTGTCATGTTAGATACAAAGTCAGAGTCCTGCAACAGAATGTAGAATGAATTAACATGACCTCCACTTGTTAAAATTTAAACAGAAATAGAGGAATTTCGTATATTCGTGGCCTCAAGATCGCCACCATCTACCTCGTCTGTATCATCATCACTAGTAACAGTTCGTACCCGCTTTTGAGTGAGGGTCGAGGCGTGACCTGACGACTAAAAGTAAGAGAGGCAAGAAAAGTTTCATTTTAGACGCAATGAAAACCTTGCTTGAAACCAATATTTTGAATGCGCTGATACTCACAGTTGAGGGTTTGGCACTCACAGCATCGTTGGCATTGGGGAGGTTGCTATTCATTAACTTCTGAAACCACTGTGTAGGGAGATACGGTGGCGGCACGGAGCCGCCCAGCGTGAAGCTCGTTTCGGGGCGAGATAGCGTTCGTCCGCCGCCCACGAGATGGCGCGCGCGACGCTAGACGGCTGGCTGGAGCACCTGTCTCGCCCACCTGCGGTCCGGGCCGCGCACCCTTCTCGCTGGGAGACGGAGCTTAGCATAGCCCGGCGAGTGTGTAGGAATTTCCCAGCGTGTCAGAGCGGGAATTTGGAAAGTGCGTCCCGGGAGGCCCGCCCAGATGACTTACAATAATGAGGCGCGGGCTTAAGGGGCTGGGCCATGCCACAGTGGTATTGTTGCCAGTAGTCCGGGCGGCACTGGGTGGTACTAAGCCGGGAGGGCCAGCAGGGCGATTAGAGAGCTCGCTCGCCTCGCCTCGCTCGAGCGAGCGACTCGCCGGTGACTCGCCGGTGACTCCCTTCTCATTAGTCGCTCTCCAAACCAAGCGGGAGGCTTTAATTTTGTTCCTGAAACGTTTTTGTAATAAAATATACATTAATCTCGTCTATCTTTTGCGTAGTAACGATTCTAAGCTGAAATAACTGCCAACTCTTTGCAACAAGTTGTTTGTGGTGGTTGGTGGAAGGCGGTGGTTGCCATGGAGACGCTTGGAAAAGAAATAATCCGGCCTAAATCGCAGCGATCCCTTTCTTGCGCGCGTTGAATCGAAAATTCCCATCAATTTTCTGCAAACTCTTTGTTTCATTTTCGGTGTGATATGATTCTACAAAGATTTTGAACGAGGAAAAGGCGCTGCCGTTGCGCGCTTGTAGTGTGCACCGCAGTCACTGCACCTTCCCGCCATCGCCATCTTGGACCCAACGGCGCTCTCTTCCCAGTTTTCGTGTTTTCGTGACCCGTTTTGCGCTGTGTTTGCTTTCCTGTTCTCCAGTGAGCCTGTTGCTGCAAACTTCAGATAATGTTAAAATCTGTTGTCTGGAGATGTACATGTATGAACATGTAAATAGGCATCTCAATTGTGCTGTTATGTTAATCTTCCTGTGTATTTTTACTGGCAGGAGGAGGTCTTGCTCCATAGACTATTGCAGAAGCTTTGAGACACAGAGCTTTTCCCAAAGGAAGAGATTTTGAATGTAATGGTAAAGCAGTTTTTTGTTTATTTATTTCACATTCCTTTTTATATTTTTATTTTTAAAGCATTAAAACCTGAATTTTAATTGACTGACTCCTACAACACTTTTATCTTTCAGTTTTTGAGGAAATCCCCACTTTTCAGATGATTCTTAAATTTGTTTTCCAGATGGCTCATCATGACAATGCTGGCTTTTACTTCGACGATCCTGATGATCCTGACAATCGTGACCTGCCAGATCAAAACCCAGAACGCGTCCAGTATGTCAATGAACGAAGGAGGCAGAAGCACCTCCTTATTATGAGGAGGAGGAAAATAAGGGATGTGGCTAATCCCTATGATGTGACTTACGAATCATTTGTGAAGTCATATCGACTCAGTCAAGATTTGGTCCTGTCACTTATCCGACTCATTCGACCACACATTAGAGCCACCACGAGTCCTCTTGCTCTTCCTCTTGAGACCAAGGTTTGTTCTGTTTCACTGTGTCAATAAACAATCATCTATCAGCTTTCAAATTTCTTATAAATTGGTTGTGGTGGGTTATTCAGATACTCGCTGTGTTGAGCTTTTTTGCCACCGGATCCTATCAAACACCTTGTGGCAAACAATTTGATTTTGCTGTAGCACAGCCAACACTTTCCACCTATATCGAAGAGATCACAGATGCTCTAAACGAGGACGACGTTTTATCAGAATTGATTCGCTTTCCAGCCAATGAGCGTGAAGTGAATTTATGTATTGAGAGGTAATAGGTCATTTTAATTTATTAATTTTCATTTGTAAATTTTGGTGTACATCATCAATTTTATCTTGCAGAAACCGTGCTCAAGGTGGGAAGATAAATAATGTTGTTGGATACACTGATGGATCCTTGATCAAAATTGTAGCACCTTCTGTTGAAGAAAATAGGCAAGCATTCATAGGAAGGAAAAGCTTCGCCAGCATGAATGCTATGTTTGTAAGTTTTTACAACACACATTTCTTCTTAAGTTAAGAAAGTAAATGAAGATGGATGAAATCATTATTTTCTTGCAGACCTGTGACAGAAGGATGTATGTAATGAACGTAAATCCTCGCTTTCCGGGCTCTACATTTGATTCTTTCATTTTCCAAGGAAGTGCTTTGCGCAGGAAAATGATAGAGCTGTACCCACAGCGACGCTGTCATTTAGTTGGTAAGGTGTTGTTGCTTTAATATTTATTTCTCCTTACGGTGATTCTTGATTTCTTTGTGTGTGTATTGCATAGATTTTGAATTGTTTTCTTAGGAGACTCGGGTTATGCATGTGAGCCATGGATGCTGACACCACTAGCACGGGAAGATCGTCCGGAGGAGGAGGACACTCCCGAATTTCGTTACAATTTAGTCCATGCCAGTGACCGCAATGTGATTGAAAGGTGCATTGGTTCTCTGAAGGGGAAGTACAGGTTAGAAATGTGTTCCTTACATACATTAACTAATCAGCAGAGCAGTGCCTTCTGAAATGATCTTTTAAATCATCTACTTCAAACCTCTCTTGCAGAGCTCTAAATGATGAAAGAGTGCTTCACTACCATTTTGTCAAAGTAGCAAGGATGATAAACGCTATTGTTGTGATCCACAACTTGAGTATACTTGGAAATGTTCCCAATTACATGGAAGATGAGCACTTTGTCAATGACAACGTACATGGAGGGGCGCCAGAGGAAGATGATCTTCGGGATGACGATGACATTGTTCGTGATGTGCTTGCCCAGGGAAGGGCAGTTCGTGCCGACATTGTGCAAGATCTTGAGCAGAGGCGCCATCAAAGGCGTCGTTAGTGCCCCTCTCCAAGAGTGTAGACGAAGATATTCCCTTCAGAGAATGTTTTGTATGTTCCGGAGTTCAATTACAATTTGATTTCTTGTACTAAACTGGCTAAGAATGGTATTGTAACTGAAAACCATGAGGATTGTTGTCTAGGAAAATCTGAAGGAAAAACTATTTTAAAAGGAGAAATTGAGCGTTTTAAAGCTAGAATAGTAGCTAGGGGTTTTGCACAAATTAAGGGTGTTAATTTTGATAAAACTTTTTCACCTGTGGTAAAGAAGAAGACTGTACGTTTAGTGGCAGCTGTGTCCGTACTTAAAGATTGGGAGATTCATCATTTGAATGTTCTTACTGCATATTTGAACAGTCCATTAGAGGAAACTATCTATGTAAATGAGCCTGATGGTTTCAAGACTGATGAAGGAAAAGTTTGGAAACTAAAAAAGAGTCTGTATGGGTTGAAGCAAAGTGCACGTGAATGGCATAAAATGATTGACAAGATTTTGGTAAACTTTGGTTTGCATAGATTATTCAAGGACAAATGTGTGTATGTGAATGATGAGGCAAATTTAGTTGTTACTGTTTATGTTGATGATCTTGGTGTGTGGGGTCCTAAACACAAAGTAGAACTGTTCAAAACTATGATAAAAGACAAGTTGGATATAAGAGATTTAGGAAAGATGAATCAGTTTTTGGGAATGAAAGTAACTCAAGATTCAAAGTTCATTACATTAGATCAAGAGAAGTACATTGATGAAATCGTTGAAAAGTTTAATTTTAAAAATGGAAATACTAAAGATGCTCCTTTGCCAATTAAAATAGATGAAAAAAATGCTAATTTGAATCAGACTTATGATAACAAAGATCGCTACCAAATGGCTGTCGGAAAGTTGATGTATTTGTCTACGTGTTCAAGACCAGACATTGCTTTCGCTTTAAGTATTGTTAGTCAAAGCAACAAAGAACCAAAGGTAAAGGACTGGAACAGTGTTACTCACATTGTAAGATATTTGAAAGGGACCAAAGATTTAAAACTGTCGTACCAAAGAGAGATTGAAAGTCTGAAAATTTATTGTGATGCTGATTACAATAAAGTTGAAAAGGAAAGGCTGTCTAGAACTGGTTTTGTAGTTAAACTAGCACTGTGACATCTTTGTCAACTGCTGAAGCAGAGTATTATGCTATGTGTGAGGTGACGAAGGAAGTATTGTGGTTTCGTATGATGTGTAAGGAGTTGAACTTGAATTTTTTGGTATCTGGTCCTACTAAAATAAATTGTGACAACCAAAGTGCCATGATATTCGCTGAGAATGGCTTGGATTCAGAGCATTCAAAGCATATAGATACAAGGTATTGTTTTGTTGAACAGCGTATTAAGAAAGGAGACATTGAGTTTAAATATGTTAAGAGCGAGAACAACTTGGCTGACATGTTCACCGAAGCGTTGGGAGGAGTAAAGAACTCTATGTTTGTTAAGCAACTTGGTTTGATTTGAAGTTTTCTTTTGTAATTTAGTCATAAGTTGTAAATACGTACTAAGAAAAAATAGAAAATTTATTGGTACTAATGTTGAGTTTTGTGTTCAGAAATGAATAAATTGTGAAGATGTAGCTTGAGTTTGTGTTTGAGTTTTGTGCTGTGTTGAAGATAAAGAAGTGCCAATAACAACAAATACTACTCATTTACCAGTGTTTCACCCCATGAAATCGATATACAATACAATAAATATTTATTTCTCACCTAACCGTGGAATATGACAATTACCAGTATCACATTGCAGCTGAATAGCCTCATTACAATATAGCAGTGACATGTAGGAACACATAAACTTTTGAGCAACTGAACAAAAATCACACTGAAGATGAACATATCCTAACTTTAGAGCAACTGAAAACACATACAGTTCATCAGGCAGCATGAAGAATATTTCATTCTTACTAATCTAACACAGCACATACCAACTTATGTTAAAATTAAGGATCACAGTAAAGCTAAGCTTCTAGTAAATCAAAAAACTTTCATTAATACATGGGAACCCAAAAACAAAAGTATTAACTTTCAAGCAAGAGAAAAAATAGAGTCTAAGCTTCGTGTTCCTCTAAAAATTGCATAGAAACAGAGAGTGAAAAAATAGATAAAGGCTAAGCTTCTGGTAACTTAAGAAAAATTCATTGAAACATAGGAACACACAAACAATGGTGTCAACTTTTAAGAGAGTGAAAAAACATTAGAAGCTAAGCTTCTTGTTCCTTTAAAAATTTCATTGAAGCATAGGAACACAAACAATAGTGTTAACTGTGAAGAGAGTGAAAAAATAGATAGAAGCTAAGCTTCTGGTACCTAACCTAACTTAAAAAAATTTCATTGAAACATAGGAACATTGCCTTCTACGCAAGGAACACCAAATCAATAAATACAGTATCTAATGAAAATTAGTTTTTGGCACATTATTATTTTGTATTGACTGAAGTGGGGATCTCAAAACCAGCACATTGGTCCCATTAACATTCTTTACATTGAATGTCATGCCATGAATGACTACTTGTTGAGGATTGGCAGATGAAGTTGGAACTTTACGCAAGTTTGACGCTGCATTGGCCAAGGCAGTGAGACCGGCCATAGGGTCAAATGATACTGAATTAGAACCCGCACTTCCAGCAACAGTACTTGCAGGTATTGGCATATTGCTCTTGACAGCAGCAGCAGAAAGGGAGGCAATGGAACCCGCTCTTCCAGTGACAGTACTTGCAGCTATTGGCATCTTGCTCTTGACAGCAGCAGCAGAAAGGGAGGCAATGGAACCCGCTCTTCCAGCGACAGAACTTGCAGCTATTGACATCTTGCTCTTCACAGCAGCAGCAGGAAGGGAGGCAACAGAACCAGCACTTCCAATGACAGTACTTGCAGCTATTGACACCTTGCTCTTCACAACAGAAGCAGAGAGGGGGGCAACAGATCCCACCCTTCCAGCGACAGTACTTGCACCTGTTGACATCTTCCTCTTCACAGCAGAAGCAGAAAGGGGGGCAACTGGAACATAAACAGAAAGATTAACATACCAGCAAAATTAATATGCTTCTTTACATGTCGAGCAATTGATTTCCATTACCTGCACATCCAGGTATTGAAGCTGGAGCTACTGACTTCCTTTGGCTTGGGACAGAGCCAGCAGCAGCAAGCACTGTAGCTACTGACTTTTCAGGCCCAGAGCCTGCAGCAAGAGAGAGTGAGGAGTCTGTAAAACACACAGAAAGATTAATATACCAGCACAATGGACATGCCTATTTACATATCAAGAAATTGAATTACAATACCTGCACATCCAACATCAGCACCTGCATCAGTCACTGAAGAGGGGAAAATTTGCCACCCATCTGGCCCCACCTCTACTGGCTGAAGCAGGTGGGTGGGGGTTTCCTCCCAAACTGTAAGTAAAAGATAAAAGTGTTGTAGCAATCTGTCATTTAAACTGCCGATTTAAATACATGAAGAATGATAAGATGAAAAGAAATAAGAAATTTTTGAACCCCAAACTGTACTACCTTCACATTCAGATTTTCCTTTTGAGGGAGAAATTTTTTTTTGGGAAGAGCTCCTTGACTCACAACCTGGATGATAATTGGTGGAGCGTGACCTCCTACCCCTTGACAAGCTCCTTGAGTGCCTCCTGCTGCTGCGTCTATCTGAAGACAAAATAAGAGGATTAGAGCAGTCAGCTCCAAACATGATAAGGAAAATTGAAAGAGCAGATTACATCCCGTCATGAGAATGATTTGAATGTTCTAACCTCTAGATCCTGAACCTCTGTGATAGTCATTGGAGCGTGAACTCCTCCTACTCCTGGACAAGCTCCTTGAGTGCCTCCTGCTGCTGCGCCTATCTGCAGAAAAAATAAGAAGATTCAAACAGTCGGCTCCAAACATGATACAGAAAATTGAAAGAGCAGATTACATCCCGTCATGAGAATGATTTGAATGATCTAACCTCTAGATTCTGAACCTCTGTGATAGTCATTGGAGCATGACCTCCTCCTACTCCTGGACAAGCTCCTTGAGTGCCTCCTGCTGCTGCGCCTTACTGCAGAAAAAATAAGAAGATTTGAACAGTCAGCTCCAAACATGATAAAGAACATTGAAAGAGCAGATTACATCGTGTCACGACAATGATCTAACCTCTGGATTCAGAACGTCGATGATAATCCACAGAGCGCGACCTCCTTTCACTCCTTGACGAACTCCTTGAGTTCCTCCTGCGTTGGTCAGAACTGCTGCGCCTAGCTGCAAAAAAAAATAAGAAGATTTGAACAGTCAGCTCCAAACATGACAAAGAAAATTGAAAGAGCAGTTTACATCCAGTCATGAGAATGACTTGAATGATCTAACCTCTAGATTCTGAACCTCTATGATAGTCATTGGAGCATGACCTCCTCCTACTCCTGGACAAGCTCCTTGAGTGCCTCCTGCTTCTGCGCCTATCTGCAGAAAAAATAAGAAGATTCGAACAGTCAGCTCCAAACATGAGAAAGAAAATTGAAAGAGCAGATTACATCCTGTCGAGAGAATGATTTGAATGATCTAACCTCTAGATTCTGAACCTCTGTGATAGTCATAGGAGCGTGACCTCCTCCTCCTCCTACTCCTGGACGAGCTCCTTGAGTTCCTCCTATGTCGGTAGGAACTGCTGCGCCTATCTGCAGACAAATGAAGAAGATTCAAACAGTCAGCCCTAAATATGCTTGGGAAAATTCATAAAAAGATTATCTCCTAATATGAGAATAATCTTACCTCTAGATTCAGGGGAGCGAGAGATCTCAAGAGGATCTTTGACCCCACTCACCCCTATGACCCTCTTCCACCCGCCCATGCACGCTAACACTCGGCTTTCGTAAGAGGTGAGTAAGTTTTCGGGGGGGCCTCCGCCAGTACCCCGTTTGTGCTGGGCCAAACCACTTGCCGATTTTTTAACTTTCTGACGCTGATCATTCCAATACTACAAGTACAAATACGCATTAGTCAAACGGCAATAGGAATGAAAAGCTCAGAGTTACAATCAAACATACTTACTTTTTTCCACTGATGGTGATCCTTTTCGGCTCCATCTGGGATGTTGTTCAAAGCAACAGCTAGCTTCCTCCACTCTCTTGCCAGAGCATCGGCCCCATCTGCCTGGTCGAATTCGTTTTGGCAGAAGGTCGGGCGTTTCTCCATATAATTCAACAGGTACATCTTCTGTTCGGGTGTGGCGGGCTGCGCCTGCCGCGGCCGATCCCGATGATTAGCCATCTGAAAATTAAAATGAAAGAATGCTTTTGAAAGAACTTGTTTTGAGGGGAAAAGTTAATGAAGCTATGAAAAGAGGGTTAAGGAGAGTGCA
The DNA here is from genome assembly GCA_030522485.1 of Stenchaetothrips biformis. NCBI lineage: Eukaryota > Metazoa > Arthropoda > Insecta > Thysanoptera > Thripidae > Stenchaetothrips > Stenchaetothrips biformis. The sequence goes on from CM060100.1 coordinate 14,018,947, forward strand.
GACCATGGGTAAAAAACACATACATCTAAACACTGAAAAAACGTAAGTGAACAATGATTGAATTGTATTGCATTGTAGGAAAGGAAAGCAACGGCAAGCGTTCAAGCGTCCGAGAGAATCGGACAAACTGTGGCCAAACACAAACACAAACCTAACACAACACCGCGCCACAGTGGCTGGCGACCTCCACCAAAACAAACGTAACATGTGAGTGAGGACGTTAGAAAAGTAAACAACATTAAAGAAGTTTTTTTTTTTTTTTAAAAAAAAAAGAAAACCTGGAAGGCAACAGGCGTCCGGATCCGGTAAAAGAGCGCAGAGACGCGAAAACTTCAAACGTACGTTGGGTTTCATAGGCACCCGGCAAATAGACGCCTCTTCTGATTTCTAAGAATCCGAAGAGGATATCTGAATTCGAAACGATCCAAACGAATTTCAGATATTCTTTAAGATAAAATAAAACGGCACGTGTACTTACTTTGTTTCACAGAAATAACACAGCGAAAAACGGGTCACGAAAACTAGGAAGAGAGCGCCGTTGGGTCCAAGATGGCGATGGCGGGAAGGTGCAGTGACTGCGGTGCACACTACAAGCGCGCAACGGCAGCGCCTTTTCCTCGTTCAAAATCTTTGTAGAATCATATCACACCGAAAATGAAACAAAGAGTTTGCAGAAAATTGATGGGAATTTTCGATTCAACGCGCGCAAGAAAGGGATCGCTGCGATTTAGGCCGGATTATTTCTTTTCCAAGCGTCTCCATGGCAACCACCGCCTTCCACCAACCACCACAAACAACTTGTTGCAAAGAGTTGGCAGTTATTTCAGCTTAGAATCGTTACTACGCAAAAGATAGACGAGATTAATGTATATTTTATTACAAAAACGTTTCAGGAACAAAATTAAAGCCTCCCGCTTGGTTTGGAGAGCGACTAATGAGAAGGGAGTCACCGGCGAGTCACCGGCGAGTCGCTCGCTCGAGCGAGGCGAGGCGAGCGAGCTCTCTAATCGCCCTGCAGACGGGACAATGCCAAATAAATGTATCTGGCGGGGGTGCACGAGTGGGCGTCTCGAAGCCAGAGTGCCTATGTTTAAATGCTCTAACAAGAAAACCGGTGGCCTCTCGCTGAATCGGAATCATAATACGATCATAATTCTTAATAAGGGTACTTTTTAGGAACAGTTGGCCGCGTGGGAAGCCGCGGTCCCTCGCCGAGAGGGCTTCCCCGCGCCACTGACCTTGGCATCGACAGTGTGCATCAAGCACTTCCGGCCGGAGGACGTCATCACCCACGACACCGTCACATTAGCCAACGGGGTGCTTCTGCGACGGCTGAGGCTGAGACCTCGGTCAGTGAAAGGAGCAGTCCCAGTCATCAGCCGTGCCGTCGTGGGCCCCAGCACCCCCGTCCGGCCAGTGCTCGTGGACCTCACCACCCGTCCAGCCAGTGGCCGTGGGCCCCACCACCCCCGCCCGGCCAGTGCTTGTAGCCCCCGCCTGCCTGGGGCCGTTGCCACCAGCACCCCCGCCAGGCCCGGAGCACTTGCCACCCACGAATTACCACCCATGGACACTCTCATGCCGCCACCTGTGTCAATGTCACCGAATGTGTCGATGTCGGATGCTTCGGGCAAAGAAAACATCTCAATGTCAATAAGCAGTCCAAGTGTACAGGCACCCCATTCACTCCTCGAGTAAGTTAGATGAGATGCACATTTTATCAGGCAATTAGTTGGTCCTGATCCAAACCCAACTTGCATTTCAGAGTTTAAATGTGAGTTTGAGACAGCCAGGTCCACAAAGCACCCCAAGACCAGTTCCTCGCAAAAAAAAAATTATTCCCTAAATTGTCACAAAACGTAAAGCTGAATTGCAAAATACTGGTGGACGCAAATAATTAATCAAGGCATACATTTTAGAATTTAGACGAGATGTTACTTATTGATACGTCAGCCATACTCTAAAAAAAGTTACAGAATTTTGTATCATTTTTGATGCAGGATTTTGTATCACCTGCATTCGTTACAAAAATTTGTATAAGTGGTACAGAATTTTGAAACAGATGGGCTGGTTACAGAAAATTGTATCATTTGCAGCTCGTTACAGTAATTTGTTACATGAAGGTTACAAAATTCTATTCGTATCATAACTGTTACAGATTATTGTAACTTGTTACAAAATTTTGTATCAGAGATCAAAAAAGAATGTTTTAACGGCATAAATTGAACGGCAGTGCCCATAGACAAATAAATCGTTGAGTTTTCATCTGCTTAGACTCTCGGCGACTCTAAATCAAAGATTCAATCTCATGTATGCTTGGCAGACGAGGCCTCAGTCCCTCACCGCGCGCGCTTCAGGTCACCGGCTACCTGAGCCACTCCCTCCACAGCGTCCGTACAGCGCAGTTGGTAGCGCGGCGGGTCGCCGAGCCAGAATCTGAGGTTCGACTCCCGAAACCTCAGAGTTTCTGGGAGAGAAGTACCCGAAAGGATTCATAGGGACCTTGCATCTGAACTCAAAAGATAAGGTTCGATCGAAATAACCATTTTGATGCTTAGTTTGGCAAGAATAACATGTATTAAGAAATTTTGTTACCGTTACGAAATTCTGTAACCAAGTTACAAAAAACAAAATTGTATCCATCATGATACAAATTTTTGTAACATATGTTATTGAAAATGCTGCGTAACCATGTTACAAAATTCTGTACTGATTTTTTTTAGAGTGTAGACCTACCCATTCCAGAGACTCCGATGGAAATTCCAGAGAGTCCAGTCACACTTAATATAGGAAAATAAAATTGCCTTGCAAAATTTGGGGTGTGCATTCTCATGGAGGTAAGCTCTTTGTGAAAGGGGGAGGAGAAAAATCACAATTGGATATAGAAATTCATTTCCTTGTAGAGAAGAGAACAGTACTGTATTTAGAGTAATCGATTCAGCCCCAAGGCTCGAGAAAGCCATAGTTTTCACCAACTCTTTGACACCCAAAATATTTATTAGTGAGCACGAGATAGACATGAGAAGAGAATGCAAAACACAACTTGACATTGACAAATTGTTGATAGATGTGCATTTAATGAAGGCATGCATTGGGATGACGGTCCCTTCTTATAAAAGTAGAACATGGTCGGACAAATGCACTGGCCACATTGATGGAACTTCGTCACCAGGCCGTCATGTCAGATGTAGTAGATGTACTGCTGGTTGCAAAGCCCGACAAAAACTTGCCAAGAAAAGATCAGCAGAGAAAAAGATTAAACAAATGAGAACCAAATTAAAGACAGAGAAGCAGAAATCAACTCGGTGCTCTAGAAAGGTAACACTTATCTTCAGCGTTTCGGAACAGCTTCTGGTAACTTATGTACTTATACGTACAATGCATTTCAGATCAAGCAGTTAGAAGCGCAGGTCAATTCTCTGATGCGGAGAGTTGACAAAATTAAGGCCGAAGCTGTAAATGAAATCTTGAAAACACTGCCTGAGGGCAGCAGCTTATGTTCAAAGCACGCCTCGATGCTGCCAAGCACCGTGATAAAAAGAATAAAAGGAATACCACAGACTGGATTTATGAATGCATTCTCATGCGAATTAAGGCTCCAGGTTTATAGGAAAAGTTAAGAACAGAAAACAAAATAGCACTTCCCAGCAAAAGAACACTACAAAGATATACGTCTGCTCTGCGACCAGCCTTTGGTTCTCAAAAGAATGTTTTCATAATGATGGAAATGAAAGCGGAACACCTGTCTGAGCAAGAACGTCATGGTACGATAATAAATTTATTTTGTGGACATCTTCATTCGATATTTACTTTTAATCATCAAACATCTTGTTTCGTTATTAAATTTTAATTACATAACTTTTATTCTAGGCTGCTTTTTGGTCGATGAAATGGCTTTAGAGAAGCGAGTCTACAATGACAAAAATGATGCCACGGTACATGGACTACACCTAAAAGATATGGAAGGTGATGAAAATGCAAAACGGCGAAGTGACCTGGAAGCAAGAATCGATTAGCCCTTGGATTGCGATATCGACTTGAAGGAGTTGGCACCAGACTCGATAGATCAACTGGCATCTGTTAACATTCATGCACTGACAGTTTTTAGAGGTTATGTGGCCAGGAAGATGAGGCGTATCCAGCCAGCCAAAGGCTGCAAAACTTGCAGTGACAGTTTATGCCTCAAAGCTGGAACTTTTCTTTTTTTTATATAAAAATGTTTATTGCGTGTCTTTTGTAGATAGTTAATTTTTTTGTTCGTTCCCCCTATGAGGCCCTGTTCGGCTGCCCTATGAAGGTTGGCCAAGGCTCATCATATCCCGCTTACCTCGTGGCCAATCTGGAGTCGGAGGAGGACTTGGAGGTTAGAGCGGCTTGGCTAATGGTGCTGTACGTGCTGGTGCACACAGCTTTCCATGGTGTTCTTCAGTCAGGAGTTCGTTCATCGCATGGTGCGTGAGAGGCCACATGACGACTCCATCCCGGCGACTCCCACTTCCACCACCCAGTCACCCCAGTCTAGTCCGTCGATCCATCCCACTCCATCACCTGGATCCAGCAGGCACACCCTCCTCCCGTGCCGCGTCCTTCGCCGGCACGCCCTACGACCCACAGTGGGCGATTTGACCCCTTTTCATGTGCATAATTCGCTGGAGGGAGAACGGTGCAAGATACGACATTTTTTCCTTTAATGAACCCCCCCCTGAAATGACCCCAAAAAGCTGATTTTAACATCAGTTAAATTTTCTGGGCATTTTTTTGGGCCCGGGTTCGAATCCCAACCGTCCAAAATTTTTATTTCGAGTTTAACATTGCTTTTTATGTTTTCGAGGGCGCTGATGACAAAAATGACATTTATTTTAACCCTCGACGCAGGTTTGAATGCTGTATGGGAAAAATCAGCCATTTTTTAGACCCGGGTTCAAATCCCAATCGTCCAAAATTTTTATTTTGAGTTAAAGGGGGTAGACCAGTCTAAAATTTTCAAAAAATCGATTTTTTTTTTTTTTTAATGCTTTAAAATTTTCTCCGTCGTTTTCTGCGTCAGACGCCGCAAACCCGGTCTCGATCCGATGAGCGGTTGCTGCGTGGCGGCGCGGCAAAGGTCCTGGCGCGGCGGCGGCCGGACGGGCAGGGAGGCAGCCTGGCTCGGTCCCCCTCCACTCTTGGCGCGCCGTGTCGCGCCGCTGCAACCGCCACCGCCACCGCGACACGGTCGCTCCTTCCCCCTCCTCCCCTGAAGACTCCCTCCCTCCCTTCCACTGCCCCCCGCGGAAACGCAAAGTAAAACTGTCTTTTTTAGTTTTTCGCGTTTTTCTCGAAATGCCCGTTTTCAAACTGGTGTGCAAGGTAGAAGCCACAAAAATTGAGCTATCGACTTGAAATTTTTTTCACATATAGATAAGACGTGCCGCTATCGTGTGAACCTCCAACTTTTAGTTCCGTTGCGATTTGACTCGTCCAGAATTTTTTAAACTCGAAAAAATTTCCTAAAAAACGGACCTCTAATTTCAGAAGTTCAAAATCGACCTTAAAAATTTTTTGACGTTTATACCCTTGGTTCACACGATAGCCGCATACAATCCAAAGATGCACATCAAATTTGAATGTTCTAGGACTATCGGTTTGGTCAGGATCGTGCACACCATCGAGGCATGTCGCTCCGCCGCTCCGAGGCCATAAACTCGGTCTGCATTACCGCGATCAACATCTGATTACCTGAATGCATACCTTGATATGTGTCTGAACTGCCCATAAAATTCCAGATTTTTACCTCAGACGGTTTTTGAGTAAAAGCCGATTTACCGAACCCTTGCATTTAGACTGGTCTCCCCCCTTAACATTGCTTCTTGGGTTTTCGTGGGTGCTGATGACGAAAATGGCATTCATTTTGACCCTCGACGTAGGTTTGAATGCTGTATGGAAAAAATCAGCCATTTTTAGACCCGGGTTCAAATCCCTATCGTCCAAAATTTTTATTTTGAGTTTACCATTGCTTCTTAGGGTTTCGTGGGTGCCGATGACGAAAGTCACATTCATTTTGACTCTCGATGCCGCACGGGAAAAAACAACCATGTTTCAAAAGTTTGTGTGTTAAGGGGACTTAAGACATCGATGTATACCCTAGACGAATTCCGTTGCGCTATAATACTTTCTTTGACCGAGTCAGCTATTGCTTATTTAAAATAGTAAGCGATGTGAATTTTCTCACAAAATGGGTCACCGGATCTGCTAGTTATTTTCGTCCCAAGTCCGTTTTATTCTAAACAAATAAAAGTAAATAATAAAAACGGTCCGTTTGACTTTTTAAATAATGAAAAAAAAAAAATGACAGCATCTAGTTGATTGTGTCAACTGCCAAATAGTCTCTCTTTATTCAATGATTCGTAACAAACTGTAACATTTATTTTGATTATCGCCATTAGGCTAAGATATTAAAAAGAGGTAGATTAATTCATTGATAACAAACATAAACTTAAATTCGCTGAAGGCAAAAAGTTGTTATATTTAAACAAAACAATGGTTATTAGAGATAAACATCGAAAAAAAATAACAAAACAAAAGAAAACGTGATAATCTGATTCAAAAGCCTAGAGGCACACCGCGAGCCATTTAAATCCGATCATATTTTGAGAAACGTGCTCTTAAAACCGAAGTGAACTAAATAAAGGCACTTCGGTTTCAAGAGTACTTAGTTAATGAACGGTGAAAAAAATATATCACAGAAAAGATAATGACTGGGTTAACCAAAGTATGTACTAAGACACATATCAAGAGTTCATTGAAAGGAATTGTCTGCATATATCAGGGTACATTTCATTAAGCACTGTAAAAGACAGTTTATCTTAAGAATTAATTGGACTAGAGGTGGAGGAGAAGTGATCCCCGCCCAGTTATAATCTGCTTCCGGTTAGAGTCAATACAAAAATAAATTAGAATTCTTCGTCGCTGTCAAACCAGGGAAAGTAGGAATCAAGAACACCTAAAACTGGTGCTTCAGCAAAAAGCGATAACACTTGCTGGCAGTATTTCAGTGGCTTTCTCTTCGGTTTCGGCCTCAATGTGTACAGAACCGGGTCGGAGTAAACTAAAAGTCCATGAAGCACATCAGCGTTACCAGCCTTCCGGCTGCACTGACGAGTGTGATGCTTTCGGTAGCTCTTCAGTCGCTTGTGGCAAGATTCAAGAGGCTCCTCCGTGAGCAGACCCAAAGGTACAGGTGCCACCTTCATCACGTCCGCTCCGTGAATAAGAACCTAATCGGGAACAATCGATAAATTAACCAAATTTTAGAGGTAGAATCCAGTCAATGATTGTTGTCAATAAAACACTTCCAGACGTAGGGATAATCTGAACTTGTGTGTTCATCTGAGAACTTCAGAAAGCGCTGCAAACTCAAATGAGTTCACTGAAAACTGATAGGCGCGTGCTTGAACAAGAATTCTGTGCAAACTAAAGAGTGTACATAGTCAACTTTTGAAGAGCACCCTGCTCCATGCAATGAAACAGGTGGAAGTGTGTGCATATCATGTACATTTTTTAAAAAAAAATTTGTAGGATGCCTGTCAATTTAACGAAAGTGAGCGTCAACCTTCAGGTCGCCTCTTGAAAAGTCAACCATATGCACTCTTCAGTTAAGGTGCCCACGCAAATGAGCTGGTTCTTAAAGGATGCACACAGGAGTGCTTTTTGAGCAGAAAGTTAAACCCCAGGGAGCAGGACAACTCGTCCCGACCAACTCGTTCCCATCCCCATTGGTCCCAAGGTTATCCCGGTCCCAGTTCCGATTTGAACTCGGCCCCGCGGTGAGGCCGACTCGTCCCCAGGTCCCATTGTCGGGGCCCAGTCCAGGCAACAGTCGGGGCGCGCGGCGGGGCTGCGACGAGGGGGCCAAAATGTCCGAAACGTCCACGGTGGTCCGCTACACGACAACCCAGCGAGGAGCCAGGAAAGCGGTCCACGCTGGCCACATGTACACCAAGCACCGCGAGGTGAAGCTGGGCGTTGCATGGCGGTGTGACCAGCGTGGATCCTGCCTCGGGCGGATCATCGTGGACCAGGACGACAAGGTGGTCTCCTCGTCGGAACACTCGCACGCCCCCGACTGGGGCCGCTGCAAGGCCACCGAGTGCGTGCAGGCGATCAAACGCACCGCGGAGACATCCCGTGCTCCGACGACGGCAGTCATTCAGCCGAAGGTGGCCCGGGTGACCAGCGAGGCCGCTATGAAGCTCCCCAAGCAAGCGGCCCTGCGCAAAATGGTCCGGCGCGTCAAGAGGAAGCACCTCCCTCCCGAGCCCAAGACCCTGGACGAGCTGGAAGAAATACCCAGGCGCTTCCACTCTACTCTGAAAGGTACCTGCATAAGGTGACAAGTGTGTGCAAATAGAGCGCACAGAATGGTTTCTAAGGCCACGTTTATAGGGGACCGCTGGCTGCTGTACTTCGAGCCCGAGGACGCAGAGCGCATGATCATCTTCAGCAGCAATTACCACCTGAAGCTGCTGCAGCGCTCCTCCTACTGGGTCATGGATGGCACCTTTAAGTCTGCGCCCAAGATCGTATGCCAGATTTACGCCATCCATGCCGAAGTAAGCGGCAAGTGGGTGCCGCTCGTCATCGCCCTCCTGGAAAACAAGTCCAAGACCACGTACATCAACATGTTCGAGGTGATCAAGACCGAGGTCCGCCGGCGCCTGCGCAAGGAGCTGATGCCCGACCATGTCTCCACGGACTACGAGCAGGGAGCCATCTCGGCCGTGCGAGCAGCATTTCCAGGTGCCACTTTTGGTACTATAAGAACAGTTATTGAATTAAGGCAGTTAAATAACGGCACAACTCTGTCCCAGAATCCGAGGTGTGCGGGTGCCTGTTCCACTTCGGGCAGTCCCTGTTCCGGCAGATACAAGAGGCAGGCCTGGCCGCGGTCTACAGGGAGGAGGACAGCGAGGACATGCGAGCTGACTTCCACTCCCTTGTTGCCATCGCCTTCGTGCCGGAGGCTGACGTGGAAGACGCCTTCGACGAGCTGAGGGCCGTCGCCCACGCAGATCTCGACCCGGTATTCCAGCATGTGGAGGACAACTACATCCGAGGCCGGCTCCGCGCGCGACGATGCGGAGGACGCGTGCGCGAGCGGGGCAGGCCGATGTTCCCGCCGGCGGTGTGGAACTGCTACAGCCGGGTGCAACGGGGCCTGCCGAGAACCACCAACACCTGCGAGGCCTGGCATCGGCGTCTCGGCAGCCTCGTCGGAAAACACCACCCCACCCTGCACGTCTTCCTGGACCAGCTCCAGGAGGAAGTCGCCGTGGTCGACGTGGAGTGCGGCCGTGCGGAGGGCGGCCACTCTCCAGTTAGGCGCAGGTCGCAGTACGAGGCAACGGACGCGCGCATCTCACGCATCCAAGAGCGTTACGAGATGTACATGGAGGGCGAGGACGTGCTGGCGTATCTGAGAGCCATTGGGCACAATGTGGCAGGGAACCTGTGATGTACTATGGACCAAAAAATGAACAAAAATAGAAAAAAAAAAGAAAAATGGGACCGATTTAGGACTGGGACCACAAGTACCGGGACGAAATATCGCGGGGACGGGTAGGTCCGGGAACGAGTCGGTCGGGACGAGTTGTCCTAGACCCAAACCTCACCAACACATCCCCCGTTTTAAGCGTCATTAATAAAAAGGGTCTTGACAAACCTTGTGAAGTGCACATGGCATCCAGTACCACGGGTACAGACGCACAAAGTCTCGTGCCGTCTGAAGGGTGTATTCTCGGAATGCATCTACATTCACAACGAAGCAGCTTGAGAGAGATACAAGAATCACTCTCATTCGTTCCAGCAATTCAGCATTCAAGCCTAAGAGAGTTTAAGTATCATTATCAATGTAATTTGATTTTGTGTTACAGAATTTGAACTATACGTTACCTGTTAGTTTAGCTGTAGTTTCAGGATTTTCGAAGAACCTGCGGGCCATGTTACCATCGTTTGTGTTTCCGAATCCACCTGATTTTACTTCGTCAACTTTTAAGTCCAACCCAGAGAACAACTCTTGTTTGACTTTTTTTTCCTGGACGGACATTTTTTCCTTTTGCTCAACTGAGTACTTTGAATATGGTTAGTCTGTAGGCAATGTTGAGAGCACACTCCAAAAACCGTATCCACGCATGGAGCACGGAAATGAAATATTTCAAACCGTCTGGGTTTATCGGTCTTGCCAGCAAGTCATTTATGCGATTCATAAGTGAAGGGGTGGCAGCACATATGTTGAAAGTTTGCCCACCTATCCCAGACAATATGCTTATGATCTTTCCATCCATCATTGAGAACAAAACCCTACGATCAAACCATGAGAGAAGGGCGCCCTGGAGTCCCAGCTTCTAGCGCCCGGGACGCCGCCCGCTGCACTTTAACACCACCCTGACGCCGCAGTATTGGTCGCACAGGGTTGCCGTAAAGTTTTTTTGGCTCAGGAAGGTTCAACTTAGCGTCAGACGATTTTGGTTGTGCTAGTTTTTGAACGAGGGGAAGGAAGGGTAGCGTCAAGCAGCGCGCGCACCCCCAGGGCAGACCTCCGTCGCGGCTGGCTGGCTCGTGGCTGGCCGGCGGGCCCCCCCACTCCCGCCTGGAGGCTGCCTGCCTGCCTGGGCGGCGCGCGACTTTTCCCGCACGATGCTCCTTTGTTTTCCCTTTTCCCTCCCGTTCGTCTCTCATAACAGAGCTGGAGGCCGTGAGCGTGAGCCGTGGGCTGGGCGCTGGGTTATCAAATTATGTTCGACTTATATTGGTATCTTTTAGTAAGTACGATTTGTCATCGCGAATATTAAATTTAATTGAAACAGTAAAAAAAAATAACTGTATGTATCATGTTTAATTCTAGAATGGAGCAATCATTTTCCTTGGATGAAAATGATAATCAGCATCCTTTGAAGGTACCAAATGCAACCTCTACTCCACGCAAGACCAAGAACGTTGTGAAATTGGTTTGTCCGCACTGTGGCAAAACATATCAGCTCCAGTATTATTTCGAAAAACATGTCGCCACCCACTCAAGTGATGTCACTACCCACGAAAGTCAAGGTTCGTACATCATTGTGATGGAGAGCTAGGTTATGAATACTAACATGGGTGGATATCATATTTGAAGTGAGAAGAAGGAAGTGAATTGTTAATTGGCAGTAACAAATTATATTAATGAGGTCTGTTTCTTTTTTTCAGCAAGCACTGCTGACTTAAATATCAGCAATGCAGTGCATATTGACACAAGTAATTTATCGTTCAGTCAATTGCAACCTGTCAAAGCATCGTTTAAAGTCCCCAATGTACCTCAAAAAAAAAAAAAGAAAGCAGTCACATCCAAAGTAAACAAGACGGCAGCGAAATTGATCTGCACTTATTGTCTGAAAGCATACATCTGCAAGCGGTCTTTTAAAATACATCTTAGGACTCATGTCATTCAAAGTATGTTTAAAATGCGAAGGTTGTTTCAATAAGTTTGAAAGCTAGATTTTATTATCGATATTTATGTAATTTTGTTTATTTTCAGGTGCTGCTAAACGCTTTCCAGATGGTAAGAAAATTCTAGAGAACTGTGAGGAAATAGCGGACAAAGCCTTGCTTGAAGTCTCGAAGTGCATAAGTGTCGGGGACAGTGGGCAAAGGTTCAAACACTTGGTGGGGCATATTGCTGGCATTGCAGGCAATCAAGAATGGAAAATGTTTTGTCATGAATTGTGTGGGGAATTGGTTGAGAGTATTACAGACAAAATGTGTATCCTCCCATCCACTCTAGTCACTTACTTGATAGATAAACATGAAAGAATTACTGCAAGCTGTGAAAAATGTGATGCTCTTCTTAAATTGCTAAACTTACCTGATATATTTGGTAGAAATGTATTGTACCAGTTCCTTTTAGAATTTAGTCTTAGTATTTTGTTGGAGATTGTCAAATTTAATTCAAAGACATTCCGCAGCACTTTACCAAAGAAGTTGCAAGTTGTGACGGAACTTGACAAAGAAGACAGACAAGTTATTGGCTGAGCGATTAGCGAAGCCAGTTACTCCAGTGGGGTTGAAAAGTTTTGTCTGTCTGTCTGTCTGTTTGTTTGTCTGTCTGTTTGCGTGTCCGCACTACTCCTCCCAAACGGCCCAGCCGATCGGGACGAGATTTTGCAGGGTTGTTAGGTATATCCTTGGCTCGCCACACGCAAAAATTCAGCTTTCTATCTCATTCCATTCAGTCGTACTAACGAAAAAACACTAAAAAAACGGCAGAAAAAGTGCAACTTTTTAGTGCCTTTATATTTTAGAGACATTTTAACATGGTTTCTTATGTTTTTAAAGTTCCTGATGACGAAAATGAAATCAATTTCGACCCCTGACCAAACTTTTAACTGCAAATTGGCTACCTCGGCCCAAATTTACTAACATAATCAACTTCGACCCTTCATCTTGAAGAAAGGGGGTCGACCGACTAAAAATTTTTATTGCAGATTTCGATAGGTCTCGGCAAGACCTTTTCAAAGAGGGGTCGGAAGGGGGGTCTAGGAGCCCGACTTCATTAGTTGGCCGAATCAGGATCTTGAAAAACGGAGATCGACCGACTTAAAAAATTTATTGCGGATTTCGACAGGTCTTAGCAAGACCTTTTCAAAGAGGGGTCGGAAGGGGGGTCTAGGAGCCCGACTTCATCAGTTTGCCGAATCAGGATCTTGAAAAAAGGGGATCGACCGACTAAAAAATTTTATTGCAGATTTCACGTGGTGCATTCCTCAATGCCTCAAAAATCTTTGAGAGAGCTTGCCGAAGGCAAGCAGGGAAGCGCCGCAGGCCAAGGTAGGTGTAACGCTAGGCGTGGATTGTCGTAACTGGCGCAGCATCGCGAAGCCTGTTACGACAAGACACGGTCTGGCGTAAACCTACCTTGTTTATTATATAGCTGGTTCAATTATGCGAGGGTATTTGAATATTGGAAGAAGATCCGAGAAAAGTGCAACCTGGCAACGTGTGGTCTCAGTGATCAAGACCAATATTTTAATTGACAAACCTGTTGCCGATGTTGATCCTGATTCAGAATGGACAATCAGTGTAGACAGGGGAGGTTTGCTTTACATTAATGCTGAATGCCAAAAATTATTTATAAAGTTGACTAAAGTTGTGTACGCCAATGAACAAAGTGATGGCTCAATGGATTATGAGAAGGTCTTATCATGAGTGACAAATTCTGAACTCAGTGTAGAATGGAGCACCATTATAAGTGACTCATTGTCAGAAACAGTTTCAGTAAATCTCATGAATGATGTGGTTCTGGGTTTGTGTAAAACATGTGGCAGGGGCTTTGCCAAAAGGAGGCTCAATGCTCTCAGAAACAGGCCTATGGTGTCAATGCCAACGAGACATTTGGTTGCTAGTCGAAAGAATCGTTAAGTTTTGTCTCTCTTTTATTTTATTATTTTTATTATTGTTAGTAACAACTCTAAAAGTATGAGATTACTTTTATGTTTTAGGCACTGTAAATCTAAATGTTTATTTTAATTTTTCAAGTGTGATTTGGTTCCAAGAAAATAACTTCACTTTTACTGAGTACTTTTAATGTGTCTCTTTCTGCTCAGGGAACAATCAAGAAAATGTTTTGTTTTATTTCTCTCTGAAATATATTTATTTGATTTGTTTCATCGTTTGACACATAAAATTGCTTCACTTCCAAATGTTTGTTTAAAATAAAATGAAGGTTTATCACAAATTGATTCATAGATTTTTTCTTTTAAAACTTCCATCACTAGTAACAGACAGAGAGTACATTGAGTATGTAGAATCATAAATAAATAATGTAATACAAAGAAGAAGAACCTACTGTACAGCAATGTTGATAAAAGACATTAACAAATTTTAACACAACTTAATTAACTTATTTCAGTAACTTGGGAACACGGTGGTACTTCCTTTTTGGCAACGGTTCATTGGTCACTTCTACATGGCTCCCTGCCTCTCCTGAGTTCCCCTTCCGTTTCCTCATGCCCATCTGTCCAATTGTGTGCAAAGCACGGTTCCTGTTTAGGAAAGCAGCGACATTTGGGTTGTTGTTTCCCCCTTGGCCAGACCTTATTTTACTAAAGTGCTGTTCCAAGGGATCCTGGCATAAAATCCTTGCATTTATAAATGACTCTCCTTCTTTTAACAGGAACACGACCAAGGGTTTAAAGGCCAAAGTAGTCATTTTGATGCCTTCCAAAGTATGCCTACTCAGCTGTCTCCTGCTACCTGGAGTGTCTTCCTCTGCGTCACCATCCTCAATTACACTGTCTTCACAATCAGGCATTGCAGCAGTGGTGTTGTTATCACAAACTGTGGAGTTCAGAGAGTGATTCGGATTTTTAACATCTTCCTCCCATTCATCCAAGTAAGTTAAAAAATCAGACAACGTTTGAAAGCGAGGATCATGCTCTGATGTATATGGGTTGAGATTGGGGTTCTTAGTTTTCTTTCCTTGAGAAGAATGTGCTCCGTTGAGGCAGTCAAACCATACATGTACCTTGTCAATAAAAATTTCTGTCTCACTTGCATCAGGCCAATTCTGACTCTTCATGTCTTGGAAAACAGTATTGCTCAAGGGCTGTTCTGCCAATTTTACCTTCATACGGGCGTAGCTGTCAGGATAGACATTCATAGGGTTAAGTTTGTAAGATTTTCTCAGATTCTTCGCTTTTTTTTCCTCGTACAGTTTAATAATGAAGTCCCAAGTGATTCTTTTGCCGTTCTTCATCATTTTTCTGCGACTCTTCTTCCCATCCCACCTTGAGTTGAGGATGCAATTGCGGATAGTCTTGAGAAGGTGGGGGACGTCAGCAATGAAGTATATAACTCTGTCTCTAGCAGCTTTGTTCACTGTATCAAAGATAATTCCACTTGGATAAACGGTGGCTGGCTTGTGTTTTTTAATGAAGGCACGGTTAACAGAAGCACCATCAGTAACAAGAGCAAAAATAGGAAGACCGCTTCTTTCCAGAGCACCAATAACTTGCCAGGTCCACACGTAAAGTTGATTAGCAGAGAGACGTTTGCCTACTGTGAATGTGGCGATGACTTCCTTAACTCCGTTGGAGACACCTTTTATCATAAACACGAGGATTTTGGTGGCTGGTGTTTCCTCTTCGTCATGATCTGGATTATCAAAACATTTCTCCAAGTTTTCCATTTCTGAATCAATGGTATCCAAAGATGTGTACCCAATCATCTTTCCAGTTGACTTTTGGAAGACAAGATTCTGTGAGATGTATATCTCATCTGCCATCAAAACATGGTATTTCTTGTGTTTCTCTTTGAACTTGTTAACTCGATCTGAGACCGATTTAAGTACAGTCTCATCGATACCCTCAGCTACTTTCTCAACATGAGAGTAATCAAACAATGTAGAACTAGATGGCAACTTGATCATGCCCGTCTGTCGCATCTGTTCATAAGCAGTAGGAGATGTAAGGTACACTGAAAGTGCGAATCGAATCATCGTTGGATGCCACCTCATCGCACATGCTTTTGTCTGCTGAGACGCTTTTATCTGTTGCTGCATGAAAATTGATTGAGCAGGGGTCAGGTCGCTGTTGTCTATTATTTCACACAGATCATTTGCTAATGCCTTGTCCACACAAACTGCTTCTTTTTCAATTAATTCTTGCATTTTTTTTTTTGAAGTGAATAAATTGTTCTATTGGCTTTTCTCAAATCTTCATGTTGTTTTTCCATTTTGTCCAGCATTTGTTTTTCACTCAAATACTTATTGGCTGTATTAGGATGGCGCACTTCCATACTTATTGCACTGGCTCGTCTCTTCAGAGGACCATACATTTGTTTGCATTCCGAACATCTCCAAGTCCGTTGATCAACCAATCTCAAACAAAGATGTGACCTAAATGTTTCTACAAATCTGCATTCCTTGAAAGAATTTCTATCAACATAACCCAAGGGACATGAAGACCAGGCAGGTTGGAATTTCTCTTCATCAAACCCACTACACACTTGCAATTTCCTAAACTCACTTACAATTGACACAATTCTATCCACAAAGTTACTTACAGAATCTGCATCTAAGGGTACAGGTGGAGGTTGCTTATTAACTATGAGATTAATGGAAACAGGTTCATTATGGACAAATGCTTTTACCTCTCCTGAAAGAGAGACAACTAAACTCCTCTGAACAACAAGAGAATCCTGAATTGAATAATAAAGAAGATGCAAACACTCATCTCCTATTACAACAAGCCAACGTTGATTAAGGAAAAGTTCTAGGAAGGTCTTCACTTGTGAGAGTAAAGAATCAGTTGATGACACGTTCACTTCACATCCCATGACTGGCACTGATTCTTTTGGTGAGAATTTCTTGTTCGCAGCACTGTCTGGGGTTCCGACTGCAGAGGGACGAGACTTGATGACTGGAGGAACCTGTAACGAGCCCGTACAATGGTCAACTCAAAAGAAACGTACAAACTGACAACAATTATTCACATTAAAAAAAAATTATAACCTGACTTGAAGTTGAAGAAAAAGAAACATTTGAATCATCAGAGCATGAGTCTGTGCTGATAGGGGGAGTTGAATCCAGTGAAGTAAGATGATGCCCCTGCTGAGTATTTTCTGTGTCACTAGAAGAACAATCCGTGGTGGAGACGCAATAGCCATGGTCCATGAAAACCTGCACAAAAGGACACATGTAACCAAACATATCATTTTGCATGCATCAAATAGTAACAAAGAAGAAATAAGATATGTTGTACCTCTCTGCAGGTGGTCACAGGCGAACTGGATGTCGGTACACCACAACTTTCTTGGTAGGTTTCCTGTTCATTTCCGTCCTCAATTGGATTTCCAGCATTTAAACTGAGGTTTAGAAGGGCCTGACAACAACACAATCGAAATGTAATGATGCAAATAAAATGCTAACCAATCACTACAGGGGAACATAACCTGCAAAACCCACCTCCTTCGGCTTCTGAGAACTTTTGGCCTTTGGGTCGTCCCGGTACCTCACACCTTTCCGCGGGATGGAAATACGTTTCCGCCTAGAAACGCGAGGCATGACGGGGATGACTAGCACAGTGCAAATATGCCTTACAGTGTTCGAGAAATAACCATGCTTTCAGCTCTGTTGTGAGAGACGAACGGGAGGGAAAAGGGAAAACAAAGGAGCATCGTGCGGGAAAAGTCGCGCGCCGCCCAGGCAGGCAGGCAGCCTCCAGGCGGGAGTGGGGGGGCCCGCCGGCCAGCCACGAGCCAGCCAGCCGCGACGGAGGTCTGCCCTGGGGGTGCGCGCGCTGCTTGACGCTACCCTTCCTTCCCCTCGTTCAAAAACTAGCACAACCAAAATCGTCTGACGCTAAGTTGAACCTTCCTGAGCCAAAAAAACTTTACGGCAACCCTGTGCGACCAATACTGCGGCGTCAGGGTGGTGTTAAAGTGCAGCGGGCGGCGTCCCGGGCGCTAGAAGCTGGGACTCCAGGGCGCCCTTCTCTCATGATCAAACAGAAACGCCACTTAAACATGCGACATAAACAGGGAAATTGAACGGAAGGAAAAATTACCTGTGAAATATGATTATGATCTTGCCGCTTTGCAACACTATTTGGATCGAAGCTAACTTATCTATTTGACTCTGAATCTGGTCACGCACACTGTGGACAACAGCTTTCGTCTCTTTAGTGTAGATGAGAGAAATTGGTCTGCAGTGCCTTGGAGAGCCTGGTCGCTCGTTTTGGTACATAAGTTTAGCCTCGTTGGCCCCTAGGTAACGTGATTAAGAGTAAACGAGAAAAGAAACCAGAGAGAATAGAAAGTACATGACTCAGATAACAGTGTTAATTATAAAGCAACGTGCTTACCTTCTGGTTTGGTTAGAACTTGAATTGGTACAGCCAATGCAGCCAAAATAGTGCCTTCCGAAAACGTCTCCATAACTTCGGGGTTTTGTTGGTACTCCGCATAATCGGAAGCACTGTCATAACCCCATTTCCAGACCATGACAAAATTTGTATCTGGTACTGATTCAAACAGGGCTGATGAAACCAATGCAAACCTTCTGGCAGTAAGATCAAACAGGCTCTGCAAAGGGTAAACAATTTTCGTTACAACCTCCAGACGAATTTGTATAAAGGCACGCCCAATCGTGCTGAAACCTTCGCCAAATACCTGAACTTTTATAGAGGCCTCCGTATCCGTTACAGTTTCAGAGGCTGGGTCCGTGTAGCAGTTCTTCTCAATTCCCAAGTAATCATAGCAAGGCAGAACATTGACGCCATGTTTTACTAATTCTTTCCTTAAGTAGATGTACTGCTCTTTTGTGAGATCAGCCTGGTCAAATAAGGCCAAAGCCTCTTGCATCGTGAATTTACGTGGGAATTGGGGAGAAGCACTGCTTTCTTCTGGTGTAGGACTAACTGCAGAGGTTGATGTGGCTGCTTTCAAGCCGTCCGCTGCACCCTTGAGACCATCCCGGCGCAAACTCATCTGAGCAGCATAGGTCAGTTCTGCGGTGGAGTTTAACTCCCGCAATGGTGCAGTTCACCTTCGTTTTTCACGGTCATTCAGGCTTTCAAAGTCAGTGCGAGGGCGGCCGCGTGCCTAGAAACGAAACGTCTCAGCTTGATCTTGCAGAGATTTGTAAATTCATTTACTGAGCGAAGTTTAATATTATTGACTAACCTGGTTGACATTTGTTTCAACTTTTTTCCTGCCCCGTGAAGAGAGATAGTGAGATAGAACGACAGTTAAGTACGCTGCATTCGGCCCAAAACCACCAGTAAAGTGTAAAACATTTGATTTACCTTCAACTGGCAATATTAAAGGTGAATTAAGCCAGCCCTTGTTGTCCTCTCGAAATCGTTCCTGACAGTAATGAGCCTTCTGCAATCTCTCTTTGTATTTTAAAAGAAAATTGCCAACATTTTTTATTAATTTATTTCTGTAATCTTCTTCTAATAAATGTAACTTCTTCTTGTGGATAAGCTCTACAATGAAGTCAAAAGAATAAAGAAAGAATGGTAGTTAAAATAAAACGGAATGGTGCTGCGCTTTGTTTTGGTCTCTTCTGGAACGATTTCACCAAGGCATGAGAATTATAAAGAACATCTGAACAAAAATCATACCGCACTTTCTTTACCGGCAGACAAAATTGCTGCGACAGTATCTCAGAACCTTGCAAAGCATGTGTTCGTATTACACACTGTTTGAATTGTAGCTTGCGAAGCGTTTGGCTTGATTGTAAAAGGAACTGGTTATGCGTAATTAAGAGATCTAAATGTTTGTAAAGATTCATAATTTTAAAAACGTTTCAAATTGCCAAGCATTTTTCGTAAGTTGCGAACCAGTGATTTGAAAAACGGATGCGCTCTTTGCATTACGAAGAAGCCAGATTCTTCGCAAGCTTTCAAGGACATCCTTTTGGGAGAGCAGCCTTTTGGGGCGTTCACCACTGCCAATTAGAACCGAGTCCAGCACCCGCCTGCTTCACCCTGTCCTCACAAGGCCATGTTCAGTACGTCTTGGATTCAAATTGCTTCAGAGCAATATCAAATAAGAAAAGCCACACCTCTCCATGACCTTCTCCGATTCTCCTGATATTTTGTAGGCTTTTTAGAAACCTAACGGGAAGTCTTTTGCCAAATTTCCAGATCCTGAAAAAATTTATCGGCATAGTTGCGGGAAATTTTAGTTTAACTTTTGGACTAAAAACACGGATATGGGTATTTTGCGCTACATGGACAACTTTCATCCCTGGGGGTTCAAATTTGGCATCCTTACGTAAAATTGACCAAGAAACAAGAGTATATCCTCGGATTTGACGTGGGACAAATACTGGCTGCACCAGCCTCAGAAAACCACTAAAATATGGCCTAAAATTTACGTTTGGCTTGGGACTTTTGTACAAAACATTTTTTTGCGCCATCCAATGTTTTGATCATGTAGAAAAAAATGAGATAAGTCAATTGAGCACCCGCGCAGATTTTTCTTACAAGCCGTTTAGGAGTTATGAGACTTTAAAGTCTAAAAGTTACGTCCAAAATACCTGAAATAGGAAGTTTTTTCAAAAAATTGACGAAAAATAACTTCTGCATACCTAAATTGATTCATCTCAGCAAGGCAAAGAAAAAGTTCCATTACAACTACGACGTCCGAATTGAAATGTGAATTTTCTGGATTATACAAGTTTTAAACTATAATGGTCTAGAACATTTACATTTCGATTCGGACGTCGTAGTTGTAATGGAACTTTTTCTTTGCCTTGCTGAGATGAATCGATTTAGGTATGCAGAAATTATTTTTCGTCAATTTTTTGAAAAAACTTCCTATTTCAGGTATTTTGGACGTAACTTTTAGACTTTAAAGTCTCATAACTCCTAAACGGCTTGTAAGAAAAATCTGCGCGGGTGCTCAATTGACCTATCTCATTTTTTTCTTCATGATCAAAACATTGGATGGCGCAAAAAAATGTTTTGTACAAAAGTCCCAAGCCAAACGTAAATTTTAGGCCATATTTTAGTGGTTTTCTGAGGCTGGTGCAGCCAGTATTTGTCCCACGTCAAATCCGAGGATATATTCTTGTTTCTTGGTCAATTTTACGTAAGGATGCCAAATTTGAACCCCCAGGGATGAAAGTTGTCGATGTAGCGCAAAATACCCAAATCCGTGTTTTTAGTCCAAAAGTTAAACTAAAATTACCCGCAACTAAGCTGATAATTTTTTTCAGGATCTGGAAATTTGGCAAAAGACTTCCCTTTAGGTGTCTAACAAGCCCACAAAATTTTAGGAGAATCGGAAAAGGTCATGGTGAGAAGTGGCTTTTCTTATTTGATATTGCTTTCACCCACTCCACCCCTACCCTTTCTTGATGCGACCATTTAGCTGTAACTGAGCACAACATCGTGAGGCATGAAGCCCATCCCCACAGCATTGAGAAGCGTCACCGGTGACATTCCGCACGAAAAGTCGAGCGGTGTAGCGTTGCTGCGCTGGCCACCCTGGCTTGCGGGGGGCGTAGGCCGTCGCACGGAACGGCACGGCCTGCCGCGAGGGGGAAAGCACTCGCGTAATAGTCGGGTCACTCTGTCCGCAATAGCACGCGTAATAGTGTGCGTAATAGTAGCGTAATAGCCGAAATGTTTCAAATTTGATCTATTTTAGGTTTTTTTTTGGTCTGTTTCCTGCTAAATTCCTAAAATTTTGAGGCGTAATTGTCGGGTCACAGGTTTTAAGAGTGGTTTCCCCCTCGGCCTGCCGTCACCTGCAAAAAAAGGACTCAAGTGCTATCTGCGGTGGTGGTGGTGGTGCGCTGCATGCGGCGGATCCTGTACTGCGTCCGAAGGTCTTCGGTCGCAAGAGCACTCTGGGGGTTGGAAGGGCACTGCAAGGTGTGACTTCACCTGCTCCGTTGTGCATGCGCTTGCAGTTGCAGTGAAACCAACGGTGACCCGACGGCCGACGGTGCCCTTCACGAGGCTGCAAGGGCGGTGCGGTGTGCTCACTGGCACCGCATCGCAGGAATGACCGCAACACCGGAGTGCTTGATCTCCTACCCCGGACATGCTGGACTGCGGTACAGCGACCGTCCCAATGGACCCGAATCTTGCGCGCCGAAAGTAAAAGTGCCGGGCACACTGGGACAGCGTTCAAGAAGACGAAATGCGACATGCAAATGAGGCCTCCCAAGTTGAAAATCTCTATGGCGCCTGTCGTTGTTAGGGTAGGCCAACTTGATACGCAGATGACGTGCGGGCTGGCCTACCCTGACCACTACAGGCGCCAGGGTAGCAAGCTGCAGTGCTCGGGTGGTTGAAATCGACATTGAAGACCCTTCGACTGCAATTTGTCTTTAACTTTTAAGTACTGACACCATCTGGATGTTCACATTATTTAAATATGTGTTGGGTGTGAGGCAAGTCGAGATGGAGATGCTAGTCACAGGTTAAAATGGATGAGAAATTTTTATTTTCTTCTGTTACTTGTTAAATACATTTTGATCACATAAGAAATCTGCGCACAGTGTCTCACATCGGCCGGGTTGCTATTGATCGGTCCGGGCCGAACGGAAGCAACGGTTTGACATCGACCCGATAGCTAGCTTCGAATCCCGGAGCCAAAACCCCCCTCTCTCTCTCTCTCTCTCTCTCTCTCTCTCTCTCTCTCTCTCTCTCTCTCTCGCACGATGGCAGCGTCCAACCCGGCTGATGCGTCTGCGTAGCGACTCGGTTGGACTAGTTGGGACTTGGACTTGTTGGGACTCGGCGTGGCTTGCTGGTGCTGCAGGAGTGCAGGGCAGGATCATTCTCGTGTCGTGTCAGCCTTCCCGATGGCCACATCACTTCTCAGCGTTCCGGACGAAGTTCTCCTGTTGGTTCTATCTTATTGTGACCCGCTTGATTGGGTTCGATGTGAGCTGGTCTGTAAAAGGTTGCGAAACGTCACAAAGAATAAGTTATTGTGGAAGGGTCTCGTCATTCATATACCAGCCTGCACGTATGCCAATGACCTGCAGATGCATGCCATGCACCACGCTGACGCTTTCCCGTGGATAGAAATTGCCATCACTCTGAGGGACATGGTGTTGTTAAAGAGCAGGTTCAAAGAGAGCAGGTTTTGTCCCCCTATTTAAAGCGCGTCAGTATCTCCCCCCCCCAAATCAGGACCGTCGGCCCTACAATAACATCGTCCCCACAAGTGCGTCGTCCCAACAAGTGCGTCGTCCCAACAAGTACTGGGTCTCGATATCAGTACACTGTTAAAATAACTCCTATTAATTCACAACATTTTCTTCGTTAATTTTTATAGCGACATATTTTGTTCAGGAACGACACTTTTTTGAACAGTGAATAGTTTTTTAACAACACAGCTGTTAAATATGTTAACGAGTCATTGTAAAAAAAAAAATTACGATAGGTCGTTTACCAACAGGTGTATTGTATTATAACAGCAACAACCTAGGGATTTAAAAATACCGGTAATTTAAAACCCTTACCGTAAGTTACGGTAATATTGGTAATATACGGTAATATTACGGTAATTTTGGTATTTTTCTAAAAAATCAAGAATTTATACGAAAATTCTGAAAATAAATTATATTTTCAAATAAAGGGTTCTACAAACACGTACAATGAAAGGGGAAAAGTACAAAATCAAGTAATAAGAGTACAGAGAGTAAACGATACATAGTCATTAGCCATTATACAATAGGCAGGTACGTACAGGTACGCACATATTCTACTTAAGTCCGGTCATTCTAACGACACTGAGAATGAAAGAGTCATGATCATGACTAAAAATTAGGGTGAGGAATTCTTTATCACCCTAATTCGGGTGATAATCACCCTAATTCGGGTGATAAAGTGTTCCTCACCCAAAAATGGGTATTGATCATGACTCTTTCATTCTCAGTGGAAGGCGTGCTCTGCGAGACCTGGTAAGTCGGGCCTCGGTACCAGTAGCCGCGGCTGCGGTCGCCCTGGGGGGAACAGGCGCAGCCGCGGTGTCAGGAGGAGGACAAGGAACCCTTTGCTGATGCGGGAGAGGACGCGGTATTGGCCCTTGCTCCGCTTCGGGCTCACGCAGGGGCTCGTCCACCGGCACATGATCTTCCTCCTCTTCACTGTCTGATTCCGGCAGCCAGACCGGCCGCTTGTGACGAGGCGGGGGCAAGCAGCAGCCATATGGCAACACAGCAGGGCTCGCCCGACGCGCGGGAAGCTCAAATGCACTGCCGCAACGCCGCCGGAGCGGGATTTGCGCCTTAATATGCGTATACGCCAATATTACCAATATTACCAATGTTACCGCCTCACCGTAACTTACCGTAATTTACGCGTAAGTTACCGAATCTTACGGGTAATATTACCGGTTTTTAAATCCCTACAACAACCTGTTTTTGAACAGCACACAACTGTTTTGAAACAGTATTGTGGTAGAAAGGGCTTCAGGTCCGGACTTGGTTTACATTTTTACAAGAAAGTTGTTTATAAGCGGGTCAACTGTTTGAAAATGGAATCACCGTTTTAAAACAGCACATTCCCCCTTAATGAACGATATTTTATTTCTTATTCATGAGAAGAAATCATGAGGTATCAGATAAATTATATGGTAAAGAGAAGCCGTTCATACAAACAGTTTTACTGTTTAATAACAGCATAAAATGTGTGGTAACGACACCACTGTTTATAAACAACTTTTTTTTCTGTTATCTAACTGTCTTGCCATTCAAAAACAGCACAACCTGTTTAGGAACAACACTTGTGATTCTAAACAACTTTTTTGCTGTTCTTTTGAAAACAAAGTCCTCTATAATGGGGAAAGGGAAAGAGTTTCACTTTGAGGGACCTGAATCACAATCGGCAACTTTTCCAAAGCTGGAGCATAGCTCTGCACTGATCTGATCAACTCACGGATACACAGCGACCACTGCTGGAGAGCTGAGAGCATCGAAGCATTGATGCCGGTGAGATAAATTTTTATGCATAGAGAAGACTTAAGACACATGTTCACACAACAAGCCAGACTAGAAAATCGAGCACCAAAAATGTTATAGGAGTGTGCTGTTTAGATACAAATTTCCTTGTTTCTGAACAAATGTGCTGTTTTAAAACAAAATTTTCTTGTTTCTGAACTAATGTGCTGTTTTAAAACAAATTTTCTTGTTTCTGAACAAATGCGCCGTTTAAAAACAAATTTTCTTGTTTCTCAACGGTACATGATAGTTCCTTCTGTGAACAAGAATGTCAGCCTTGAGGTATTGTTCCATAACGGCAAGTTTTTAGTTTCTGATAAGTACAGCTAACTCGTTACAATACAGCTAGAAATGACAGACAGGATGTGTTGTTTCTGAACGACTGAATCCTGTTTCCAAATGACAAATGTAATTTATTCTGAGAACAATATGTCCTGTTTATCTATCGAAAAACTTGTTCAAAAACGACACTTTGTTGTTCACCTCACAACAATATTTGTCCTGTTATTCATGGAAACGACAAGTTTTGTTCTGAAACAGGTCACCTGTTAAGAGTAGTGCTGTTCTCCAACAGTTTTTTTTTTTTCAGAGTGTAGGAGTACGCCCTGAACACTGCGGAATTAAACTTGGTCGCTCTGCTGCCACAATGAGCACCCGTCGCACAGTAGAGGTCAAAACCCCGGACGGGTTTTGAGATCCAGATTCGCTAAAGGGGACTCGAAACAAACAAGTGACCCCACCAATGGATTGCGCTCCGCACGAGGAATCCATTGGTGCGGGTCACACGTTCGGTTTGAGTCCTATTTAGCAACTCCGGAGCTCAAACGCGTCTACAGTTATGGTCGCCTGCGCCGGTCTTCTGGCCCACTGTGCGGCGTCAGCGCATGGCCGGTGGCCGGTGAAGACCGTCTTGGTGGCTGCTTCTGATTCATGCTCATGAAGGTAGAGGTGGCGGCGACTGTGGAGGGTGGATATTAGGAATGCTACGTCGCCTTAAAGCCGGCCACTTCCTGAAATCTCGATCCTCCCAGCCGGTGCCACGTCTAGCCTCACTGGCACCGCGAGTCTCAAACAGCCAGCACGGCGCACAGTGGGCCAGAAGGCCGCCACAGGCAGTCAAAACTCTAAACGCCTTTTGCACTCCAGAGTCGCTAAACAGGACTTGAAACGAGCGTGTGACCCCTCCAATGGATTTTTTTGTCCGGAGAGCAATCCATTGGTGGGGTCACGTTCGGTTCGAGTCCCTTTTAGAGACTTAGAAGCTCAAAAGGCGTCTAGAGTTTTGGCCGCCTGCGCCGTCTTCTGGCCCACTGTGCGGCGATCTTCTCCGGCGCCTCGCAGCTGCTAAAGGTTCTTATGGGGGCAGCAGAACATTGTCGCACCACATTAATTGCGTTTTCGGGTCGGCAGAATTGCCACACAACCTGGTGCAATTTGATAGCGACGGACGACTCATAGTGGCGAAAGACGCCAACGTGCGGAGCACTCCACGGGGATTGACCTTGGCTCTATGGCTTCCCGACTGTCGCTGGTACCCTGCTAAGATCCTGGGAAGAGGAGGTAAGCTAGTCGTCATATCAGCAGATATTAATTCATCCTCAACTCCTAGGTAATAGGACGACCATTGAGGTGGCCACTCCCCACATCCCACTTCCTCCCATTTCCACATTCCTCGGGACTGCTAGGCCGCCATTGAGATGGCCACTTCCCACATCTCACTTCCCACATCCCACTTCCCCCAATTTCCACATTCCTCGGGACTGCTGGGCCGTCATTGGCTGGCCACTTCCCACATCCCACTTCTTCCCATTTCCTACATCCCTCTATCCCCCATACCTTGCCTTCCACTCCCCAAGCGCACCTAGTTTAAGAAGGCAAATACTCTGTAAAGAATTCATGTTTCAGAAAAAGAAGAGATGGAAAATTTGCGCAAGAAAATGGAGGAGACCAAAGAGCGAGCAACAGACAGCCTGCCTGAGGAGGACTCCTCTACGTTGACACTTCCAGACCAGCAAGACAACAGCCAAGGCCCAGTCCGAGACAACCCAACATCACTGGAGGTGTGTACTTTACTAGGATTGAAAACATTTTGGAGTATCTCATTTTTCTTTTTAAGAATTACGTTTACTACAGCTACATGTTCAAGCCAAAGAACATGTGACTATCTTGTAAAATTAGTTACCTATAGAAGTGCCAGTTTTATGGTCTTTTTCGAAGTAGTCGATGATTCTCATCATGGGTTCTCCTATTAAACTTCTTGAAATAGAAAATTACCAAGAACAGTCAGGCTGCAGTAGGCAGTGTCGGCTTCATAATTGGAATCTTTGCAAGGGCAGCATTCAAGTCTGTGCAGAACAAAAAAAAACAAATCACTAAGCATATTTTATTATTGACATCACACTCATCCACTGATGGCATTCTCCAACGACATGGGGGAGAGCACCTGGCCAGCCCAAACCAGATTTTTATTATACCACAACAAATGTTATAATCTATTTTTTATGTTTGTTTCAGGAGCAAGCTGCAACGGTTCTCGAGCCACTGGGCATCAATCGGAAGATCCTGGAAAAGACAGAGAAGCTACGTGATATCTATGACTTTGAAGAAGACACTACGAAAAATACTAGGAAGTACAGAAGGTCTCACAGTTCTAAACCTATTCATAAGATAGGGATTAGTGAAAGTGATGAGGATTTTTCAAGTGGATCATCCGACAATTTTATTATGGATCCAGAATATTGCTCTTCCTCTGATGACGATCCTTCCGATGATGCTATTGAGATCCCAGATGATGCAGTGGAGCAGGTTGATGATGATGTTGTGATAAAGAAAGTAGAGGATCGACGAGAGAATGTAGATGTTATAAAAGTTAATGTAGAGGAGAAAAGAGAAGTGGACGGAGTGCCAGATAACGCAAAGTATATGAAAGAGAATCTTGATGATATGAAGGACAGAGCAGAGGAGAGTATAGAAGGGAAGCAAGAATCAGAAAATGCAGAGGATAAGAAAGACAATACAGAGAAGAAGACTATGAACAATAGCATTAAAGTGAACCAAGCAACAGTATTAGATGGAAAAGGGAAGTATGACAAAAGATTTCCCTGCAAGTTTTGCCTTGAGGCAAACGAGACTAGATATATGTTTCCTAAACTTGTACCGCACTATGCACTGCATCATCCTGATGAAACCGAGGTGATAGCTTTTCTTGTCAAACCTAAAAAAAGCAAAGACAGAAGGGCATTGATCGACAAACTTCGTGGAGAAGGGGAGCAACTTCATAACTTCAAGATATATAAAACTGGAGAGGGAACTATTATCCCAAAGAGACGACCAAGAGTTGAAGTAGCATCGACAGAATACCTGCCATGTGAATTTTGCTTTAAAATGTTCAAAAGATCATACTTACACAAGCATGACAAAGTCTGTCCAGCCCAGTCAAAGGAAAACCCTTCGGAGTCATCACCTAAGAAGAGAGACTTGAAAGGTATACAGGCCCGAAGCAGGTTGCTGTTGCCAGTTGTTCAAAATATACCAGAGCAGTTTAAGAAACAGGTGCTGGAAACAATGAGATGTGACGACATGTATGAATGTCTGCGACTGACAGTCTCTTGCTGACCTTTAGTAGAAAAAGGTACGAGCAGCTTCGGTTTTCCACACCAAATGCTGTTAAAGTTACAAAGGACAGAACGAGAGAACTAGCAAGACTTGTAATAGCTTTGAGAAATGTGGACCCCACCCCATTGTTTACCATTGGGACGACGAGTGGCGCTTCCCCCCACCCCGCTTTCGCTTGGACTTGAGACGGCCCGACGGACGCAACGCAGCAGACGACGCAGCAACGCTGGCTACCCCCTCCACCACCTCCCCCTTCCTCCACCCAGCCCGCTCCGGCGAAACGCGGCGTGGCGGAGCGTCGCGAGCGGTGCCAGGCGGCCGCGCGCCTGTGGACGGGTGGATAGGCAGCCCAACTGACTGCCCTGTATGTATCCGGGACAACCTGTACAAATCGAAGAGCGTGCATTGTATGCTCTAACTGGAGCATGCCTGCAAGCACGCTCTATCTTGTGCATGCCTGCCAAGCATGCACTTACTAGTGCATACATGGTTAGAGCATACAATGTACGCTCTTCGATTTGTAGAGTAATTTCAATGTCTAAATTTGTAATTTTGCTCATACTTGAATTTTTCCAACAAATTATTATTGATATTTGCTCTGAGTCATGACAGAAAATCCATCAAAATTAATATACCAATTGTTTACGCAGGAAAGATAGCTGGCTGCAAGTGTTGCAAAATGCACACTTGTTTACACTGACATATGCACAGCTGCACAGGCATGAGGTGTGTGCTGACCACTTTGAGGCGAGTCAGTACAACAGCACCAGAAATGACAGCAAGCTCAAATATGATGCTGTTCCCATCAACAGAGGTGAGTCCATGTGGAATTCCCCAAAAATTAGTTCTTATCGTTCCCTCCCATTGATTGATTAGATTAAATAAACCAGAAAACCATTTTCGCATAGCACTAGCACACACACACACACTAGAGCCCTGACGTGCCTCTACTTAAATTACTCGAATTTTTGTCTTTTAGGATTGGAAAATTCAGACTCAATTGGTGGAGACAATGTTGATGATCCCGCTCCAAGACTGGATGTAGACCGTGACTGTGTTGGTGGTCCAGGTCCAAGCAGCAGCCCAACGCATCTTGAGGGAATGACAGGTGGGTTGTTTCGCATCACTGTGCACAGTAAAAAAAGGCACTTAGTATCATACTTCTAATTTAAAAAACATGGCATAAAAATCACCTATGTATTGTTTGTAACTTACATTGGACTTAATTTTGGTAGGAGTGGAAAATGTTGGAGTCTTGGAGCATGCCGTTCAGCCTGGTCCACCCTTGGCTTTCCTCGCACCAGACCATGACTACTGCGTTGCCTCTCCTGAAAAAGGTAAGTTGTAAATATTATGACATGTTTTAATTTAAAAATATTAAAAGCACTTAAAAGGCACTTACATATTGTTTGTAACTTACATTGGACTTAATTTTGGTAGGAGTGGAAAATGTTGAAGTCTTGGAGCAAGCCGTTCAGCCTGGCCCACCCTTGGCTTTCCTCGCACCAGACCATGACTACTGCGTTGCCTCTCCTGAAAAAGGTAAGTTGTAAATATTATGACATGTTTTAATTCGAAAATATTTTTACAAGTAAGATGAATGTTTTAATGACAAAATGAATGCATATCACTATTTTTATTGTAAGTAAGTGTGAAAAAAAAAATCCAGATTCTATGCTAATTTTTTTTTATATTTTTTTTTAGATTCAGGAATATTTGATGACTCCAACAAGCAGACACAGGAGATGGACGTGCAGGCAGGTCCGTCCAGCAGTTTCACGCCGCCATCCCACTCCACTCCAAAGAAGAAGGTGGCCAGGAGAGGCGCCTCGCTGCCAAAGCCGCCTCGCATTCGCAAGGAGGACCGGACGCCTATCGTCGACTTCCTCCTGGAGAGCTTGAGGAAGCACAGAAAGTGGGCTCAGGACCAGCGGGCAGCGTACCTGAAGAAGTGCCAGGAAGTCCGGCAGTTGAAGGTTCACCAAACCGACGAGGCCGTGAACTTCCTGCAGGACAAGGTGAACCCTCGCTTCTTCAAGTACCTGCGCGCCGAGGTCCGAAATTTCTCCAGGAAACCTCAAGCTCGCCGTTGGGAGCCGGAGGAGCTGGCCGACATGGAGTCGGTCAGGGCGAGAGGCACTGGTGCCTTCCTGGCGATGCCAATAACGAAGCCAAGCAGCAAGACGATGCGGGAAGCCAGGAAGAAGATCGACCTGCAGCCCGGCATCAACGAATTCATCAAGGAGATGCTGCGGAAGAAGGTGGAGGCCATGACGCCGGAGGAGCGCATCGTCTATGTCACCTTCGACGAGATGTCCCTCCGCGTTTACCTCACCCTCCTTCTGCAAGATGACTTCGTGGCCGGGTTCGTGGACCTGGGGGCGTTCGGCCGGAGGCCCGCCTACGCCGAAGAGGTACTGGTGGTCATGGTGCGCAGCGTGTACGGGACCTGGAAGCTGCCCTTCGCCTTCTGGTTCACCGACAAGAAGCTTTCAGGTCACGAATTTGCTGCAATCTTCAAGGACGCCATCGGGAACCTCCTCGACGTAGGGCTGGATGTGCGAGCGCAGGTGACAGATGCGCTGCAAAAGAACATCACCGCCTCCCAGGTCCTCGGTGCTTCCTACGGCAGGCCTTGGTACCATGTGAACGGGAAGAAGATCATCGTCCTTCTGGACGTCCCGCACATGGCCAAGTCTGTCCGCAACGCCTTGCTGCAATACATCCTGGAAAAGCCGGACGGAACGCTCATCGACATCAAATACATCAAAGCGTTCGTGCTGCAAGACCTGAATGACGAGGTGAGGATTGCT
Organism: Stenchaetothrips biformis; assembly: GCA_030522485.1. Taxonomy (NCBI): domain Eukaryota; kingdom Metazoa; phylum Arthropoda; class Insecta; order Thysanoptera; family Thripidae; genus Stenchaetothrips; species Stenchaetothrips biformis. Next base: position 14,049,853 of record CM060100.1, read on the forward strand.
CCCAAAGTGTCCAAGAAGCACATCGCACCCTCCAATTTCGAGAAGATGCACGTTCCCCTGGCTATGCAGCTGCTGCACCCTGATGTCGGCGCTGGCGTGTCGGCGTACGCCTTTCAAGGGCGCCTTCCGCATGAAGCCATGGCGACTGGAGAATTTTGCAGGGACTTCTACGAATTCTTCCAGTCGTTCTAGGGCGTGACTTATGTGGAAGACCCCGAAGAAGGCAACGTGAGGTGCGCTGTCAGCCAGAAGACCTCACATGTCCACCTCTGGCAAAAGATGCTGCGGGAGATGGAGGGCTGGCATTTCTTGGGCTCAGAAAAGGTGCAGGTGTGCAAAAACTGGCGAATGACCATCAAGGGGTATCTGGAACTCTGGGCAGACCTGCAACAAGAAAGTCATCTTTATTTTCCAGTAGGGCATGTAAATCAGGATTGCCAAGAAAAATTTTTTGCAGGGCTAAGGTGGAACGGTGGGCACAGAACTAATCCCTCTGCTGCGGACATCCCCTCTGCATTTCTCCGCTCTTTTGTAAAATTACTGACATCATCATCTAAAAAGAAAAACTGTAAGGATGACAGTGCAGTGATGCTAATAGATTTTGAAGAATTATGGGAAGAACTGGAGAAAAAAAAACTGCCCAACAGAAGATCCAAAAATGTGCAACAAGAAGTCTTTCAGCTTAACGACGACAATATCATGGACCTAGTCATTGAACTGGAGGAAGAGCAGGAGGTTGAAGAAGGGCTCCAGATGCAGGCTACAGTTGTAGGTGCTTTAGAGACTCAGGCAGACAGAGTCCTGAGGATAGCAGCTAGCATCAAAGCATCCACTCCCACCGTTAACACCTTCCTTGCTAAGCTCAAGTGCTCAGATTGCAAAGAAATCCTTCTGACTGAGCCAAGTTTCCCAGACCACCTTTGCCACACTCTGAATGCTACAGCAGCAACTATTAATGACAAGTTGCCTGTGTCTGAGGTGGGAAAAATTGTGAAACAAATTCATGAAGTCGCTGTGCCAATGGTGAAAGAAAATCTACATCTGCCTGGAGTTGCTTCAAATTTTATAAAAATTTGTCGGAGCTTACCTGCTGTGAGGCAGCTGAAACTTTGTCGCCTCCATGATTCGTCGAAGAAGGGAGATTTGATAAAAGAGTTGAGTGTGGCAGCTCTAAATCAGCTTCTTAAACGGATGACCACAGATTACGCAGAGAAGAAAAGGAAGACATTCAATGAGACCAAGTCGACCAAGATGCAGCGAGTTGCTCACCTGTAAAAGAAAATTATCTTGTTATTCTTGACAGAGTTTCTTTATACTTGTTTTGTTTTTCTTGAGAAAATTTATTTATTTATATTTTTGACAACCCATGTAGTGAGTTTTCAATTGACTAAGTATTGACAAATTGATCTGTAAATTATACATACATAGCAACTTTTCTCTTTCTCTAGTTGTAATTTTATGAATTAAAACTGAATGATCATGACTTAAAAATTGTACTATAAGGGTTGTATTTGTTACTAGAGAGGTTAAATTCACACGAAGGAATGTATTTTTTTAACTGAAGCATTCATAAATTAGGTTGAATATGAATTTCAGTTCCTTACCTGTACGGTCTTCTTGAAATTTTCACTCTCTAATAATTGGGCGTTGTTTTAGGTTAGAGTTCTGATATTTCACAATATTCCTGACAAACTCATTAAAATTTGTGTCCGGAACAGTGCATTAATTATTACAGACAAAACTTCGACAATATTTGAGGTTGGAGTTTGAGTCCGCGAGAGAATTCTCGGTAATGTTTTGTTTTGAAACCCGTGGCGCCATGACATTCAATTCTTCTCAATTTCCTCGCGTTATAGTTTCGCAGAATCACATTAACTTCATATTCAGCAACACTGCAAGCGCAAAAAAAACTCCAAAACCCTCAAAACTTCTAAGCGTCCACAAACCACCACAAACTTGTTTACATTCATTTCGGTACCAACGTCTCGGCATCCAACTCCAAACCTAACCTTACTTTAAAAAAGGGCAGGGATTGCAATCCAGGCACGCAGGATGGGGTAGATTTTTTTATATGCTCATGAGTCAACTTTGAATACGGTTTATACTCCTTAGAAGATCGGAAAAATTATTATGAGCCCGCGCCTAGTTTCAGTGCCGCTGTGGTGGCCCGACGATCCCAGCCGTACTGACGTCACCAAGCAATAACAAAACCAACAACAAGCTTCTCTCGACAATCCCACCCAGTTCCGGCCCTCTGGTGTTAACAGCCTTGCATTGTTGTTAAAGGGGGGACATTTGGCCTTTTTTAACAAGGCGGTGCACCTGCAACTGAACGAGGTTTGGCGAGAAGTGGTTTCTATTGTGCGTCGTTTCTGTTTGGCCAGTTTATATTTTGGTTTTCTTCAAAGAGGGTGACCGACCGGCTCGCTTCCGCAGCCCTCCAGTCTGCGGCGTTACCGCGGGCTCCAGGCTGCTGGACACAACGCGCCACGCGCCGAACCCGAACCTCGCTCGGCCAGCAGGTGGGCCACCAACCCATCCCGCAAACCGTCAACACTGGAGAGAAGCCTTACGTGTGCGTGGTGGGTCATAAGAAGTTCACTCAGGTTTACAACCTCTGCACAGTGGGTCAGAAGACCGTTGAGGCGTCCAAAATTATAGACGCGTTTTGAGCTCCAGAGTCGATAAATGGGACTCGAATCGAACGTGTGACCCCACCCATGATTCCTCGTTTGGAGAGCAATCCATCGGTGGGGTCACACGTTCGATTCGAGTCCCATTTAGCGACTCTGCAGCTCAAAACGCGTCCGAGACTTTGGCCACCTGAACGGTCTTCTGATCCACTGTGCTTGTGCATCCGCCAACACTGGAGAGAAGCCTTACGTGTGCGTGCTAAGTCATAAGAAGTTCCCTCAGGTTTACAATCTCTGTGGTTGTGTAACCGCCAACACTGGAGAGAAGCCTTTATTACGTGTGCATGCTGTGACAGGAATTTACGAAATCATTGGCGTTTATGGAATCACTACACTGGTAAAACAAAGACATTGAAACAATGCCCTTTTAAAGGGTGTAAACGCCCATTCAGGACGTGAATCGTTTAATGCCTTTGAAAGGCAATTAAAAGGCTGCCTGAAAGTCCTATACCATTCACGTCTACCTAGGGCATTGCACGATTGGCCCCCCATAACGGGCACATTTCCTTTTACTTCTTTTTCTTTAATGCGTTACTTGTATTGAAAGTGACATAACTCAATTCCTGTATGCTAGCAACCTTGATTGCGTTTGCTTTTAGTTCAATTGTGAGTGTGTTTACTTATCGTCCTTTTTTTTTTTTTTTGTTCAAGGATCAAAGGAATATTTGGACGTGAAATAACGTTGTGGTGGAGGAGATCATGGATACGGTGTCCCACTAAAAATTCGGTATGCCGTAACGCAATTTAAATGAAAGTGTAAGTTGAGCAGATTCCAACGCACCCACTAAGAGGTGTCTGCGATGTCGGGAACCATACGCAAATCGCGAAAATAGATTTTCGTCACTTTCGCGCCATTTTGCCACCATAACCTTTTACGCCTTGCTGCGCCGCAACTACGCGGCCGGGGCGCGCCGTCCACAGACACCTTAGGGTTGGTACTTTCCGTTCGACATATGCTCGGGACCGCGCACCGTAACGGTACGCGTAGGCGTTACGCTAACGTTAAAAAAAGTGGGTAACCGATTTTTTGCATTAAAATCTATCCTATTGATCGCTCGGCGACCGCGTTTGTGCGAGAACGTATCTGATAGTGAGTGTTATCGATGTGCCGACGCGATTCAATAACGTTGGAAGGGAACATATGTAAAAGTCGAGTTGAAAGGAACAGGCGCGCGCCGCCGCGTTCAAACGGAGCACGGCAAACAATGGCGCCGGCCGCCTGGCCCGGCCCGGGAAGGGGTGTAGTCCGCTTGCGGTATCCCTTCCCTCCCACACCTATCGCTGTCGGCTGCGTCCGCTAGCAGCCGGTTGTCGGCATCACGTCGACACGTTGCTTCTGCTATTGTTTTCACATCGAACCCGTGCGATTCACACGAGATGTCGCTACTGATGCAATTTGCAGCTGGCTGCTCCGGCCAATGCGGCACTGGTCAGTCACCTAACACATGCGCTGGGCTGAGGGGGGGGGGGGGGCAGTGTAGTGGTGGTGGTGATTCGAGTGAGTTTGTTTTGAGTTTTTTTTGTGCTTTATTGGCTGGTTCCTGACAACGCGCCATCATGTCTGAAATATTTGAGAAGTATATCGGTACGCGTGAGAGCGCGTTACCGTTCGAGTGGTTGCCCACTAGGCGAGAAGTCATGCAAATGTTATTGTACCACATGGCCAAGAAGACCAACACTGTCAAGGAGTGTGCGAGGGTGGTGGGTAATGCACTTCGTAAAGTTTGGGTACTTCACCATGAGAAGAGTACCACTCACGTGAACAATATAGTGCTCAAAATTTTGAAACTGAACGGAGAGTTTGAATACCTCAGGAAGGCCGCAAACATAAAGGTGGGAAAGACTTGTAGTGCGAAAGAAGCTGCATTTAGCTATGCTATGAATGCCGTATTCCACGTGGGAAAAGGAGCGCTGACCCCCTCGGAGATGGACAAGCGGGAGGCATGCTGGGCAGCCCCATCAACGAACCGCCTCTGTGACCTGGAGCAGCGATTTCGGAAACGGAAGCCCCTCTCCTCCACTTCCTCTGAGGTCAATGATGGTAAGTAAAAACCTATTCTCATTGGGTACTTGTAACTTCCACCTGTACAAAAGTGCGGCAGGGGCCGGTGCGAGGGGGGGGGGGGCACAGACCGTGGGGGTGCGGGCGGGGGGCGCCGACGCCGACGTTGGAGGTGGGCGGTGTTGTGTCCGTGGTGTCCGTGGTGCCCGCGGGCCGGGCGGGCCGAGGGCGGGGAAGCGCACGGGGACAGGACAGGGGGTAGCCGACGGAGGGCAGAGGTCGCCGTCTGTGATGGCGGCCGGGGCTGGGGGTTGCCGACGACAGAGGCGGTCCGGGCTGGGCGGGGCCGGTCCACGGTTAGGGCCGGAGCAGGGGGTCGCCGACGGTGAGGGCTGGTGCTGGTGAGCGGGGCTGGGCGGGGCCGCGGGCGGGCGGGTGTGGCCAGGCCAGGGCACGAGACAGGGGTTGCCGACGGTGGAGGCGGGCCGTGCCACGCAGTCTGTTACGGGGGCGGATGGCGGAGGGAGGAGGTTGTGGTCAGACAGTGATTTTTGTTACAATTCTTACAGATTCTCATGAGCCCGGGCCTAGGCGTGACCCTGATTTTTTACCACCAGTAGCTCTAGATGACGAATCTGCAAAGGCAGAAACGGTCCCTTCGTCGCCCATTACACCCGAGAGCAGGTCACAGATGCTGGGCTACCTGGACAAGGGCAACAGTAGCACCAGAAATGCATTTCGCACTGTGGCGTCGGTTGCCGTTGCAGTTACTGGAAAGGTTTGTAAAATATCTCCGTAAATTTATAACATAATTTGTAATTACGATATACAAAATATGTTGAAAATTTACGACCGCCCATTCTTGCTTGTCAATGAATTTTAAGTCGATACTAAGTACTTGCAATTTGACAATTTCAAATTGCAATTTTACGACATTTATCATGGGAATTTTTCCTGTAACCCTGACGTGTATTTTTCACAGTGCACCGTAAAGCGACTCAGTAAATCTGCACTCCATCGCCAGAGAATCAAGGAGAGAAGGGAGAGGGCTGCCCTTATTCGAGAACAATTTCGGAATGGGAAGGGTGTTCGCCGGCTGACTGTTCATTTTGATGGCATTCATGTGCTTCCCCTTGAGCCTGGCGCGCGCCGTAAGACTGTGGAGAGGCTGCCGACAATTGTCACGGGTAAGTAACGTACTCGTAAGAGAATTAAAGGGGGAAAGGGGGTGGGGGGGGAGGCTCGCGACACAGTGGGCGCGCTTCGCGGGCGGGGCCGAGGATAGGGGAAGGGGGGGGGGGGGGGGTAGCGGGGCCTATGCATGAGAAACGGGGAAAGAAAGTGCGGGGTGGTGTCATAAAACATTATTTCTTATCCGATTACTTTTTTTCCCCAGGTAAAGATGTCGATCAGATTCTTGCTGCTCGATCGTACCGAGTGGTTCGGGGAGCATATGGCGTCAGAGGTCGTCCAGTGCCTCCACGATTGGGAGTGCGCCGATGAAGTGGTGGCAGTTTGCACTGACACCACCAGCAGCAACACCGGGTACGGCCTCGGCGCGCGGCCACGCGGATAGAGCAGGCACTGGGACGAGATCTCATGTACCTGACCTGCAGACACCATGTTCTGGAGGTGGTACCGAAGACTCTTTTCGATCGCATGGTCGAAAAGTCCAAAAGTCCCGATTTGGGCACTCTGTGTAAAAGCCTCCAAGACAGGTGGAATGAAATGGACCAATCAAAATTTAAGTCAGCCATACAGAACCCAAACCAGGGGGTTGCAACGGCGAAGGAAGCGCGTGAAGTTTTGCTCGAGCGAGGTGCAGCGGTTACGCACTTGTCCGAGATTGGGAAAAATGGGCCGGTGTCTGCAAAACGCTTTGCACAGATCAAAAGAGCATGAAATTTAGGGTGCATAAAGGGCCTGCCTGAGTCCCGTCAATTCAGACCACACAAGGGAGGCAATATTTACATTGGGATGGCGCGGCCAAGATTTTTCCTAAATTTACGAGTTTTCGTGTTTTTCGGTGAAAACCCTTCAATTTTTTATGGGTAAAACAGGAAGTATCGAGGAAGGCAATTAGCCTAATGCACCCTTCATTTCATGTGTGCAAAGCGTTTTGAAAACAAAGGCCTGGTTTTCATAATCTCGAAGAAGTCCGTAACCCCTGCACCGAAGGCGCGAGCATCGCTTCACGATCTCCTTGGCCATTACCACGCCCTGCCCAAACTGCACCGACTTTTTAAACGTACGGCGGGTAGAAATTTTGACTTTTGCAGAACAGGCTTTACAGGTAAGAACCATCGTTAAACGCATTAATATTATATAAGGTATCGTTAATTTTTTTTAATTTTTTTTTCTTGCTCACAGAAACCATATACGAGGGCCGATTATCGGTATTTACTGGAACTAGTAGTAATTTTTTTGGGTGGCACTCCAAGAGAAGGCCAGCCGATAAAATTCTCACCACCCATAGCCGTGTCATCCGCCCGTTTCATGGGTCGGATTATATATTGCCTGACCATCCATATGTTTTCTTTGACTGGTGAGTTATCGCGTTGGGCTACTGCTAAGCGCCTTACGAGTAGGCAAAGCCGCACAAACCAATCAGTGCTTGCAGAGAAATTCGCGATAGAATGCGACTACTAGTCAGATTTAATGTGCATTTCCTCTTGTTTCCAGGGGAATTTGAGATAGAGGACAACATTTTGCAGAACCTGAGGGAACTGAATTAGTTTTTTGTGTCCACATACCTGGTCCCATGGTTCACATCAACTATTCCTGCCATTGCCCCCCGAACTGACCTGCAGCTAGCAAAATCAATTATAGATTATCCACAGAGTCGGAAAATTTCTGAAATTGCTGGTTCTGCTTTCCGCAAATCATTTTTCGATGAGAGTGTACCACTCTCTGAGAAAAAGGAGATGGTGGCCAGGTTGAACAGCCCTCCCCCTAAAAATATTTCCCCTTGGAAGCGGCATGTTTTGCCAAAAAAACGCCACCTTCTCCAAGCGAAGAGAAATGAAACTTTCTGACTTCGTAAATGCAACCACAAAAAAATTCTTCTCCATCCTGCAATTAGATGAATCTTTCCTGACCCTAGACCCCGTGGAATGGGCAGAAAATGAGAGTTTTAAAGTAGTACATCAGCTAAGCGAAAGTAACAAGACCCTGACGAATTTGTGCTTAAATTAATGATGGAGGTGTCCCTCGCACCTCTGCAAAAGGAAAATAACTTTCTATGTCTAGTTATTTAAATATATCGAGTTAAAATCCACTCATTTAGCATGGGCTCTTATGGGAGGCCGCCGGCGAGGCGGACTAAAACTGCTGGCATTCCGTCAAAAGTAACAAGACCGGTACAAAAAACTTATCAAATTGTTCGTTAGGTTATTTATTATCCGTGGGCACCGAAGAAACAACGCCTTCATGGTGAAATAAGAGAGTAATAACCAATAATGCAGAGCAAACTGGCCCCCGTCGGCTGCTCGTACCGGAAGGCAAGGCGGCGTGGTGGGGGACGCGCCATTGGCGCCAGATTCGAGTCGGCGAGCCAGCATAGTTCAAACGCAGCCATAGCTGGAGTGAGTGAAACGGGTGGGGAATGATATACACTGGGGGCCAAAATTAGCGCACCACTTTTTTCTCCGCGCATAGATTTTGTTATAATTAAGGTAGAAACTTGAAATTTGTAGGAGAGATGGTCCAATGTGTTGTGAAAACGCCCCTAAAGTTGCAACAATCCATCCCACCCCCTTGTGCCGTTTTCCACCCCTTGCGTAAAACACTGTCAAATTTTAACACTTTGGCCGCCCTCAAAGTGTCCTTTCGGATGTCACAGAGGTTTGAAACTTGCAGAGCCGACTCATTTTGACCTCCTCTTTCGATTGAGACCAGAACCACACCCGTACGACTCACCGTTTCGGAGCCAGAGAAAAAACCACCCCTAAGAAGGGGTGATTTTTTCGGATTTTTTCCGGGGGATGAGCGCGGTAGCAGGAGGTCCCCCGGACATGACAAAAGTGTTTCCATGTCCGTAGCACCCTCCAGAGGGTGTCCAGCCTCTAACGACTAACACCCCAAATCTTGTTTTCTCGCTAAAACCACCAAAAATGTCAGAAAATGGCACAAAAAGCACGTTGCGCGGTTGATCTTGACCACCTGGATCGACTTCAGGTGAAAAATCCCCACAACGTCCGTAGACAAGGTTGTGGTAAGGGTATGCAACCCCTAACGCCCCCCACCCCCTTTCGAAGGGGATGAAGGGCCGCCAGCGGGTCACCGCGGCCGCACCGCGAAAGGGAAGCCCCTCGGGCATTTCGACACCAATTTTGAAGTCGATCGGCCAATGCGTTACCTTCCGGAGCCCGAAAAACGCAAAACCGTGTCACTTTCATCCCCTAAGTTTGCACCCCTGGTTCTCCGTAACCAGGAGGGGCAAAACATCCGTTCAGGCGCGCCAAGAAGCGCACAACCTTCCCTGACCAGGGTGCAAAGGCCCAATCCCCTGCGATCAACCTGTCAGCCGCCAGCGTCCTGACAAAACGGGTCGCACTCAGAGCCCACCCGGAGATCGGTCGGATCGCCGCCTGGGAGGCAGGCAGCCACTCAGCCTCGCGTTGCGAGCAGAGAGCGACATCGGATGCTCCCTGCCGACAACGCCGCGCAGTTCAAACGCCGGCCGGCCACCGGAACGGGCTATGGCAATGCCGCGCCGCAATCAAACATCGTCTCCAAAAAGACACAGTCCCACTCAAAAGGCGTCAAATTTTCACCACAACAGTGGCCACCGGGCCATTCATGAGACTCATTCAAAACCACAGAAACGACAACAATGAAAACCTTGAGAAAATTGACGCGTCAAAACGCGCGGCATGGCCATAGCCGGTTTCGGTGGCCGCGCGTCTTGAGGCGTCAATTTTCTCAAGGTTTTCATTGTTGTCGTTTCTGTGGTTTTGAATGAGTCTCATGAATGGCCCGGTGGCCACTGTTGTGGTGAAAATTTGACGCCTTTTGAGTGGGACTGTGGAGGGTGCTACGGACATGGAGACACTTTTGTCATGTCCGGGGGACCTCCTGCTACCGCGCTCACCCCCTGGAAAAAATCTGAAAAAATCACCCCTTTTTAGGGGTGGTTTTTTCTCTGGCTCCGAAACGGTGAGTCGTACGGGGGTGGTTCTGGTCTCAATCGAAAGAGGAGGTCAAAATGAGTCGGCTCTGCAAGTTTCAAACCTCTGTGACATCTGAAAGGACACTTTGAGGGCGGCCAAAGTGTTAAAATTTGACAGTGTTTTACGCAAGGGGTGGAAAACGGCACAAGGGGGTGGGATGGATTGTTGCAACTTTAGGGGCGTTTTCACAACACGTTGGACCATCTCTCCTACAAATTTCAAGTTTCTACCTTAATTAAAACAAAATCTATGTGCGGAGAAAAAAGTGGTGCGCTAATTTTGGCCCCCAGTGTACAACCACAAGTTACACTCTTTTTTTTTCAACTTTTCTTTGATACAAAATAATTTTTTTTTAGTAACGAAAGTGGAATAGGTCCAGTAATTTTTCTTTCAAATAGAATAAATTCTTGGTGCAGTTTAAAGTGATTTTTTTTCCAGATTTCTTTTAAAGTGAGGAAGTTTGTTCTCAATTGTTTATTAGCTTTACATGTAGTGTGGATATGAAGAGGGTCCAGGGCAGAGAGAAGGCAGGTTCCAAAATAATACTTCATTATCATTATAATATGATACACACATTACTGCACAGGAAAAAACAAACCTTGGCGGGTCTTTGATTACATCGCTCAAAGACACTCAAAGATTCAAATTAAAGAAAAAAATTAATGCTAATATTGGAAAACTGTGCAAGAAAATTCAAGCTACATCATATAAAATACATTTTAAAAATCAATCACAGTATTTATGTAACTTTACAACTGAAGCAGGTATGCCTCAATGCAGTCCACCACCTTCTTTGCCTTGGTCACTCTAGGTTTGTTCCCGATTTGAAGGCCTAAACAGACTTCTAATCCTCTCCTTCCGTTGCTCTCATACTCAGTTTTCAGTTCTTCTAAAGTCACCCCGGCCTCTGCCATTTTCCCCAACATCAATTTTGACAGGCCATGTTCAAGCAGCGGAGACAAGTCTGGAAGATTTTGCTTCCTCCGGTTAAGCTGCTCCTGCCACCCAAGGAATTCTTGCATTGTGGTCATCTTCTCCTTCAGTTGGCTGTCATCAACTCTGAAGTGGCGAAGAAGTCCTTCCAACAACACGCAGTCACTGACAGCATCGTGAGCACTGCGAATGATGTCTGCCCACTCATCACCTGTCAGATAAGTGCGAGCCAAGACTTCCAGCTTCCTGACATTGCCTTGGCGGACAATATTGAGTGTGTCAACAAAGCCATAAACAAGTTCACAGAATTCCCTGGCACCGTTGTGTTGGCTCATAAACCTGAGGATCCTCGGAGCATCAAATACTTTCAGATTGTGACCCACCAACATAGGTTGGGTTGAACATTTACGCAGGAAAGTCAGGAATTGTTGGGCTACCTCTGCTGCTGGAGTAGTTGACACGGGAATGTTGTTCAGAAACAGCTGGCTGCCTCTCTTCCGGAGCCCAGTTACAGCTGAACTTTCAGCAGAAATGTTCCTCTCCGGTAAAATGTATGCAGAAAATGTTGCCTCCTTGTACTTGGCAGCTAACTGCACAATCTCATCCGTGGCTTTCAGCCCTGTAGTTTCAGTGTCAACAAGCACAAAAGCACAGTCATCTGCCAACGGAACACAGGGGGGCAGCCAGGCAGGTGTGACAGAAGCGGCATCAGAAGCTCTCTCAAATGTAGAGCTCATACCACTTACGTAAGTAAGTCCTTCCTTCTGGGCATTAGAAGCTTCCCTCCAGTCGCTCTTCATCTTGCGCCAAAGTCGTCTCTTCTTGATGTCAAGGCGGCTCTGGTACTCTGCTTTGTACAGTCGCCTCCTCTGCAACTTCTTCCTGTACATACCACAGGATGGAGATAAGAGACTTTTTTCAAAAACCTTTTCCAGATGTTCTGCACCTAAATTTTTGCAGCTGACAGCTGCAGCCACTCGCATCAAATTAGCCGAAGTTCCACAATAATGCCTGCTCTTTGGAGCTCTTGTCACCACCATGTGATTAAAACTCTCGTTTAACTGAGATGATCCTGCTGGTGCTAATTGTTCCGCCTCATCAGCTTGCTTTTGGAGAATAGCACGAAGTTCTTTGCGGAACAGTGGGCAAGAGAAAGGTCTTTTTTTGGGAAGGAAGTGAAATTTATAGGTGTCGTCACCCTAAGCCTTGCACCAACTGTCACAGCAGTCAGCATGCTCTCCATAGGTGTGGTTCTCCACATTGAGAATGGCCTTCCGAACTGCTTCTACATTCTCCTTGTTACTTTTGATGGCGTAGGCAACACATCTTTTTAAATAATTTATAGTTGGTTTCTTGAGGTAGGAGTACTTCTTTGCAAGCTTGTAGAGAGCATTATTGACACTCTTAGTATTGTGGTTGATATCAATGACCTTCTTGATGGGATGAGAAGTTTCCCGTCTCAGGGCAGCCATCGTAGAAGAATCTCTGTCACCAACAAGGGTGCCCACTCTCACATTTGCTTCTTTGAACTGAGGGTTGTTGAGGCACATTTTCACGGCAGAATGGGGCTTCATGGCTTTGGAGCTACCTTCGTAGTTCTTCTTGCAAATGTGGTCAGTGCAGTCATGGCCACGGGCACACATTGCACAGTAAGTGCTGAGAACATCAAAAGCAAGCACTTTCTTCGTTTCCTGGCCTATGAGGCTCCCTCTGCCACTGTGGCTGTCATAGTTGAAGCCATTTCCTCTCTTGTCCCATCCGAAGTCGAAAAGCACTGTCAGATCCAGGCTATCTTCTTGTTGTGGAGGACTCGCTTTGGTGGTGTCCGGGGAAAAGCTGAAGCAGGAATCGTCCCAGAACTCCAGGTCATCATCAGCAGAGGAACTGCAAAATGATTACACCCCAAACATAAAACATCCTGATTAGGAAAGTTGCATGACAAACCATGAAGAAGGAAATAGTAAAGGTGGCATTACTTGTGTTGATGGTTCCTGGAGGTAGACGGAGTAGAGGGTTGCGGGTCATCTTCAATATCACTCATTTCTATGGTACCTGAGCCCTCATCAACAGGAGAACTGCAACATAATTACTAGTATGAATATAAAATAATAACTCTAACATAAAGCAATATCCAAGTTAGGACAAGTGAACGATAATCAATGGAATGAATGATAAAGGATAATGACAATTACAGTTCCTTGGTGGCTGATCCATTGAAGCACATGGAGAGGTGAAATTGGTGTCATCTTCATTATCGGATGGACTAATAGTTTCCTCAATGTCCTCATTTCCAGCAGCGCTAAAAAAAAAAGATTGATTAGTGTCAGCTTTGAAAGAGGGGAAATGAAATGAACAGTATAGCGAGTCTTGACAAGCTAATGAGGCATGCAAAATGATTGAAATTACAGTACCTGTGTTAGAGGTTTGGTTAGGACTAATTTCCTTGAATGCCACAGAGTGCAATGTGTAAGAAGATGACAAGAATGTGTTTCACTACAAAACTCCACCGATGAGGATGAATATTAGCAATTGAACTACAGGATGGGCAATACAAAATGTTAGCCTGTGATTCCACCCAAAATGTGATCCAATGGAATGACATCTTTAGGACAGTTCAGCTGTGTCCTGGGAGAAACAAGAGCGACATGTATGAAACATGTTTCAATGCAAACAATGACCACACACAAAGTCCGGACTAGATTTGAAGAACAACTTACCGTCTCCTCAATGTTAGCTCGGCCTCCTCAGCGATGGCCTCCTCGCAAGATTCCTGCGCTGCAGAAATCACACTGGGGCCCACTCGCTCCTCAGCCAGCTTAATCGTGTTCCTGGATACCGCAGGGAGGTTCATAGTCGATAAGACCTTGTTCAGTTGGTCGTGACCTACGCCACAGTCAAGGCAGCCTGAGAACAAACAGTATGCAGAGGTTAGAATAGATGTGTACAGAATTAGGTCTGACTTCCTTAGCATTGTGGCAGCACAAGACCAGAATGCATGACGACAGCACTCAGCATTACACTGGTCAGGTTAGGTTCTCCACGTGCTACAACTGTCATGGTCAGTGAACACGACCCATGAATTACAGTGCAGTCTATGGACCCGACGAAAGGATTGACTCGAAACTTACCTAGTGCAGCTTTGCAGTTGACAGCAGCAAGGCATCGACCACCCTCGCCTGTAAGGAGGCTGCTTGAGGAGATGTCGAACAGGCGAAGGCACGATTGACACTTCACTTTGAAGACCGAACCTAATCCTACTTGCCTTTCTGCCTCTAAATAACGGAAGGAGAGAGCTATATCACAGTCACTGCACCACATAGAGTTCGCAATATGGGCCAAATCTACAATCCTTTGCCCAACTGACGCCGACAAAGAATGGCGAACAAACGGGACCGCGAGGCCTGGCAGAGCGCATTTCCGTCCCAGGGCTCCCAACACTCCGACGAGAAAAAACGAAACGAAAACCGAGGTTTCTTTCATAGTTGAACCAGCTTTACCGACAATTTAGGTTTTTCAAACGAAAAATGAAGCATTGAAGGGCACCAGGATGATTTTAAAGTCATATTAGACGCAATTTAATTAACCGGTGAGAATTCCAGCTGTTCAGTCCGTCAAGTTTGCATCAGGTGCGGTTTTAGTCAAGTTCACAACTAACACGCTTACTTTTCTTATGAAATAAGATAAAATAAAATAATTTCACCACTTATTACTACCAAAAGACCTATTTTACGGTAAACGGAGCTAATATAATAGTCAATTTACGTTTTCAGGGCCACGCGACGTCTTTTCTTGAATTCTTAAAATTGTGCACTTGACTCCGTCCCTTAGCTGATGTACTACTTTAAGAAAAACCTGGAAACAATTAGGTCACTGCACGTCGTTAATGACGTTGCAGAACGGGGAGTGGCTCAAGTGAAGCGCTTCTCAAAAGAAGCTCTCACTAAGAAAGAAGATGTGTTTCAGGATCTGCTTCTGGTAAGAGCGCAGAGCGCCCCCACCCCGTAACCTAGTTGCCTTCCGTACGTTATGAATTGCAGTTCTTTATGTTTTTTTTATTTATTTCAGGTTGAAAACCAAATTCTCCGGGCTGAAAAGCACAGCTCAGCCAGTCTTCCCCTCGCTCACTACGAGTCTACTCATTCTTCTCCTTAGAGAAAACTCATGATGACACACTTTTTTTTTCTATTCGTATTGATTTGAATACACTAGTCAGCCAAAATGGATTTTTTGACGATTTTTTTTTCTTTGTTTAACTACATAATTTATCCAGACACAAGGTTAGGTGTAACGCCAGGCGTGGATTGTCGTAACTGGCTCAGCATCACAAAGCCTGTTACGACAGGACACGGTCTGGCGTAAACCTACCTTGTCAATATAAGTGAACCAGTATTTTTTCAATTTATTTTCACTTTAGTTTTATCCAGGCATAATGTTGTAGTAAGGTGGAATGTCTTATACTGTTATGCCTGGTTATTGATTGGCTACTTGGGTTAAAAATAATGTCAAAAATGTTCTAGATTCCAATTTTCAATGATCCTTTCTTGGTCTTGTACCATACACAAATGTCTAAGTTTAACTCTGCCCTATAACAGATTACATGTGTGTAAAAAGGAATTTTCAAGTGGTATTTTGTATGTTGCTATGGCAAAAGTAGGAGATTTTAAAAACTTGGTGTTGTTAAAGTTCTGAACTCTTGATCGTCTAAACTGTGCAAAGAACTCAAAATTCTTTTTACCAAGAATAAGTTTTAGACTGGTTGTCCAAACTGCAATGAATGTAATTTTCCAAAGAAGTAAAGAGTTTCAAAAGTGGACGTATTGTTATTGTACTTGTTACTTAGACATAGTAATAAATTTACATCGATGTAAAGTTGTGTGTCTGCCTGATACCTGGGGTGTCAAAGTCTGGTAGTGCCAGGCTGCATGGCGGCATGACAGGCTGACACGTGGCAGCGTGACACTGCGTTGTAGGTTGATTCTGCGTGATATCGTGATATTACGTGACAGACTGACAATAAGTCATAGTATGACATCCTGGCGACCCGTGACAGCGTGACGGTTGCAGTGTAAGCCTGCATGACTGTATGACCGTGTGTTGGTAAGGGCATGAAAATGCGGTCACACACGGGTACAGCAACAGCATCATGCGGTGATTCTCTGATGAAACTGGCCAATTAAAAGACACGCTTCCGCCTGCTGAGGTAAGGTCCACTATATTAAATAAACATACGTAATTAAGAATCGAAAATATTCCAAGTTTTTATTGACTTTTCCTGTGCAGACTAATTCATTGGACACTACCTCTGCCTCAAGTCTTTATGATGGGATGAACATGTTACTTGAAGACTTCTCATCCATCCAACTAGTTCTAAAGGTAATCTTTTCCTCACTTTATGTTGGTGTACCTACTTCTGTCGTCAACCAGCCTGCATACGCTGAATTAATCACATTGCCCTTGTGTCATTATCAGGGCCATTCTTTTTACAACCAGCCTGCAAGTAATTTTGGTTCACCAGAGATTTCCTTAAGGTGCAGTTTCCCATGTAAAAGGAAGTCAACTTTTGAAGAGGCAAATGGTAAACAAAAATTCTTTGATTCATCATTCAAAGGGCAATTGAAAGATATGCTTCTGCCTCCTGAGGTAAGACCTACTATATCAAATAAGCATACGTAATTAAGAATCGAAAATATTCCAACTGATTATTGACCTTTTGTCTGCAGACAAATTCATTAGACGCTTCCTCTGCCTCAAGTGTTTCTGATGCAGTAGGGGATGCTGTGAAAATTCCTGGTCAAGAAGAATCAAAGGCTGCGACTTCGGAGTTGCCACTTTCAATGGAGTCAAACTCGAGTGTCAAAACTGTTCATGATAAAATCTTGGGACCAGAAAAGTTTGAGAACTTGCAGGATACACCCACTCACAGCCAATCTCCAAGTGATTATCTCTCTTCCTTTGAACTTGGCTTTGGTTTGATACGCTGATTTGGTTTAGATAGTAATATATTGTTGTATACTAAATTTTTTTTGTCTTGGTTTTGATTTTAGTTTGTGAAGAGTCACCTTCCGGTACTACAACACTCCTTCCTGAGCTGCCTGATGTTTCAGTGGACTCCAACAAACACCCTAATGATACTGCCCATTCAATGGGCATGCTTTTGCCTTCTGGGGTAAGACCTACTATATCAAATAAACAGAAATAATTAAGTATCAATTATATTCCAAGTTATTATTGACATTTCTTGTGTAGACCAATTGGGATGCTGCCTCTGCCTCAAGTCGCTTAGAGGCAGTGGGAAATGCTGTGAAAATTAATGGGCCAGAAGTAGTGAAGGCTGTGACCTCTGATTTGACACTTAGAATGGACCCTAACTCAAATGTTACCTCTTTCCTTGGTCCAAAAATATCTGAGAACTCACACTAAAGTGTCACCCAATATCCAGGTGATTATCTCACTGCCTTTGAACTTTGCTTTGGCTTTATTGGCTGATGTTTTTGGTTCAAGTAATTATTCATTGGTTGCGGAATTTAAATTTGTTGTCTTGGTTTTGCTTTCAGCATTTGTTAATGGCACCACACTCCTCCCCAAGCTGCGTGATGTTTTTGTTGAGTCCAACACATTCTCTGATGAAACTGGCCAATTAAAAGACACGCTTCCGCCTGCTGAGGTAAGGTCTACTATATCAAATAAGCATACATAATTAAGAATCGAAAATATTCCAACTGATTATTGACCTTTCGTCTGCAGACCAATTCATTGGTATCAGCTGAGGAGGCTCAAAGGGCGCAGGAGTTGGTCAATGTGCCTGGTCGATTTGATCTAAGACCAAGGAAGCAATGCAATTTTAATGAATATTCTGATGATGATGATGTTGACCTAGACATTAAAATGTATGATGAAGATTACAATGCTCATCAGGATGAAGATACATATGATGACGACAGTGAAGAGGCACCTCTTTAGATGAAATCTCTCCAGCTTCCAAAGACATAGTACGTAAAGTTCCAGAAATTCCATCCAACAAGAGCAGCAAACACACTTCTGCTGATCATGAGGAAGCTCTTGTCAAGACTAGGGAACACCCTGTTGATGCCACTTCATCCAAACGTTCTGATGACTTATCATCCAATTCTCCTGAAGTGGTTCATGTTTCTACAAAGACCACAAAACGTGACTACAGCAAGAGATTTCCTTGTCTATTCTGCGATGCCATGGTGTTGAAACTTCCTGAGCACCTGGAGAAGAATCACAAGGAAGAGGATGATGTTGTAAAACTTATCGAGCTGAAGAAACTCTTGTCTCTGAAAGAACCTGTTAAAAAGAATGATAAGAAAGATATGACAGATGATGAGAAGAAGAAGATGGCAGAGATTGATTTGATTCTAAATGAAAGAAAGGAAATCCTTTCTTCTATCCGTTCTAAAGCTATTTACTTGCACAACCAAAAAGTTATTAAATCCAACTCTGGTGAAATAATACCCAAAAGTAGAGGGGTCATGGATATATATCTTTTAGTCAACAGGCAAATCAAATCCACTAAGAGTCCTACGCAAGAAAATGGCAGATGCACCCAGACAACCAAATCGACATCTTCGTGTTGGGCTGCCCAGACCAAGTAGACCTTCAGAAAGTTCCTCCACTAAGTCATCTTCCGGACAGCAAAGTACATTATTTGATATCTTTTTAGCACTGATGTTTCAGTCCAATTATCATTCTTATGAAACTAGTTTAATCTTATAATGTGTTCCTTTAAGGTACAAAAAGTAACAGTTCCTCAGAGATATCAGTGGACAAAAATCATCTCCGAAAGAAAATTTCAAATCTCAATAAGTTGTCTGTACAGAATGCAGTCAGTCCAACAGCTAACAAGAGGTTGCCTTCTTGTCCATCAAATGGTAACGTCTAACTCGTATTTTCCAGTTTAAGATTTAGAATGCATATCTTTGTCTATTGGGTTTTTGAACATTAGTTTACGCACAGAATTTGCCAACCCCTTAGCTCTTTTCCTGCAGGAATGATGGTGTCAAATATTGATCAAGCTGCAACAAAGAGAAGTCACTGCTTTGATTATTCCGGGTTGTCACCCTACGTTTTGCAGCAATCTAATAAGGAAGATTGCAATCTTTTTTCAGGAAATACTCCAACAAATAGTATGAAGATTGTGGTACCAAGATTGTCACTAACGATCTCTGACTTAATAAAATCACACAACAGCAAGGCATTCTAAAACAAATAATAAACTAGGAGCAATCTCTAACTTAATATCACAAACTGAAGGTAAAACAGCAATGAAGTAAGTTAATATCAACAATATTAAAACCGCACTAAACTAAATGAAAGGAATATGTTATACAGGATAGAATTGGAAGAGATAATACTAGGAGTAATGGTTTTTTACATTTTACAGCAGCAGCAGCACAGCGCACCAAACTGAAACAAGAAAATAAACATGTAAGCTACGACTTGCTAGAGCCATTCACAGTGCAGTACTTAGTACATGGAACAGAGAAAATAGACTTGACTTACCATTGTTCTACCTGCAACAGAAAAAGAATAGAATAAGATACTGCCGGCTTTCCTCCGTCCATCACTATTTTCTTCACCTGGAACATGGAAATTTGATAAGAAATGACCAAATGGCAACTATTCCGAAAAGGACACACATGCATAGCGACACTGACCTTGGGCGTACATGGTTGAAGGTCTATGGTTGATGGTTGCCTTCATCGCATTCATCATCGTCGTCGTCATCATCACCTTCACCATCACCACCTCCATCGCCTGGGAAATGTTGGAATTCAATCAGATGAGGGCTCAGAAAATGGAGTGACAACTTGAAAACTTAGGATTTTGGTACTTACCGTCGCCGTCCATGATGATTAGGAAATGTACAAAATTCTTTACCTCTCTTCTTTACCTTAAAAAAAAAGCCAAAGGAAAAACATAAGAAACCAACCCTCTCAGACTATCATAACCCTGTAGTGAAACACTTCATTCCGACAAGAAGTGAGATAACCCAACCAGAACCGTGGCATGAATAATGACCTGAGAGTCCCTGTAAATACATGAAACTTAAAAAAAGTGCACAAAGTCAATTCCTAGGCCAGGAAATAACACATAAAAGTGGTGCGGTCTTGATCAAAACAGACCGGCCCGCCGCCAGATTTCAGACCAACATACAGCCTACTCGAAGCCTACCGCACAACAATTTATTATTCCGATCAAAGATAAACAATACCCGCACCCAAATTCAGCATTGTCACCATCATAAATCACAAACTATTACCCTTAAACTAAAAATGAAACGCAAAACCCGATACCTATCCATAGGAAGCGCGCCCAAACTGGACCAAAGATGGCCGCCGTCCCCCCATCACCCCTACCACCGCCACCGCACACGCCAGTGGAATACGACCTATGGCGGACAGGATGTGGACCGCTTCGGCCAGAACTTGGGCCGGCGGCTGCATGCCGTCGATCACGTGGACCGGGGCGAACTCTTGCCGGAGGAGCCAAGCGTCGGTCAGGGCGTGGAGATCGGCGAGGTACTTGGCCGTCACCGTGGTCTCCTCGGAGCGCCCGCGCACAGTGGGGCGGAATCGGAAAAAGAGGGTCATAAAGGGATTTTGCTAAAAGTGAGTTTCCACTGCGGTCCATACTGCTGTTGTGTTCACAAGGGTCAGCTGCATCTGTCCATGTACTTTTAAGACCTTCAATTGGCACATTTCCGTTCGAAATCGGGCGTCAAACTAAGTCAATTTGAGTCGAAATTCTGTACATTGTGCAAGGGGTACATATGAATCGATTTTCTGGCAATATTTGCATACAGAACTTACCAAACCTCTACACACTTTTAAAGAGGAAGGCCTAGGGAGTCCGGGTGGCATCGGCGTTTGAGCCTTATCCAACTCGTTTACCTTTTAACGCTTGTCAAAAATTGGTTAAAATGGGCGTTTACGCCGTTTAAAAAAATGAATAAGTCGAGTTGCGCACGCTTGCGCACCGGTCTGACAACGTTTTTGTGAAGTACAAGTGGCCTTCTTTAATTTACAATTGGGCCGCCTTTGCGCAAATTTGCGCTTTTCTCATAAATTGACATTGAAAATGGGAAAAAACACAATATTGAAACCCGTTTTTTTGCTGAGCGAAGCGAAGCACCCTGTTCGGAAGTTTGAACCTTCGAATTGTCCGCCCCCCCCCCTCCCCCCCGGATACCTTTACTTAACAATAGGTCTCTTTTTGTTAATCCTAATCTTATAGCTATATGTATATACATAGTCCAAGGTCAATAGTCCTAGGTAAAGTCCTAGGTAAAAAGTCCAAGGTCAAAAGTCCAAGGTCAAAAGTCTAAGGTCAATAGTCCTAGGTCAATAGTCCTAGGTCAATAGTCCTAGGTCAACAATCCAAGGTCAACAAGCCAAGGTCAACAGTCCATGGTCAATAGTCCGAAGTCAAAAATATGTTACAAACCCGATCCGTCGCGAGTAGCGTAAGATCTGTCGGGAGCCCGTTAGGTTTGGTTAGGATAGGTAGGACTATTTAATTTTAGAGATCTGTTGCAGCGAGTAGCGTAAGATCCGTCGCGACTAGCGTAAGATCTGTCGCGAGCCCGTTAGGTTTGGTTAGAATAGGTAGGACTATTTAGTTTTAGAGATCTGTTGCGGCGAGTAGCGTAAGATCCGTCGCGAATAGCGTAAGATCTGTCGCGAGCCCGTTAGGTTTCGTTAGGATAGGTTGGACCATTTATTTAGAGCCTCCCGTCGGTCGCCACGGCCACCCTCCCCTCCTTCCCCGCCCCTGCCGCTCCGTACTTAAACCAGCCTCCTGCATGCGCGGATCCAGGGGATGGGGGGGCAAAAGGACAATTGCCCCCCCCCCCCTTGACCCCTAGATAACCGACTGAAAAGTAAACAAAAAGCAACACTTTGCCCCTGTAAATAGGCAAAAAACGCTACTCCCCCCCTCTCCCCCTAGTCCGGCTCTGGATCCGCCACTGCCCTCCTAGGCGCCCTGTCCAAAAAAATAAATTAAAAAAATCTTGCTTTCAATGCTGATACTATCCTAGAAAAAATTAATTGCCATTAAATTTATTTCCTTCTTGTGAACATAAATTTCTATCCGCAGAAGAAAATGGCTCAGCATCGAGGCCGAAGGCCTTCCCCTGGCTAGTTAAAAATCTACTCGCCTACCCCGTTAAATTTGTTGCTGGCACACGAAATTTACACCAGGGGGTTTTCGGGGGCGCTGAGTTCACTCCTGCTGTCCGTTACCACCTCCGGGGTCATCCTGAGGGGGTCATCGGGGAGGTCATGAGGTCACAATAACATACATCTGGAGTAGCTAGATTAGTGAATCACAGCATTTGCCATGCTAATATTAAACCTGTGCGAATGCGTAACAGCATTCATTTTGTGACCACACGACGCATTAATTGTGGTGAAGCCCTACTGTACGATTATGGAGATCGCAATGTGTCATCGGTGGAAAGTAATCCGTGGTTGTTGTTGTAAAAACTTGCATGATGTTGTAAAAAAGGATCTTAATAAATTGAACTTGAAAATAAATAAATTGAATTCAAATTTTTGGGAGAGACAGGGTGAGGGGTGAGAGGTGAGACAGTTATGTCATTGAGCATGGAAGTCAAAGGGGTGAGACAATTATGTCATTGAACATTTAATTCAGGCCCCGCCTGGAAGTCAGAGATTATGTTACAGTACTACATAAAATATAATTGCATAAATAACAGTTATACTAATTGCAATATATTGCATATAATTGCAAATTGCAGTGGAGATATGAAACATAATTAACGGTTATGATATTCTAAATTAATTTTGCAATTAATTAATTGCAATGGATGTCTATAACATAATTAATAGTTATGATATTCTAAATTATTTTTGTACGTATTATAGATATATAACATAATTAACAGTTATGATATTCTAAATTAATTTTGCAATTAATTAATGGCAATGGATATCTATAACATAATTAATAGTTATGATATTCTAAATTATTTTTGTACGTATTATAGATATATAACATAATTAACAGTTATGATAGTCTAAATTATTTTTGTACGTATTATCTACATAATATTAGATTGTCAAAGCACATGTAGAACACAGAACACTTAAACATAAATAATTAACTCAATTAATAGTACGATGTCGCAGGTAGTAGGTGCTAGTTGTTGGCCGCCTGTCAATTTCGCTTTTCCTCCACAAGATTATCTCCTCCCCAACCATTATATTCTTCACAACAGTCAGCGAATACTCCTTATCGCTGGTTACCACTGCGAGAACATTGAACCTGGTCGGTGATGCCAACAAAAATCTGGGAATGCCGCACAGGGCACCCACTACCGGCAACTCGTCACCCTGCACCCTGCCAAAGTAAAGAAGGTCGTCATCCAAACGTCAATTGTGCATGTTCGCATCCTGGCATACTTACAGTGGTCTAGTTGCGCGAAAGGTGTGGTAACTTCCGTCGTTGCAAAGCTGGACACCCCTCTCGAACCAGGCTAGGAGCGTGCCGACAGCCTCCGGCATCCTGTTCATATTCTGTTCGGCGAATGATGTTGAAAAACGAACACCGTGGAACAGAAACAAGCCCGCCTGGGCCCCTTCCTCCCACTCATAGCTGTCTTTGATCCGTTTCATGGTCCTGGAAATAAATAGACAATTTTGAAACCTGATCACATGGTTATGTACATAACCTTTCAACTCAACACTGCGCAACAAATTTATTTCATTTCATAAGCGGTAGAACCTACGTGCTTTTACCTCCTGTCACGAAATCGATGAACGAAATGTGGGTTAATGTGTGGCCTTGGAACACTTGGAACACTTGGAGAGGTAGAGAGAGAGCGAAAAGATAATCTTGAATCAACTTGGGCAACCACGACAACTGGGATATATACGACACAAATGCGTCCGGACGTTGACCGCAACGGCTGTTTTCCCCACGAAGGAACCACATTCATTTTCATGGAAGGCAGTGCACGTTATGTTGGCACCAGGCATTTATAATTCTCCTGTTGGCACGCCTGTTATCGATACATCGATAGACGTCGATACCGGCACTTGAATCTAGTTGTTGATTGTTGCCATTTAGTTGTGTGTTGTTTAAGTGTGTTGTGAAAGATAGTGAAATAAAGTGTTAAAGATTCAAAGTTGAAATGGATGACATGCCTGACAGGACAGTTGTGGACGTATTTGAGGGGCGAGAGGCGGTCCCCTTTTCGGAATATCTGAGGTGTGCAAGTATGTACGTGAGGAACCTCACTCGGATGTCGGCGGTGCGATACCCGTTGCACCCGAGCAGCGTTGAACAACTTGTGAAGAAATTGAAGCCGGCGTCCGACCATCCGGACAGTCGTGTGTACCTAATTGCTGCACCCAACCTGCTGAAGGCCTACAAGGAGGCCTACGCTGCATACCAAAAGCAGCGCGAAGTTCGGAAGAGTACGCTTGGTAGGTTATGTCGCACCCCACTGCCTGGGGTGCAACCTGTTACTTATCTGCCTTATGGCGTTGACATGGTTATGTGTGACATGTGGGACACATCGGTGTAGTATGTACTGTTCTTCTCTGAATTGTGTCACCCCATTGTTTTTGTGACGACCTTCTGACTTCCTAGGCGTATCCATAAGTGTCTCACCCCGGCAGATGACATGATGGATGGAACCCATGATTTCCATGATGAAGCCATCATGGACTCTGTCGGGATGACACATAAATGTCTCACCCCGGTGATTTCCATGATGCAGCCATGCGGCCATCATGCAGTCTGTCGGGATGACACATAAATGTCTCACCCCGATGATTTCCATGATGTAGCCGGGGTGAGACATAAATGTCTCACCCCGACAGATTGCCTGATGGGACATAATGGTATCCATGGCTGAGACGTATGGGGGGTTCATTATTGTTGCTCAATTTCATGGTTACACCAACACTCACGCATCCAAATCGTGATGGGGGATCCCTACTTGGACAAGCTTCGACTAATAGCCGATATTTTCGAGGCGGTGCTACCAGTGAAATTAGAACGATACGTGAGCAATGTGAAACAATACGTAGATAGCATCGTAGCAATAGATGCGCACGTGCGCCACCCACCCCCGCCAAAAAAACTGGACAGTATATTGCAGCGTTACGCGAACAGCCGGCAGGAAGACCCTTTGCTTGTGACATACGCACAGCGCTTCCTGCCGGCGTATTACAGACAGGCGTACTCCCTATTTAAAAGACAGATTAACCCTGTCGGTAGAGTTGCCGAGCCACGTAAGTAATAAAATAATGTAACACGTGTATGTATGTAATGTGTTCGTCCATGACGTACACGGGACCGCACACTCTTCTAGCTTTGATGCCGCACATCCCAGGCATCCGTCCTGTGCGTGCATGGCACGCAGTACCGGGGGGTAAAGGTAGAAGTAGAGGAAGAGTTGCAGGACGAGGTACAGCGCTGTCCCCCACGGGTACCCCACACGTTGCGTTCTCAAACAGTCAACAGCTTTCCTCAGTTATGTCATTGAGCATGGAAGTCAAAGGTGGAGTGAACTCAGCGTCCCCGAAAACCCCCGCAGAGCAATTTTCACGAGGGGCGTCATCGGCGACCTCATGACCTCTCCGATAACCCCCTCAGGATGACTCCGGGGATGGTAACGGACAACAGGAGTGAATTCAGCGCCCCCTAAAACCCCCGGATACGAAATTTGGTAGCTCTATGACTGCTCTAGAATTATGACCCTCTTTTTCCGATTTCGCCCCACTGTGCGACAGGCCAGCGGCCCGGCCAGGCCAGGCAGTCGGGGAGTCGCGATTGTTGCCGGGGAATGTTTACGGCGCAAGCTGCGGCCCGACGAGCGAGCCAGGCAGCCACCACCTCGCCTCCTCGCCTCACACAGCCACCACCTCGCCTCACACAATATGTTTATCAGGATATGCGCTTGGTTTCTAGACTTGAGAGTAAAAGCTAGCTGACACCTTAATGTGTGTCTTAATGTCTACGTTTACTTTAAAGTGTAAAGGTATCATCTGCTAAAAACAAAAAAACAACAACACAGGATCGTTAATTTTTTGTAACCATTTTCAAACCAACAAGAAAGATGTTTTTTTATCTTTACCTTTCGGGGCTTCTTTGCAGGAGTGGGTGGAAGCTCATCATCGGAAGTCTCATCCCTCTTCTTGTTTCGCTTCCCGCTGTTGGAGCGCTTGGTGCGGGCCGGTGCCAACGGGACAGCCTAACATAAAAGAAAAAAGTATTTTAAAAAAACACACAGCAACTGTGGAAAATAAGCACGTGCCTTATAAAAACACATGCGTTATAAGGGCAAAATTTCGAGGACTCACCTCTTTTCGACGTGGAGTCACCTTGCTCTCCTTGTCTCCGCTACCCTTTTCTTTGCCCTCCTGGTCTTTGACCGCCTTGTCCTTGCTCTCCTTCTGCTTCATCTCCTTTTCCTCCTTTCTACTATCCTTAACCTTGGGCGCAGGGAGAAAATCACTTCTCCGCTTGGGTGATTTCTGTGTCTGCAAGCGGATCAGTCATTAAGCATAATCAAGCAATGACAAGTACACAGAGTACAGGGTAAGAAAAAAACTATATATATACATACTGGGTCATTCATGGTCTCTGCATCGAGTCTCTTTAGGACAAGGTCAACCTTGGACGACCCGGACGCCTGCAGACAAGCCAAAAGAAAGAGACAAAATGAGAGCATGCGCGTAAAATTAACGCGCCGCACCGCACAGTGGGCCGGGCGTCCAGCGCGACCTTCATGGCCACGCCGAGGAGTGCCATGCACAGGCACGGCCGCAGACTCTTCAAAGTACAGTCTGCTTCATCGCGACACGTGCCACAATACCGCACTACAGGGCCACGGCTAGGCGCGCCGGGCCGCGCTGCGGTACGCCGCGCCGCGACGCGACGCACAGTGGGCCAGAAGACGAGCACGGGGGCTCAGAACTCTAGACGAGTATTCAACCTACGGTTTATGAAGTAGACGATGATGTCCCATAAAAATGGCGACTGCAAGAATACCCTGTTTATACTACTCTCGTGTTAGTACCGGCTTCTGCCGTAGCGCCTTCTTTCACCTCGGCGACGTGCCCGGTCAACCCGCACCTGTCGCACTTCAACCTAGACCTGTCAGCAGTACACGCACTAGCCAAATGGGGCCCTGCACAGTGGTAACACTTGACGGGACCGCGGTCCCGATCGCCCACGCGGAACACGTGGTCGTTGTCGGTCCGCAGCACGGCGGCCGACCGCCGCTCAGTGGGTCAGAATCAAAAAAAGTGTGACATAATTCATATCTATTGAACCAATAAACCGATTTGCGTGAAATTTGGTTCTAGGCCGTATTTAGGGTCACAGATTTTGAATCTAACGTCATATTTGATGTGCAGGGTACACTGTAAAAGTTCGTGTAATTTTTTTTTTAATTTTTTTTTTTTTTTTTTTAAATCCAATATTTTGTGAACATTTGTATTTAGTGTTCCTAATGTCGGCTGTGTAAAATTTTTTGTGAAAAAGAAGGACAAGTACTTAAAATATATATTTTTCTGTTTTTTATTGCACAAAAATCATAAAATACAACTAAAACATGTCCAATTCATTGTCAGATGAATCTGTGTCGCTGTCAGTATTGTTGCTGCTCTTGTTAGGACCCTGTAAAAGCAGACTTTGGACCTCCTTTGGCAACGGTTTTTGTTTTGCCGCGCTTGGTGGCCTTCTAAAGGAGGAGATCCATGGGTCTGACGAAACCATCATCCGTTTGAAAACGTCGATGTTGGTGGCTAGTCTGTTAAAAGAAATAACAATTTATGACCAATAATTATAATACGATAAACCGAATATTAAATGACATTACCTGGAACATTTTCGTGCGCGATGCTCTCGATACTTCAACAGATCCTTGTTACGACTCTCTTGAGGTTCTTCGGACAAGGAACCTATTGGTGTCTTGAAATGAGCAATGACATCGGCTCCATGTAAGAGAATTTTGTGTACAGAAGGGGGCATTGGGTACCATGAGTACACCTTTAAGTACAGTTTTAGCGTGTCCAGAGAAAAATTCCTGAAAGATTTCTCATCAATGGGCAAACCACAGTTCAATGTCTTAAGTATAGTTGAAAACCGAGAGATCAGTTCAATCTCATCACTACTTTCACATTTTAGAAGACGAGCCGTTTTAGCAGGATCTTCAAAAAAACGCCTAGCCGTATTACCATCGTTAGATGTACCACTTCCCTGTTTAGGAACATCAATAATAAGACCCATATCAGCTTTAAAATTTTGCTGAATTTCTGATTTTGTTGCTGCCATGATGTTCTTTTGCTCACGCGTATTAGCAGATTTTGATGCAAATGGTTTCCTATATGCGATGTGCAAAATGCTCTCCATAAATCTGAAAAAGAGGTGGGGCAGACACCTCACATTATTGTATTCTATTTCCGTTTTCCCCCTTTTTTAATAAAACTTTTTAACCCGAAAAAACGTAATTTACCTAATGTTTGCATGAAGCGGGGACAAGCCAAACTGATAGGAAGATTTATCAGGTGTGTATGTTTTTAACTTTTCAAGATTATTCATATCTCTGGGGTACGCCCCCCACACAGTGCACCTTTGGCAAGAGATACCTGTAAAATCAGTCACATGAGGAAAGTCAGTGTGTTTATATACTTTTAAAAAAATAGTTGGTAGGGAATTACCTGTAAGTGCGCTGACAACCTTTCCGTCAACCATAGTGCAGCAAAGTGAATGGGTTATTTTAATTTCCTTGCCTGTCTTTAAAGTAATAATTGTCGGGACTAAAGCTGCAATTTTCTCGTCAATTTCTTCTTTTTCCTTAATGCTAAAAGACTTATCTTCTTTCTCAAACTCAAGTTTTATAGGCCTACAAAGACGGGTGGAGGAAGCCTTTACATTGTACCATACCAAATTTTTATCATTCTTGCAATCATAAATTTTTATTGGGACAAGCGAGGTGATGACAATCGAACCATCATCAATCGAATCCTCCGAAAATTTCTGTTTATAATTTGACTGCCCTGAAGTCCCGTCAAAGCCCCACTTAGAAAACATTATAAATTCACTTTCCTCCAGAGTGCAGCAGACTTCCACTTGTAATCTTATCAACCGTTTTGCCGTGTGGTCCAATAAGTCTTGGAGGTCCACTTTAGCATACTTTTCAGTTACCTCAACATTATTAGGAATACATTCGTCCTTGGCCTCCTTTACCTAAGAAAAACAAAATCCACGTGACTAAAACGCGACTGGGCAAGAAAATAAATAAATAAATATACCCACACCGGAAGTAAAATCGAGGGGGGAATCACTCGAAAACTATGCCGCACACTTATCACAGAAAAACTACAAAATATTTTTGAAAAGCTAAGATTAGAGAAATGTTACCTCAAATGAGCGATTTCCCTCTCGCGCACAACGAAATTACCGAATACTACCTTGTGATACGACGGATATAATTTTGGAAGACCCCGTTGCTTGGTTTCGTTTCTCATAGTTTGATATTGGTGCTTTGACAAATCTAACTCTATATAGTGAAAGAGCTTCGTCGGGCACGTAATTTTTGACCGACGTATGATTCTGGTGCTCTTTCAGAGCTTGTCGTATTTCAGTTGGCCGAGTAGAATCCGAAAGAGCGGCTGCTCGAATCAGCTTCGCTGCATCCTCTTTACCTTCCTGCCGAGCGTTTAACTCGGCTGCGAAAGCCAGCTCTTCAGTCGTACACGACGATCGAAGGTCACTTACCTTGCGTCTTTTTGACCTAAGACTTAAATCTGCAAATGCTTTTGGAGGAGGCCCTCGTTTGCGGGTTGGGGTGGGGGTGGGGGTTGGAGAGGGAGAAGGAAACGTTTCTGTTCTTGCAAGAAAAGTGCCACTAGTTTTCAAAAATCTGTCAAGGGTATTTTTACATTTCACCCACCTCTCTCTAATAAGATAGCACACCTTTGATACTGAAGCCTTAACTACACTCTCATCTTCAACATCACACAGCCTACACACGTGGGTTACAACCAGTGGGATTGATTCTATAGTAACTTGACACTTAGCCAAGCTACGCCAAACCTCAAAAATTTGCAAGTACGTTAGAGTTGTCGGCTTCATAGTTCTAGGAGGTACGGAAAATTAATCCTCTGCAAAGCAAAATTCATGTTATTACCAGTGAAAATGAAACGAGCGCTAAACCGCCCAAAAGTGCACCTATCATTTCCCAAAAGACTGGCCGTGTCGCGGTGATTCCGAAAATACCTTTAAACGGCGTCTTATGCGAAGCGGTAAGGGGCCATCCATAAAGTACGTCCGCATTCGAAGGTGGCCGCCCCCCCCCCCCCGAGCAGAAGCAGACGGACGTTGGGGGACGTGGGAGAGGGGGGGGACGTCATACTTTTGTACAGAAAATATTAAAAACAAGCTAGGGCCCGCCCTTCCGTCAAACCCTCAAAAACGTATGAAACGATGCCAAACTCGAAACAAAAATTTTGGTCGCAATTGGCTCGACCGGGATTCGAACCTGGGCCTAGCGTCAAATAGACGTCATTTTCGTTATCAGAACCCTCGAAAACGTGTGAAACAATGCAAAACTCAAAATAAAAATATCAGTCGCATTTGACTCTACCAGGATTCGAACCTGGGTCCGAACATCTCCGATTGGCTCGAAATTAGCACCGTTGACATTGTTTCGTTGCCCCGATTCCAAAAATACCCCTATATGCCATGCTGGGTCGCTCCTAAGTCGCGATCCTCCTGGACGCCATGGAGGCCCTGTCGGGTATGGTGCAGCATCAATTTGCTCGGATGGGCTCGAAACCGTGTTCATTCGCTTAGTTTCGTTGCCCTGATTCGAGAAATACCCCTATTTGCTATTCTAGCGCTGTTAGTTGAGGAGATCCTCCTCCACCCCGAGTAGACCATGCTGCACCTGCAGCAACGCCCCTGGTGCTTGGATCGGATTGCACCACCGGATTGTTTGTTCGGACGGTACTCCGGAGGTACCCTCCAAATCTGGATACTCTAGCTCAACTCCTTGTTAACAGACGACAACAACACACGGACACCAAGGCAAATGCATACGCCCACCCTATTCTATTTTTTAAATAGAAGGGCGGGCCAAAAATAGACAATTTGGGCAACTTTGGTCAAAATGCATTGGTTAAATGCACGTCCATGGACGTCCAAATGGGAAGGTCACCGAAAGCGGACGTTAGCGGACAGGGGAAGGGGGGGTCAAAATGACCGAAAAATGTGCGGACGTACTTTATGCATGGCCCCTAAGTTGGATCCCCTTCATGGCCAAGCAGGCCACCGCGCACCTGCAGCACGCCAAACCGCGCATAAGTGCACCTATCATTCCCCAAAAGACTGGCCATGCCGCGGAAATCGGTGACAATTTCGAAAATTTAGTTACATACATACACACATATATATATATATATATATATAATATATATATATATATATATATATATATATATATATATATATATATATATATATATATATATATACATACATATACACGAATACACATATACATACCATCCAAACAAATATACGCCCATCCACACAATAGCTTTTCAACTTTGGTACAACTAAAAGTGCTTTACAGTGCTTAAAAGTTCAAGCAACAACACGATGCAGCGCCGCGGTGCGGCGCGGCGAAGGGAACTAGAGCTCAGTGGCTCCCTCTGCGCAGAGCGGTGGCAAAATCGCGAAACACTCGGCGTAAATGTGCAAGGTTGTGTTTGAATGTATATAGCAAAAAAGGGGGTGCATATGGGCGTCCAAACTAAGATGGACCTTACAGTAAAAAGTCCGATCTTTCGTTTGGCGGCAAGTAGAACGCATGAAAACGTTGGAATCGATTTGTAACTCAATGCAAAGATACACTAAAGTACGAGTTGGGACAAAACGCAAGTGTTCACTTAAACGTTGACAGAACCGTTGATTCTGCTTCAAAATCAAA
Source organism: Stenchaetothrips biformis (assembly GCA_030522485.1). NCBI lineage: Eukaryota > Metazoa > Arthropoda > Insecta > Thysanoptera > Thripidae > Stenchaetothrips > Stenchaetothrips biformis. The sequence goes on from CM060100.1 coordinate 14,081,650, forward strand.
TCTGCAGGCACGAATTTAAAGAGAAACATTTCCTCTTTCACGCGATGACCGCGGTTTTTCATTTTGTTTCTTAACAGCTGAGAAATTGTGTCCGAAACTTGACTCAACGGTCGTGTCCCGATAGGTCAAAATTCACCCCGTGAAATGTACCATGTTTGGTCATGGTTTAATGAAAAAGTAAGTGTTTCTGGGGTGTCCCCTTATGGTTTTCGAATAGTCTGGACATAGTACTTAACAAATCGACCCCCCAAAACGGTCTGGCAACCAGTCCAAAAAATGAATTATGTCACACTTTTTTTGATTCTGACCCACTGTGTGTCGGCGTGGCTGCGCTGCATCGCCACCGCTGCGCGCCGCGCATGCGCGTGAGCGGCTCAGCGTCCCTCCTTTCCGCACCTTATGCTTTGCATTATTTCGTCATGTACAACAATTTCTACAAAAATCGATTTTAAGTCGATTAATTAATTTTTAGATCGATTCCTATCCCTAACTCGGCTCGGCTCTGCCCGGCTCGCCTAGGAAAGGACGCGCACGGCTTACTCGACTCGTACCGATGCAGCGTATCATCTGCTTCCATGAACGTTCATTGAATGGAGATTTTTTTTTCAGTCCGCTGGAGGTGGGCCAAAACTAAAAGTCGATTTAAAGAAGGGCAGGACGCAGGGCCACATTTCTGCGGTTTTTCCTGGGGAAGAATGGCCCAGAACCCAGGCCCAAATGGCATCAATGGACATTAATGAAAGTGCTCTATTCTGTCGCATGTTTGAATGAGACACGTGTCTATTTTTGACGTATGTCTTATCTAAGCAGGTTTTTAATTTTCCCTGTTTTTGTTTGTTCTTTTCCAGTGTCCGCCATCTGCGTCTGAACTTTATGCCTGGAGATGCCCTTACTGTCGACATATGACAAACAGGCGCCTTGCTCTGATAAAGCACATTGAAAGCAAGCACAAGGAGGAGCTCAAATCGGAGAGGCATGGCATTTTTGGTGCGGCAAGGAGGATGGAGAACTTGAGCCGCATAAAAATGCTGGGCCGCGCCCGCTTTATCCCCTACTTCAAACTGCTGCGCCAATTCGACCTAACCGAAAACCAGCGAGCGTCGCTTCGGGCTTGGGCGAGGATGATCCTGGCCGAAGGTAGTGTCCTTTTGGGCGACGAGGACTCTGCCGTCGAAACACACATCGATGAACTGAAGAGCCTGTACTTTGAGTTCGAGTAAGTGTGTTTTCTTATTTTTCTTCTTCTTTCTTTTCAAGTCTTGATTTTATGGTCTTGAGGGGAAAGGAGCGTGCAGAAATAAGACACATGTATTAAAATGGCATATTTATTTATTTGATTTCCTGTTGTCTTTCAGGAATGATGCATCACTGGATCCGTGCCTTATCTTTGGAGAAGTAGTCAGCGGCGGCGAGACAAGTGAGGAAGAAAGTGCGGATGAAGACAATGATGATGATGCCGGTGACGACAACGATGATGATGATGACGACGATGACGACGACAACGAGGAGGGGTGCCAAGAGGACGACACGGCCAAGATTGACACTTCCCTCGAATCCTCCGTGCCCAGCGCTTCTGCTGCGGACCAGAAAGGAGACTCAAGTGACTGATTTCTCATTGATTTTGTAAATTTTGGTTTGGTTAAATCAGTATTGTCAATAAAATAATGTTTATATTGTGAGTTTTGTAAATTAGTAGGATTTGTAATAAATGCCATTTTTTGGGCTTCTAATTGATCCCTACCTTGCCTTTTGTTCCTCAAATGAATGCATGTACTACAATAAAATACCTGTCTTAAATGTGAATGTGTCTTAAATGGGCATGTTTAACAGTACGAGCAGTCTACAAGATCTTTATTGGAGCACCAAACACGCAAGATCGGCAGTATCTCTGCGCCAAATTGGCTTTAGTTTAGACCTTATTAGAGCATAAACTGTATGCCTGGTAACTTCATCTTGTGAAACGGCACATTCTCGTAGATACTTGACAATATCATCTCTGTGTAGTTCTCTCCAGAAGTCTTGAAGCCGGCCGTAGGTCTGTTGAGAAATAGGCTTCGAGGTCACATCGGGGAAGGTCCAAAATTCGTCCACTTCATTTTGGAGCACGTTCAAGTCGGGGAAATCACCTGGAACAAACGTTATGCAAGAAGATGCATAAAATGTACACAATGATACATAATATTATACACACCTGACGCATGTATCTGTGCATGCATAAATATGCATAAAAAGTGCATAATTATGCATTTAAAAAGTCCACAAGAGTTTAGTGTGTCACAGGTGGAGGCGGTCAAAATTCCGGACGCGATTTGACCTCCTGAGTCGCTAAATTTGACTCGAACCTAACGAGTGACCCCACTAATGGATTCCTCGTTCCGAAAGCAATCCAAGGGTCGGGTCAGACGTTCGGTTCCAGTACCATTTAGCGACTTAAGAAACCGACACGCGTCGGTCTTCTGGCCCACTTTGCACTGGTAAAACTAAAGCGTAGTATTACCCTCTGTTAAAAAGAAACCGAGTCCGATCCATTTCTGCTATCCCTTTTTCGCTTGCTCGCCATCTGCTCTCAAAATGCCAGAAGATTTTGACCAAGTTTCATGACCTTGAAAATTGCCAAGCCCAATCTTGTAAACTTGCCAATCACCGAATTTAAAACAACAATTAAGGGGGCAGTAGCGCCATCAATTTTCAAAAAATCGATTTTTGGTTTTTTAACCAGATTTTATCTGTTGGCAACCCTCTTTAAGAATCTGACAAGATTATGCCGAAATACGTTATCGTTTAGGCCCCAGAGTCGTTTATATAAATTTATTTATACAGGTTAGGTTAGGCACGTTCAATCTTTTAGGCCGTTTTTCTAAATTGTAGATTTTTGGAGCTTGCGCGCAGGATTTTAAGAAAACGGTTTGAGGTATCGCCCTGAAAATTTAGCGGGTGTTAGTACTAGTGAGATCCTTCAAAATGACCCTTGGGTTTCGGGATTGAAGCATTTTAAAGCTTTTTTAGAAAACATTACAATGCCAAATTTTAACATGTTTTTTAACGTTTTCAAAAACTTGAGTTTTGAAATACTTCCCGATATTATTTTTTAAAGCTAGAGGGCCATTTTTACAGCCCAAGTATGTTAAACAAGTGGTTAAAATTTTGATGGAAAATTATTAGCGGGTACTGAGTAGCTCTGCGCGCAGTGATATTTTGTAATTATAAGGCAAATATGTTGTGTTGTCTTCTGCCCTTCCCACACCCCACAAAAATGACCATAACTCAACCAATTTGTTTTTTTAAATAATCCTTAAGGAACCCTCTTTTTAATGGTAACTTGTGATTTTCTCCTCGATTAACAGAAAAGATTTAGCAATAGGAGAAACTTCGTTAAAATTTGACAAAAAAACAGATGACGATGGCGCTACTGCCCCCTTAAGGAATGATATGGAGAAAAGGGATAAATAATGAATCCGTCTCAATTAACAGGTTTGCATTAGCGGAAGATTGGCGTTATTGACTGCAAAGGTATTTCCGTATCAACAGATGTCTTCTCCATGACTGAAATTACGGAAATATATTTTAAAAACAACGGTTCAGCCGTTGGTTTTGGGAACGGTCTAAAAAAGGTACGGTGAGGTCAAAAGGCACGGTGGTGTTTACAGTCTGCCGGTCTAAGATTTCCGTAATGATATGATGATTCCTTTTCACCGTTCTGGTTTACAATTTCACCGTGCCTTCTGTTTGACCCCACCGTTCCTCTTTTTAGACCGTTCCTGAATCGTAATTTTAACGCTAGTGGACGAAAAATAATTAGTGGTACTTTTTCCGTATTAATTCCGAGATTTTTTCTAGCAGTGAAGGAGCTCAAATCGCGTCCGGGATTTTGACCTGATGATTTCTACCTGTTATCTGGCCCAACTGTGCCGGCGCAGGCGCTAGAAAGGCACGCTGGAGACAACCAACCAGTGCACAAGGCCTGCGTCGCTGGAACTGACCGCCCAATACATGGGAGTGAGCAGCTCGGCAAAATCTCACAGAAATTAGGACCTAAAATATATTGCCTGACTTTGGAGTGGCATATCTCCGAAACGGTTAGTGATAAAAATCTGGGGTTGAGTTTTTTGGATTCAGCGGATCTTTCTCCATCGGATAAGGCTGGTTCTAAAACATTTTAAAATTAAAAGTCCAAAATCTCAAGATTTGGGACCTTTTTGGTCATTTTTTCGAGAAAAAGTGAAAAATAACTATCAAAAACACGTCGCAGGTCGAATCTGAGGGCACGACAGTGTTCCTCATTCAATTTTGAAGGTAGGACCTGAATTTGAAGCTACTCGGACCAAAGGTCACGAAGCTATAAGAAAATCCCAAATTCAATGCAAAAAGTCCCAAGAAAACTTAAGATCTCTATATCTTCCCAAATAAATTTTTTAGGGCTCTGAAATTTTGGCCCTGAACTCCCACCTAGGACTACTGACCACTAAAAAGTCAGCGAAATCCAAGAGGGTCATTGTAAGACCCTGCTTTTCTTAAATAAACCTGCTCATTGTAAGCAAAGTTCAAGTCCTCACGCTTGGTCACGTTCCCCCGTGCAGAACTGTCACTTGAATATGTCTACCAACTTTTAGTTCATATGTTCGAAGTTTCCTACGCCGTGGGTTGGTGCAAACAAGTGCGACCCTTAGGGGCTTTTAGGGCCTGTTGCGCCATTAGCACCGTCATCCGGGTCAATTGCAATTGAAGTGCCGCCGTTGTTGTCCATGATGGTGATTCATCCACACCAGCGTGCCCCCCCCCCCCTCGATACCGTATCGGTATCTGCGACCGTGTACCGTCAACGGGGGTAACTTGGGACAGTAGGGGAGAAACTTCATCCCCATGTATCTTTTGAGATTATTTAATCATGAAACTTGTGTTGACAATGTCTCGACGAAGAATCCAGGCCTTTGAGTCGTTATGGGATGAAGATTTGGACTACAAATGGGACTCTCTTTTCTTTTGCTATATCCTCGGCATTTTCTAGGTATTTGTTGAAAAGTGAAAAACACGGCTTAGCGGAAGCAAAAACTGCAAAGCAAGGCATCTCTTTACATCACCAGCGTAACATTTCAAGGTCAGGTTATGTCATGAACCGGGACAGGCGATTCCTAGGAGGCCAAGAGTGCAGGGAACATGATGGAATGACTGTCCCAAGTTACCCCGTGCATTTACGATATTTTATAAATTGAAGTTTGGGCCCGAGATGGCAAGACTGAAGTCAGCACAATTTCGCGTCCTTCTTTATCAATATATGATTTAACAACCGAGAGATACTATTCGGCCATATCTGCATTTCACTCCTCGTACTAGGATCAACTTGGCAGTGTTTGACAAATTGTCAAAAACCTTATCTCCTTGTTTGCCGATTTCTGCATACCTACTGTGATGATACGCATCTTCTCTTCCTCTCCGCGCGCGCCTTGATGCCTCTTAAACAAAACCCCGACGCGGGTTTGACGCTACGAGCCCCCGCTGCGAGATAGCAGCACCAACAAGGCCGATTGGGAAGACTGTCCCAAGTTACCCCCGTTGACGGTAGACCTCGCGTATGTATCTCATGCTATTGACCTACCTGAATTCGCATGAACTCTTTTTTCATTGTCTGATAATTTGGTGATTTTCTATGTTACAGTCTTTAGGCGGCTCGGTGGAAAGGTGACGGAGAGGGCGGGGGAGATGGAGGAGGAGACGATGCCCACACCGCACCCACATTAATGGCCAGAATCTTCATGGCTGTATCGCGACGGCCCGAGACGCCGCGGGAGGGGTAGATTTATCTAGTGTCCTACAGCTTCGCAGAGACTGGTAAATGACTAGGCCGGCTCGCAACGGCACGGCCGGCCCGGGCCAAAATGGCGACCCTCTCCACTCCCCGCGCAGCCCCCTCCACCGCTTTGCCTACCGGCAGGCGACCGGTCAGTCAAAGCTGCCAACCTAACATGCTGACCTAAGGCTTATCATGCGACATAAAGTAAACTTTCACCTGTCTCAGAAGGGTTCAAGAACATTTTAGGTACTAAAAGCGATGATTGTGCCATATGATGTGTCTTGGGTTGAGTTGGTGAGAAAGACTATCCGTCTCTCTCGTTTCTGAGGTTGGCTACATGGCATTTGGTCCAAAATGGCCGGAGCCAATCACATCGAGACCCCTCGGTTGCCAGTCTCTGGCACTCTAGGACTCTAGATTTATCCAGACCAATTGGACATGTAGGCCATAGCGCCCGTCCGTCGGTGAGCGTAACTGGGGTCCGCCGCCTCCACCGCCAGCAGGACGTTGCTGAATCTGTCTCACCGTGTTGATTTTCTCGATGTTAATTTTCTCTCCATCCTATTTTTTTGCTTCATGAGTTATTGGTTGAGCGATAAGCGAAGCCAGTTACTCCAGTGGGGTTCAAAAACTTTTCCTGTCTGTCTGACTTTCGGTCTGTCCGTATGTCCGCACTTCTCCTCCTAAACGGCTCGGCCGATCAGGCAAGATTTTGCAGGGTTGTTAGGTATGTCCTCTGCTCGCCACACGCCTAAATTCAGCTTTCTATCTCAAATCATTCAGTCCTAACAACGAACAACCACTAAAACAACGGCAGAAATAGTGCAACTTTTTTGTGACTTTATATTTTAGAGACATTTTTACATGGTTTCGCATGGTTTGGAAGGTGTTGATAAAAATGAAATCTATTATGACCCCTGACCAGTGTCAACCAAGTAGGGGCTACCTTGACTAGAATATTCCAATACAAGGTAGGTTTACGCCAGACCGTGTCTTGTCGTAACAGGCTTCGCGATGCTGCGCCAGTTTCGACAATCCACGCCTGGCGTTACACCTACCTTGGCCTGCGACGCTTCCTGCTTACCTTCGGCATGCTGTTTTAAGGGTTCAATGAGGCAATGAGTAGTGCACTACGTGATGAATGGTCGAGGTATACAAGCTAGGGCGCGCCCTTCCGTCGAACCGAGAAGGCAGCTCCGCTTCGCTGCGCCGGCAATTTAGTTCGACAGGGGTCGATACCAGCTTGGCCTGCTAGCGGATTCTTCTAGGGCCTTCTTCTGCCCTCGCACCAAACCTGGCTTGGCCTGATCGGAGGCCGTCTCTCAGGCCTTCGGTCCTCGCACCTCACACCCCGTGGAGGTAGGGCCCAAACTTATTGATGTAACATCAGGACTGAGGCCCGCTCTTGTCTCCCCACTGTGCCAAAGTTAATGTGCCAAACATGGCCGTTGCACCAATTTTCACAATAGGGTATTTCCGTGGATCCTGGCCCGGAAGTAAGAAGAACAAAAGTAAGGTCTAAAACGGAAGTCGCTTGGGCCCGGTCGGTATGAGAAATGTACGCTACGCTCGTTGTTTGTTGTCTGCCGCTGTTTCGCGCGCGTTGAAATGTCTTTAAGGTAAGATATATCAGTAATGTAATGAAACTAGCTGAAGTCAAAGACTTTTGAAGGCTTCGCGTTTTAAGGTACAAGGCATCACCTTGGTGTGAAGAACTGAAGAAGGGTAGAAGTGTGTATATGAATAATGGTGGAAGGCTGTGTATTTTCAAATGGGGAGTGTTTGAGGAGGGAGGTATATGAAGGTAACATTAGGAAATGAATTGAGTAGTGAATGATATTTGATGAGGTGTAGTGGTATGATATTGAAGAACATTCAACAGGAAACATTGTTGTGCAGAATAGTGCAGTGCAGAATGCCATAGTACAATAGCAGTATTGAAGAGTTAGGTTGAAGTTCAAGTTAGAAATTTAGAAACAGTACGGAACGTGGAGCAATAATTAAACAATGTTACGATACATCATGACATTACACAATGTTAAGGTGCTACCACAATGGTCTCATACCGTCCTCAGATTTCAATTCTCATAATCTGAGGACGGTTGAGAACACTCAAAACTGTGCAAAAGGCCCATATCTCAATAACCATGAGATGCTAACTATGACATGGGTTAAGTATGAGACCATTGTGGGAGCATCTTTACGATACATCATGAATCATATCATGACTCACAATCGAATATTTATCTTTCATTTGTGATCATCAATACAGTATACAGTAGGATTGAAGCTTATCGTATCTTACATAAGTAATCATCCTCACCTTGCCACAGTAGATTTTGAGATGTTAAATGAGCTGATTAGGTTTTAGGATACCAAACAGAACTGAAGCTGCCAATGTTGGTGTGCTGTATGTGTTTTTGATTAATCTTTGACTGTATTTTGCAATTCTTGAAGGTGTTGGCGTTTTGCATTGAAAGCTGATGTCTGTTAAATCTATCACATAGTTCTTTTTTTCTGATGGCCCGAAGGAAATTGACACTCTACAAATAGGCATGTCAAATTGTGTCAGCACGTGAATGCTGAAGAGGTCTGTGAATTTGAGTGTATTCGGAATGTTGGGCATGTTAATCATGAAAGGAACCTGCGAATGGGAAAAATGAGTAATCAGTGTTGGACGAGTTTATGATAGAAGTTAAAGAAAATGTGTTAGTTGTTAAAACTCACATCGATCATTTGGTAAAGTTGATCATTGATGCTGATGGACATGACACTTCCTGAACATGATGCGTTTGGATATTTTTCATGGAACTGTGCCAGGTACTGCATGATGACGTGGTGTTTCTTTTTTGGGATTTGCTTTTGGCCACATCGTACATAGATGTCCACGTCATTGAAATGATTGGTGTGACCTGCGCACCATGCTGCAAAGCCACCTGAAGAAGGACAGTGATGTGTGATGTTGTGTTATTTGTTGTCTTCATGTCTATGAATTTTACGTACCTCCAATAAACCATGTATGTTTGTTGCAAATTTGGCAGAGTATATCACAAAATTGTATCAGGTCCATCACTGTTTGCTTGATGGTATTACTGATTTCTCTGGTTTCTTGCATTCGTCCTGCGTAAATTGGTTGCTTTGAATCCAGTATAATCTGGCAAATTTGATTTGCCTTGTGTGTCTCCTCATCATACAGCTTTAGATCAGAATTCATCAGGCTGTTTTTGTTGAATGGTTGCTGTGTTGGTGGAATTCCCTGTCTGGGTGTGTTCTCTGCCTGAAGTCTGTGGGGTGGATTGGCTGATGGGTGGGGGATATCTGTTGTCATGGAGAAATTGTAGTGTTGAAAAGGCTTGTGTCTGTTTGGTGTGTCTGTTACCAAATCTTAATCTAAGCTTAGGTGAAATAATCAAGGTACGTAGAAATATGTGGCTAAATGTGTAGATATAAGGGGCAAAGTGCCTTGTGTTATAGTGAATGTTGGTTTCAGATGTCTGATGAACTTGATGTTCTTTTGAATGAGGTGCAGGAGTCTGATGTAAAGATTCCTGCAGGTGAACTCGAAGTTGGAGTTCTCTATCCCATTCGGTCCATTGAACGGTCCAATAGCAAGGTGCAAGGGAAGGAAATCCCTGGAATCATATGTCGCGTGACATCTCCTGAATCTTTGAATCTTTTCACGTACCTTCCAAAGTGTTTTTTAAGCGTGAAGGATGCTTTGTATGATCGCATAAATACTGATGGAGCTACTGATTCAAAGTGGAGTCTTGTCTTTTATGGCAGTGTTGGAAATGGAAATATTTGTCGCCTTGTTCGTCCTGGTCAAGGTTAGTATGTATTCTAATTTTAAATCATTTTGATGTCTCTGGAATAGTGTTCTGAAATATGTGTTTACATGTAATGTGGTAGGTGTCGATGAGGAGCTTTTGAAGAAAATGTCGTCCATGAAACGTCGTTCCGAAAATGCTGTGTTAATGAATAATAAGAAGATGAAGACTGATGGAGTGTAAATAATTATGGAACCTTTGGTGCTCCATGGAATGTGGGTTGATTTGGTTTGCTGAAAGATGTGATGTGTTTGTTTATTTGCCTAATGTGAATTGAAGGAAAATGTGTGATCATGAATGACATACGCATTGTATTATGTGTTTCTGAAGATCGTAAATAGCTGGAATGATTAGAAAATTGAAAAGTGTTCTGTACATTTGAAAAAAAAATACGTTACGCTGAGTCAATTTTTATTTTTTTCAAAAAGTCTGGAAAATCTATATTTCAAATTTTTTTTATTCACTGTAATGTGTCAATGTCCGTGGGGTTCTACTTATTTACGTCTGTGGTAGTGCATTTAGTGCTGCTAAAAATTTGACTGCAAATAGGAGACCACTTTGAGAGAAGGCGGTTTAGGTTCATTGTTGTTGTAGAATAGCCCACGATTATCAAGGAGTATAGAGTCTGATATGGTATGTCATGGCAGATTTATGGAGAGATTAAATTAGTGGTTTATCTTGGATATTTACACGTTTTTTTTTTTTTTTCAGTCAAATGATATGTTTCATGTACCGCTAATGGAGGCGAGGTATCTGTTAAGAGGCAACATGTATCAGATCGCCCTGATTGAACGAGTTGACAGCAGAGTTAGAGTCCATTTCATGTTAATGCATGGAAATGTTTATTACCTTGTGCTGCCAATGCATTTTAATGCATTGCCAGATGATGCTATTGCTCATCTCAATTCGATTATTAATGGCCCACTTCACCACCTATTTTTATGCTTTTATGGAATTTATAATGGTGAAGAAGATTTCGAAATCTATGATTCATCACTTGGTAATAATCTAAGCAATGTCAGATAGTGTTGGTGTACTGAATGGAAGAGTAATAAGATATTTTAATTGCAGCATTTGAAGAGCATCGCTTTTTATCATGCCAGAAGCTTGAGTAAAATCTTTATGTATGTGTTAAAATTGAGGGTGCCAGACATGTATGTTGTGTTTTGCTAAAAATTATTGGTGTTACCATGTGGCATGTGTCTGCATTTCATTAAAGTCAGATATTGATGGAGGTATTGAGTAGAATAATAAGAAGAGATTGCCTGGTATTATGTTATAAACTTCAGTAAAGTCTTCATGTATGTTGTGTTTTGCTGAAAATTTACTGATGGTATCCTGTAGCATGTGTTTACGTGTTATTAAAGTGTGTGTTTTCTTTGGTATGTGTACTGCGTCATTTATTCTATGCAAGGTGGGATGGGAAATATGTATTGAACGTAATACATCATACAGAGTTACTTAGGTGTTCACTTTATTGCAAAACTTCTCAATGAAGGCAAATCGAACTTGTGCGGCAATTCGCTTTGGATCACGTAAATTTGATAATCTTTTCATGAGGAATGGGTATATTAATAAATTATTTAATTTTCGTACTCTTGAAAATGCCACATATGAAAGTCTTCCAGAGAATTCCTTGTCTTCAATGTCAATGACAACCTGCAAAAATATAAATATGTCATGTGTGAAAAAAATATAAGCTAGTTATAGAATGTCAATGAGAATGAAAAAGAAAAAAAAATTATTTACCTTGTCAAGGGTCATGCCTTGTGATTTGTGAATGGTGCATGCATAAGCAACGACAAGAGGAAACTGTTGTCTTGTGCATTTTGTGTTTTTGTCATCTATCCATGATGCTGACATGGGTCTGATTGGCACAACATTTTTTCCAGGCACCAATGATGGTCCTGTATATGATGGAAATGTGCACATGATGACTGCTGGCATTCCATTTGATGGATTCGTATTCTCATCAAAAAGGATGTCGTGGACATAACCGATCGTGCCATTTACCAGTCCCTTTTCTACCCAAAGATTATTCCTTAACATGATTTTGCAGCCTTTTGCTAGGTAGATTTCTTTCTCCAGACTATCTGCGTCTGAACTTTCTCCCAGTGTTGCATGTTTATTGTTATGTTTAGCAGGTATTTTTAATACTGGCACATATGCTCCATGATTGTCTTTAATGGTGCTCAATTTTTTTTATTGTAAGCTTTAACTGTGGCTTTCTTTGCAAACAATCTGATAGCATCTTGAAATGAATCTTTTTCTTCTGGAGATACGCTTGATGAAAATCTTTGTGATAAAACAGTATAACTATCATCATCAAAGTGTCCAGTACTCAACTTATCAAGCATTTCGAGGAATGTGTCATTTTCTTGTCTGAAGCATTTTCGTAGAATGAAGGTCTTCTCAAATGCCTTTTTAAAGATTGCCATTCCGTGTTTTCACACTGGTATTTATAGGCTGGGCAACAGTGGCACTGGTCGTGGGGTGTTCAAGAGTGGTAGAACCCTGGCTGTTGTTGGTGATTCCCACTCCAAAGGAAGGGAGAACAAAATAAAAGAATTTTACCACTTGTTGATTCTCATTTTACCATTTCACAACACCACTCCCTCCTTCTATAAGGACTCATAATTTCTGACATTTCTTTGCTCCTGTTGCCCTTCCTTACAGTTCCATTCTCCACTTAAATTCACATTTGCTGTCCTACTTCCACTCTGGCCTCTCAGGTCAAGGGTGTCCAAGCCTTCCCTGACTCGCCAGTAATGGTAAAAGAAATTAAAAATAAAAGCGAAGCTGGTTGACCCTTAGAAGAGTGGGTTGCCAGTGACTCTCATGGCACGTCCTCAAGCTAACATTTGGGAAGTCATCCTGAGGTCCTCTGACTAGCCTGGTCAACGAAACAAAAAGCGTAGCTCTAGTTAGGAAAGGAAATGGATTAGTCTGCAACGCTGGATCTCGAGACGTGGTGCTCTGCCTCGGACAGTTGCAGTGGAGACATGAACCGCGAACTTAGTCTAGAGGATCTGGAAGGTCTGGTGAAACCCCTGTGAAACACAAAAATAATGGCACAGAATTTTGTCCTATTCTTCCCCTGTCTACTACGGTAGGGGTTTTGCCTTGGTGTTTCCTGACTAGGTAGCTAATTTTCCTATTTCTCAAACACCATGATTGTTCTAAGTAAGTCTAATTAGCTATGAAAATGAAGATACTTAACTCTTTCGGGAGACGAAATCCTGCTGCAGAAATTCTGCTGGGCTTACACCGCTGTCACAGATGCTGTAACACCTTTTCTATAGAACAATAAACCTCTTCAGGCCCTTGAGAAGCGTCGATCACTGCTATCAGCTTTTCCTCTTGAAGCATCCAATTGAAAAGAGTTTCGTGAAGTTTTTGCAGGTGATGCAAGGACAAGTTGGTTTCTTCAGCTCTTGCTCTGTTTTTCATTCTTCTTTGGGCTTCTTTTGGTGAGACGTGCAGGTAGATGAAAACTTCCTGGTGTTGGAACCACTTAGACAGTGTTTGCGACATCTTCCCTAGGAGTGAATACTGTTGTTCTTGAATCAGTCCGTCGATTAGCTGGGTTGCTGCGAACATTTTTACCACGCTATGCATTGACCTTTCTGCGATTACTATGGAGTGCCTTTTGCACGCCTCCATTTGTTTGTGCCAAACCGAGAACAAAGCTAGTGTTTGAAAGGTGAACGCCCATTTCGACAGATCGTTCGCAAACAAACTCAAGAAGTTTATGCCGTCACAATCAGTCCACAATTCCACTGGTTCTTGGACCACAGGATATCCTCTCTTGGCTAAAAGATCCAATAAACTTGACTTTCCTGCACCGATGTTTCCCTCAATGTACACGATCACTTTTCTTTTCTGGCGTAGTCGTCTGCTTCGCCGGCAGATGTTCCATAGCAACAGTGTTATCAACACCGCCAAAACTGTCCAAACCTCCATGACTGCTCTACCGCTCTGCTTCCCGTCTGCTTGTTTACTCGTATGGCACGGTCAGCGATCTCTGAACGTGCCTCGGGCGTGATTTCTGAGTATCCGATCGACTTTGATTTGAATGGGGCATTGTTTCGCTCGAGTCATTCCAGCCGAGTCCCGCTCCACTCTCTCGAGGGGGAAGGGGGAATAAGCCGTCCAGCCGGGCAGTGTGGAGTGGTGCTGGTCATTCGCACTTTAGAGTTCACGCGCATTCGTCCCTCGCCTCCGCCCTCCAAGGCTTAATGGGTGTACTGTTCACTGGGGCCCACCGCCAGTCAGGGCGGCAGTGCCTCATCGGGCAGTACTGCAAAGTTCGCTTCCCAGGCCGCTTTCCTGTGAATGTGAGTTTCTCCCTCCCTTTGCCTCTAGCCTCGGTGGGGGCTCTTCTTTAAAAGCGCGCGTTTCCAGGGACATTTAGATTGTTGTATCTGGGCTGTCGCGTCTGAGCCTCGCTCGTGTAGCTTGGTTCCGGAAAGTGTCGTGACGGTTCACACCATCGCTGAATTAGAGGGTCAGTACTCTACCGGTTGGCTTTGCCATTTTTGGCGACAGTGTCCTCATTGTCCGGGCCGTCGAACCATTGACTTTTGGGACTGTTCGTGCGATCGTCGTGAGCGGGCTGAGAAATTCTCCTTATTTGTTGTTCGAGAGTACCAGGCTCCGGAGTGACAGGAGTGACATGGGAGTCAAGTATCGCGAAAGCACCGGTCGGATGTGTTTGAAAGGCGTAGTTCGGCGTATTGCCTGGGATTACAGTTCCAAGTGTAATCCTCTCCAAGTAAGTTGGCTTTCCTTTTTTTAAAAAAAAAGATATTTGGTGATTTGGGGTCAACACAGTGTCTTGTTTAGGTGTGCGAACCGTGCTTGAAGTGGGCCACAAGTTTGCCAGGCCCTTGCCGAGTCTTCCGGGCTTTAGACCTCCTGCTTCACGAGCCTGCTACGGCCAGCAAACCCCTTCCTCGCTGCGCGTTTTGGGGTCAACATGAGTCCTGCCGCGGTCGCCGTCTCCTGGAGCTATCACCTTGCGATTGCGACCGGATCCAACTCCTCGAGTATCATTCTCCCAACCTGGCCGTCGACGGACTCGGCGGTCCCGACTCCTGCTGGGGCTTGCCGCCCGCACGTCCTGAGTGAGAATACTTTGAGCCCGAACCGTAATTATTATTTTTTTATTTTTTTTATTATTAATCATTAATTGTTATTAATTATTTTATTATTAATTTGTCCAATGTCTCATTTGCCATTTGCTAAGTAGGTTGGCAGCTCGCACAGTGGCGTTGCCTAGCAGCACCCCGCTGTTGTGGAACTTGAGCCCGAGCGCCTGGCGTCCTACTCTGAACGACTTCGGCGACTTTTCCTGCTCGAACGCCCCTGGCCTGCGATACGCGTTCGCCTCTTGTCTTTTCTGCGCTCTATCCTTGGTCTTCGGTGTTCTTACTGATCTTTCCTTCTTCTTTTCTTCTCTGCTATCGTTGTCTTTCTGTCTTGGTTCCTGGTCTTCCCTTTTCTGTTGCTGTCCGTCTCCTCTCGGTCTTTCTTTCTTTGTTGTCTCCCGTCTCTTCCTGGTCTTTTCTTTTTCGTCTTGTCTGCCTGTTCTAATGATCCCAACGTCCAACCCCTGCTCGTCTCCGTGTACGTCGGGGCGACAATGCCTCGTGGGACAGCTGGCCTGGTTACAAATTCCTGATACGAATCTGTTTTTTTCGGTAAGTGAATTGGCCTGACGATCGTGGACGTGATTAAGTGGGGTTGGTGTTTCCGTACTGTACATATCCAGATGTGTCGCGGGTGCGTGGAGTGGGCGAAAGCCTTTTTCAAGAAAGGTGACCCCCTTAAAAGAGATTTAATCGAGCTGGAAGACTTGGGCTGCCATCGATATGCGGAGGCCGCCCAGCTCTGGGTGGATAACTGCAACTGCGTGTCTGCTTGGTCTACCCCCGGCAAATGCCCGTACTGGGGGCGGAACCGGTCCTGTTACGGTTTTATCTTGAAGCTCGAGGACTGTGACTGTCCTGACCGGCAAGACGCCGAAGAAAACAGTGACTGGCGGTCAGAAAGTCCCATGGACGGGGTTCCGACACCGGAGGCCCTGAAACTCTTCTTGCAGTCTCCCCTCTTGTGGAAATGCTGCATTTTTGAGTGACAGAGGTTGGCCCAACTCTCGTGGTTAGGGTGACGACGGTTCGTGGGAATCGAGTCAATTGGTGTTTTGTGATTTCAGCCTCCAGTCGTCGATCCTCATCTCCCACAGCTTCCAGACGTCGATTCACATGCCCCTGCCTTTTGCGTGGTTGGCGAGCTCATCAAAATTGGTCCGAGTAATTCCTCCGCCTGCAAAGTGGTACAACTCTGTTTCTAGATGTGCCGCCCCTGTTCCGTCTCCGCGAATAAGTTCTTCCCTGAGCTGGGGTTGGTCGACCGGGAAGTGGTGAACTTTCACGAACCGGCCGAATTAGCGGAGGGCGCCCTGTGTAGAGTCGTGGGGGTCCATCACGTGTAGGAGCATGGTTTCGTTTGCCCCTTCGTGAGTGCCTCCTCGGCCTGCCAGGGCGACCTGCTGGGGCCGGAGCTCTGCAGCTGTCACCAGCGGGCCAGGCAGATCCGGCGCAGCAGCGAAACAGCCCGGCGGCGGATGGAGGCGGCGGCGGAGAGAAGAACAGGAAGACGACCTTAATTTGCTCTTGTCTTGAAAAATTTTGGCTCCGAAATTATGGTATTTGTTGGCATTCTATCGTTGGTGCTTTTGATGTTGTTTAAAATTGTTTGGTTATTGTATAGTCTGCACTTTTGATTTCTTGAGAGTGTTTAACTATTCTTCAACTCGCATTTTTTTGTGACTTCTTGATATTGTTCCGCTATTTTACAATTTGCACTTTTGCACCCTTGTCTTTCAAAACATTGCACTGTTGATTTCTCCTTGGGTGGAGTAACACATTAGTTTCTTAGTGCGCTACCATTATTGCGGCACCCCACTGTTGAATGTGCCTTAGTTGACATATCGTAGCTTTGCAGTAGTTTGGCAATAAAGATGTAGAACCTGGAGCGACTCATTTGTTTGTGTGGACGGATGGTGAGTGTTCCAGTTCAAACGACAAATGTTCCAAACGGTTCGACATTTCTCAACCTCGTCGAGCGAATTTCCTGTGTTGTTGCTGTGAACGTGCGTCCGTCTTTCTTCCTGAACGTAGGGTTAGCAACGTGAGGAAATTTTTCCCGGAGTTTAAATTCTCGCGGTTGTCGCGAAACGGTGATTTGAGTCGCGTAGTATGAGCAGCTCTCGCTCAGTTCCGTCATTCTGATTCGCGTAGTAACATTGCGGTGCTGTCGTACCGACGAGTTGTGTGAGTCAAGTTTTGCCTTGCGGGAACGAAATTTGTGAATTTTGAAGAAAGAGCGTACAAGGAATTAGAATGCTTCCTTTTCACGGCCTTGTCTTTGGACAGGTACTCGAGCGTTGTTGTATATTCCGTGTCCCTCGTCCTCGAAATCGCTCTCTGCCTAGCCTGGGTTACGTCGGAGTGTAGGTTATGTTGTCATGTAGTTGGGTGTATTTCAAAGCTCTCATTTCTTTAAGAGTTCCAGTTTAAACACTGTAAAATGGGTTTGAACACTGTATTTATTTTGCTATTTCATTTCGTCTCACATTTATCTCTTTATCGTTTTGCAATTTGGTATGTAACTAATTAGTAGGAGTTAGATTTATTAAATGTCACAGAAAATTTCCGTTACTAATATTTTTGTTTTATATATATATATTGTAGATTTCTGGCCTGCCTCGAGTCTTCTGGCTGTTATCCGTCCAGGATGTCGTTTGCGGGATCAAGAGTCTGCTGCGTCAAAGAAGGTGGGGCTGGGAACAACGACAGTAATTGCTGGAGTTCCATCGTCGCAGTGGTTTGTTGAAGGTTGGTGAGGGATGGATCCAGATTGCATGCCAGTGCTAATTGCTTGAGGCCTCGACGAGTTATGTTGGTACACTCAGACCGTACGTGGCCTCGTCCACTGCATCTCCAGCAGCGTCTTCTCTTTAATTTCAAAGGACCAGGTTTGGATGTGATAGCTTGAGGGACGTAAACAGGCGTATTCTCTGTTAGGTCCATAGGCTCTGGTACATATTCTTCACAGGCCTTCGCGAGGGTCCCGGGTCGGTCGCCGAGTCAACTTTAGGCATTCTTTAGGCATTTCTATGCTGCAATAATAATGCCCCACGCAGACTGTGAGAAGCCAAGCAGGATACGAATCAAACGCGAAAAGAATGCCATGTGTCGTCATAGCCGCACGCCCATTTTCGTCCCCTCCCTAGCTCTTTTACAGCTCTATCAACGCATTCTTTTAACATGCTATACGACTTCTTCTCTAGATTGTGACATCTTCCTATAACATTCTGGCCTGTGAGAAGAATGCGAACTGAAGGCAAAGGGAAGACCCTCAGGAGACGTCGAAACAATGCGAAAACGATGTGCCTTGAAGGCCACGTCAACCATCGTGCCCAGTATGAGAAATTGCGCGTTCTCATCACACTGGTGGTACCCCTCCCCCTCCCTTCCACGCCGCTGCTCGCCCAGCCCCGCGCAGCCCCCCCGCCCCGCGCAGCCTGGCCCCTCCAGGGACCGTCCACGAATTTGGGGATTTTTAATGAACCTGCTACCCAGCCTGGGAGCTCAAGGTTTGGTCTCCTTTGAGAGAAAAGGGGGAGGGGGGGGGGGGGCAGGAGAGTACAAAATACAGTGTAAACTCAGCTGGCAGAAAAAAAATTTTTCAATTTATTATTGTACAATTATTAGTTATACATTTCCATACAATTGAGCGGATCACAAAGGACCATTGTATTGTCCATGTTTATGTATACGCAGACGTTGACAATAGAAGATACAGGTACAATATTGAGAGTTTGCGATTCCGCACACTTCTTTACATACTTGAGGGAGGAAGGGGGATTACCCGTTTCAAAACAATCATTGGCATTATGCTGCAAAACAAAAGCAAAGAAATCACCCCTGCAATGGCAAGCTTTCTCACACTGACACATGGTCAACTTTACAAAGGTTTTAAGTGACCCATGTAACATTCTATTTTCAAATGTGTACCTTACATAATAGGAGCATGTCTTACTTTTTCTGTAGTTTTCAGATGTAATTAACATTCCATTCACTTTCACTCGATCAAATGTAAAGACACTCAAAAATTGAAACTGTTGCAAGGCATTTAACATCCACTCAGGCACGGTTGTGAGTTTCACGTAATTTCCTACGGTAAAATAATTTTCTTTGATGCATTCCATTATTTTTACCCTTTTCCCCTTCTTCAAAAGTGCAATGCAAAATTCTTTAGCTTCTCCTGCTTCCATACAGCGAACCATTTGAGGCAATTGAAGAAAGGAAAATAAGTTTGATACTATTTGAGACCCAACAAAGCGGGTGCCATGAATAAGACATAACAGTTTTCCATTAAAATCCTCAAATCTAAAACAGGATGTGCACCATAAAGGTCCCAATAATTTTACAACCAACCAAAGATGGGACACAAGATGCACATTAAAAGACATATTTCTCATTCCATACAACTCCTGAAAATCCTTTACAAATTGATTTAGCAATTCCTTTGAGTTGGCAACATCCTGATCAGAGATACTGTCTAGATTTAAACGTGAGACACCAGACACCAACAATTTAAAATTGTGAAAGTAAACCTGACCCATTATTCCACTTAAAGCGGGAAGTAGATAATAATACATCATGAGCATAAATTCATAAGCTTTCCACTTAGATAACTGAGAAAGAGAACGAGGCATACGCTTGACAAAATTAGGTGGGTTGATGGACAAAAGACGATTGTTAACTACATTCTCCACTTTATACAAAGAGAATTCTTCTTCCCTGTGTTTCTTACTGAACCACAACTCCAGTAATTGTTTCATAACACCTAAATAAAGACAATGCATGGCATCGATACTCGTTGACTCTATCATGGAGCTTACCATTAAGTGCAAAAATGATGTCCCTTTGATACCATTTGAATCAATGCGACTTGTTTTTGGACGACCAGCATTTGTGACAGCAGCAAGTACAGCGTCTTCTTCATACCCCATATCAGTCCTGAGAACATCTTCAGCATCATATGGGTGCACAAAAACATTTCCAGTTCTTTCTGACTTCTCTCCTTTGTTTAAACATTTTGGGCATGCAAAAAAGCCATTATGATATTTTTGGTTAAATAACAATGCCTTAGCAGGAGAGTCACATGTACCACACAACCAAACAGCTTTTACAATGATAGATTCTTTGTAACCAGCAGGCACCACATGAAACCCTTGCTTCAAATCTTCTACTTTAGGATATACATGTTTAAAAAAAATATTTGGGTTTGGCTTTCCTTGTCCAATAAAAATGGCAAACAGTAACAAATTTTCATGTTTGAATCTCTTATTAGGAGGCAGTTCATTCACAACACCAAAACACGGCCAAATTTGAAGATTGGATGATCCAAATGGTGAAGCTCCATCACCGTTCCACATTATGGATACATTTTGCTTATCTTTTAAGACTCCCTCATTTGCCTCCTTTTGATAAACTGACCCATCGTACAAGTCTTCATAATTGTTAGCGTTAATTTTTTGTCTATTAAATCTATATTCAATATCCTGAAGGAAGCCTGGGCGGGTATATAACTGAGCCAGCTGATCTTTTATAGACAAAGTTATCACTTGGTCAACACTGTGTTTTAAATTTCTGCATGTTGGACATATGTCAGTTAAACAAGTCAACTCACGGTGACACTTATTACAATAAAAATGGGACTCAAATGGTGTTTTTACATTTTCAAAATACCGCAGCAACTCTGAATATGATTGACAGCAATAATTAGGTTTTGGACAATGTAGATCAATTAATTTTAAGAGTTTAACAAAACCAACACCACTTAAATTTTCTGACTGAGCAAAGGACAAGATAGAAATGAAACTTTCCAGAATTGTGATTGGAGCACCAGTATACAGTTTGTTGGTTACCGCAGGAAGAGTGCCAGGGTCAAATGAATTATCAGTTGGTGTGTCAGCAAGCTCATCCATGTCCGACTCACTGTCCGAAATCTCAGGTGAGGTGGTGGCAAAGCATTGATTTTCATCTCCATCATAGTCACTTCCTTCACGATCATGAATGTCAGATGTTACAAGTTCTACACCTAGAAAAAGAAAATATAAAGAATATAAAACAACAAAAATGATAATGACCACACTTCAGGGCAAATTCAAAAATCCACTTACTAATTTTCTGGAATTCTGCATTTAATGCTGAAAAAGGTTGCATCACATCATGCTGAAGCTCTCCACAAAAATCTGCTTTTGTAAAGGAAAACAAAAAAAAAATAGACTTAACTGTAATTATAAAAATTGTCCACTGTTTGAGAACTATCACTCGCAATAGATTTGACCCGTAGATACTCCATGTCCATTGTCCATTGTCCATGGAGTATCTACGGGTCAATTCTTTTGAGAGTGATAGTACATATCTAAGATATCTTACCAGGTTGCAAAGAGGGATTAGCATCAGCGGGTATATTGCTTAAAGACAATGTAGGTATATTTCCAGAACCAACTAGCATTCCAAGAGAAGTATGACTTTGTGACTCTGCACCACTCATGAATACTCCTAAAATGAAAAACACAAATTCATCCAAAAATATTCTTATAACAAAATGTACAGAAAGCCATTCAAAGGATGTAAATGTGTACCTGGAGAAGGCTCCGACAACTGCAAAGCTACTTGAGTGGGTGCATTGGATCCAGTGAGATTAGCAGTCAGAATGTTCGGAACTGCAACACACAACACAAATTCAAAATAGTAATTTAAACAAACAAAAAAAAAATCAAATTGCTTTTTAGTAGAATTTTAACTCTCGTAATTTAATTTTTCCCCAGTATATGAATACTAGTAAGACGGCAACTATTGTAAATTTACACTAAGCACCTGCACTCAATGAGATGGGAGTTGCACTGTCAGTGTTAAGTCCACAAGGGAGAGAAACTGGGAGGCCACTTGTCACTGCTTCTGCAACTGGCTTCCCATGAAGTACGCCAACTTCCAAAGGAGTGCTTGAGGTACTTCCAGGATAAAGTTTAAGTTCAGGTGGTATCGTTGGGCTTAGAGGCAGCTCTTCACAAGCATCAAGAACGATGCCAAGTTCCAACTCAGGAGTATCGCTATCACTGTCACTGCAAGAAAAAATTTCACATAATGAACATTAAGTAATGAGAGAGAGAACAATAACAGCCTGGAAATTGTGAGGTTAACCTAAACAGCATACCTCGACGACGTTGAATGACGTGTTCTCTTCTGAGGCTGTGACGCCATTTTTCAGAGTAATAGAAACCCTTGCACAGACTGGGATTCCAAGCCAAGGCTCGCAACTAATTTCTTGATGCTTAGAACGTTAGGTTGAACAACACTAATTGCACCTTAATTTTGGAGTACTGCCTCCGTCCCATCCGCTACCGCCTGCCACTGCCGCACGGCCGGCCGGCCACTCCACGCGCTCGCACTGTAAACAAAGGTCTCTTCTGTTGCCAACAATACGGAGCCACAGGCTGCTAGTTTGCACGGCCGGAAAGTTTACTGTTGTCGCGCCCAAGTTAAAACTGAAAAGAAACTTGTTTGGACGAATACCGATTCGACGATTTTTTTCGGACAGCTTCTAATTCAAGGAAGGTCAGTTACTTTCCTATTTAATGTGTGTGGTTGGCCATACAACCTTTAGGTCAATCTCGCTCTCACTCCACTCTAGGACTCTAACTCCACCGACCCACAACACTGTCAGATCGGGTATCCAGAGAAAATTGAAATTCGTGTGTCGTCTTTCCAGCATAGCAGCAATGGCATTACGCGAAAAGTATGTGTTGGTGTTTTGGCTGTCGGAGCCGAGGTCGGCGGATATTGTCTTGAAAACCGACGTCCTGCCGGATCCGAAATTCCTACTTTTGCTGCCACGGCAAAAGAGGCAGGTGATGTGGGGACGCGAGGAGCACCCCGCACGCATCATCATGACAGGTGAGTTTTTCGTAGCTCTATGGTGGTAATGTGCGCGCATCGTAACTTGGTGTAGGCAACGAACATGCCATGCCGTCTGGTTCCGAGAGTCCTTTTTTCGCGCTGTCTCTCTCGCACTCATGAAGCGTCCCCTGTACGTGCGAGAGAGACAGCGACGGAGAGGACTTTCGGAATCAGTCTGCAGCACACTGATTCCGAGGAGTGCTTTCGTCGCTCTGTCTCTCTCGCACTCATGGAGGGTCCCCTGTACCACCGTGTGCAAAAGAATCCGACCGTCGCTACCCCGCGCGCAAGGGCCATCCATAAGGCTAGCGTTGTAAATCTCTGGCGCGCGGGGTAGTGACGTTTCGAACCTCGGTCTCTCTCGCACCGCACCGGGACTACGGGACACCCCATGATGAGTGCGACAAAGACAGAAGCGACAAACAATTTTATCTGCTTTGTAATTTTCAAAATTTTCCCCGTTTCAGGAACCAAGAAAGACCTGTTAAAAGTGCGAGTCTCCCGTGACGGAGAGATCATCGTGGAAGCTGGCCCGGGCACACTTGTCGTCACAACAAGGAAGAGGGCACTAGCAGAGCTAGAGTCCAGGGCACGCAAACATTTGCTCGACGTAGAGGATGAATTGGATCAGCTTGTCCTGGTCTCAGCCGGTGAGTTGCATTGTTTGTTTTAACAACCCTTTGTTTTCAATTTCCGGTACTGAAAAAAATCCTGTTTTCTGTGCTGTTAGGAAGGGCACCACAGCCACCCCGTCCAGCAGCGCCATTAGGTTTACATGAGCAGCTGCTGCAAGTCCCTGCCCTGCAGGACCACACTGGGGACAACGATTGGGTGAGTGTTAAAAAAGTTAGTCCAGTAAAAAACTCATAAAAGTTTTAGAAAAATTGATAAGATTTTTAATTACTGTATTTTTTTCATTCTCAGGTCCAGTTGGGTGGTGGGGCGTGGATTTTGAAGGCCAGGTTGCACTGCATCTACAAGAAAATGAAGAAGTGCCCAGTGAAGCTATATAGAGCCCTTCTTTTGGAGTTTATAACTGAGAAGTTGGTGAACTCTGGAAAGCTGAGCCTCTCTGGAAAACAAGGGACAGTGAAAGTACCCCAGGTGTTAGCAGATACAGCCTTAGGTAATAAAAAGAAAATTGCTTTCAAATCGAATCATTTGTTTCTTTTGTAATGATCAGTATTGATTGAATCTTATTCTAAATTTTCAGCTTATACGTCTGCCAATGTGAAAGGTGACTTCAATGTGGGTCGAACCGCTACAAATTTCTTTGGTGCGGCGAGGAGTAAAGCAGCCACTCAGAGACAGATGAACCCAGAACAGAGACAAGTGCAGATGAACCAAGTGCCTGTCCAACAGGCACACCTAGTGCCTGTCCAACAGGCACGTCAGGTCCCAGATGCAGGCTTGCAGCCCCAAGAGCATGGCATGACTTTGCATGCAGCCATTTATAATGCCCAGGAAGTCTTGAACGCTATCTAAAGCACCTTGTATTTTTTGTTTCACTTTTAAATTGATCTAATGGTGAGGGTGCTTTATCCAAGTCAATGTTTTATTGTTCTAATCTCCTTGGCGATCAATGACTTCCAGAGCAATTTTTATTTATTTTATTTGTTTACTTGCACAAGCCATTCGAGTCAATTATTTTCTTAATGAAATGCTGAGAAAATATTTTTCAAGGTTGAGTATTGAGCATTATGTTAGGCACAATATCTTCTTTGTTCCAAGGGAATTAACAGTGAGGTTGATTTGCACCCAAAAATCTTGTTTTTGCTCGTTTTGCCTTAAAAAGTGTTGTTGATTTGTTTTATTTAATTAAGTGCACGAGGCATTTGTCATTTGTTTTTGTTTAATAAGAAACTATTATTCACTGTTGACTAACGTGCGAATTGTGATCCGCTCAATTGTATGGTTGTACAATAATAAATTGAAATATTTTTTTTTCTGCCAGCTGAGTTTACACTGTATTTTGTACTCTCCTGCCCCCCCCCTCCCCCTTTTCTCTCAAAGGAGACCAAACCTTGAGCTCCCAGGCTGGGTAGCAGGTTCATTAAAAATCCCCAAATTCGTGGACGGTCCCTGGAGGGGCCAGGCTGCGCGGGGCGGGGGGGCTGCGCGGGGCTGGGCGAGCAGCGGCGTGGAAGGGAGGGGGAGGGGTACCACCAGTGTGATGAGAACGCGCAATTTCTCATACTGGGCACGATGGTTGACGTGGCCTTCAAGGCACATCGTTTTCGCATTGTTTCGACGTCTCCTGAGGGTCTTCCCTTTGCCTTCAGTTCGCATTCTTCTCACAGGCCAGAATGTTATAGGAAGATGTCACAATCTAGAGAAGAAGTCGTATAGCATGTTAAAAGAATGCGTTGATAGAGCTGTAAAAGAGCTAGGGAGGGGACGAAAATGGGCGTGCGGCTATGACGACACATGGCATTCTTTTCGCGTTTGATTCGTATCCTGCTTGGCTTCTCACAGTCTGCGTGGGGCATTATTATTGCAGCATAGAAATGCCTAAAGAATGCCTAAAGTTGACTCGGCGACCGACCCGGGGTGTGTTCGGAGGCAGGTTTCTGCGCGAACTGTTGCATGATGTCGTCTATGGGAGGGGGGGTAGGAATTTTCAAAACCTCTTCGGATATCTGTTGTAGGCCCTCCAGAGCCCTGGAAATATTGTTGACTTCTAACTGTAGGTCTTCTTGTTGTAGGAGGAGTGTTTCTTCATCGGCCTCTGAAACCTCCATAGCTGCGGGCCCTTGCAGTAGGATGTCCTCCTGTTCCTGCTCCGTTGGCGTCAAGTAATTGGAAGACATCGCTGCGCGGCGTCTGGCCGCCTCGGCGTCCCGTTGTCGCCGCCGCTCCGTAGTGAGTGCGCTTTCACTGCCGCGTTCCAGGGTGAGTGGAACTCGCTTCCGTTTTTCTCGTGGCTGTTGTTCAGAAATGCAAAACCACTGTGGTCTCATAATCGCGTTCTTTTATTTTTGTTTAGGAATTCATTGCACTGCTTCGTACCTTCAAGGCGCTTGACGGTGGTGGTCTCCTGTCACCGAGGGGAGCGTCGTATGTCTTCGGAGGCGGTGCTATCGGCTCGGCCAGTGGCGTTGAGTTGCTGGTAACGCCGGTGGACTCCGGCCCCATTGTACACGTCCTCTTGGGAATGCGATAACGGGCCAAATACTCGGTCATGGTTAGTTTCTTGACGAAACTCATGACTAAGGGCCTAGCCTTGCAATTGGGTTGCTGTGGTGCCCACCGCCTGTGTTGGCTAGCCCCTCATTGTTACAACGAGTACTGTGCTTTCTTTTGTTTTTGTTTTTCTTCATCCTTGCTGAACTTCAGATGTGGGTCCGAGTCTTCCGCATCCATCCAGTTGAGCCAGGCTCCAATTGGGTCTCCTGCAGCTGGATATGGCGCCAACCGGTCCATGTGAACGATTTGCACATCGTCCGGTCGACGGTCATTCTGGATCCGAGCGTCACAATCGTTAATGATGGTGAGTACTGTGTAGGGCCCCGACCACGGTATATGGAGTGCCCTTAAAGCCTCATTTAGTAAAAAAATTTATAGAAAGATTTAAAAAAAAACAAAAACAAAAAAATTTTTGAATGTTGTTGGACAGCGCTTATCCAAAACAAAAAACAATAATATTGAAAACATACATCAACAAATATAACACAAAGCTGTGATCATTGATAAATCCCTTCTTGTTGCTGAGATTCAGTCCTCATCATACCTTTTGACTTAAAATTAACCGACCTCTTCTTTTGACTGCAGCTAATTTTTCCTTTAATTCTTCATTCTCCTGCAAACCATACCGTCGGAATTTTCCATGAAAATCAGAAACATAAATTTACAACAATGAAACACCTCGCTTGATAGCGCTAATCGAAATATGATTCAAAAGGAAAAAAAAAAGGAAAATTCTCGAAAGGTCCCTTCCTGTATCATCAAGCGAACAATAAATCGTCTATGTTAAACAGAAATGACAAAAATATGACGATTTTTGTCAATAGCAACGACCCTAACAACTTTATACAAGCAGAACCACGGGAAGTTTATAAATTTCTGGCCAAACCTCGTTTAGTTAAATGCAAACCGCGGCATTTCTGACAGTGGAAGCTTGTAGCATCCCACGTGGTCACTTTTCACTTCAACTGCGTCTCTGCCTATCGCGTGAACGTCACCGGATATTGCGCTGTGGAACGCACCGTTTACATTTAACACTTCGTGCAGATTTTGTTAAACTGACTCTTGTTTTTCTCTTTGTTTGAGGGATGAGTCCCTATCCCCGCTAGCCTCTCAGCCCCCTCCGCCTGCCCGCGCGGCTGCAGCAGAGTTCCGCGTCTGGCCCGGCCGGCGGGCACCCCCGGCACACCTGCCTCAACAATGTCAACTATCGCCGGGCTGTGGCTGCTAGGCGCTGCTCCAGCCATGACAAGGGCTTCCCCAAGGCGGTATTGGAAGGAATCCATCGCAACATGAAAACGTGTGGGGCCAATTGTCCGATCTGTTTCATCGGACGTTCGGTTTGGCGGTTGGGCAGGCCTTGCCCGGCCACAGATTCCACACAGCATCCAGGCAGTTGTAATGGTTCTTGCAACTTCCCTTCCGGTAAGCCCAGTAAAGATTAAGAGTATCAACCTCAGATGACTTTGAAAAGAAAAAAAATATAAAGAGGTGGCCCTCTTTATATTTCTTTTTCCAGAACTATCCCCTGTTGTTATACTGACAGATTGCATGCACAAGAGAAAGGTAAACATGAATGACAAGATCCCTGACAGATTGGCAAGCCAAAGGGCCTCCAAGACTGCAGCAACCAAGAGAAAGGGAGGGCCCTCTCCTTTTATCCCTTGTTTACTTAGTTGAAAAAACGAAGCTCCAATCCAAGGCACCACTTCTCAACAGGTTGGACATGGCGCATAATTCAAAATGATGGTTTGTCGTGTGATGGCTTTGCTCTCTCAGGGCATTTCGGAACCCAATGTAACACCTCTCCTCTTGAATACCAAGAGAGTAATCAAAACCATCGAGACTTTCAGAACGAGAGGAAACAATACACTCCCGATCAGGGGCAAGGTAATGCTGGGATATTTCATCTGTTTCTTGAGGGTCCTCAAAGAAATATATATTCTCGATGTGCCTGGGGCTGCCAAGGCCAGAAAAATTCTCCAGGACTACAAGGTCAAAAAATACCAACAATTTGCACTTCAATAGGGGCCTCTAGATAAATCCACATCGCAGGTCAGAAAGGAAGTCGTCCACGACCACAAGGAAAGTTTTCACGGACATCTTGCATAGGTAATATTAAAAACAACGATTCTTACAAGTTTTGAAGGCTGTCATTTAAGTGAATCACCTTTTTGAATGACTAATACAGTTTTTTTTTGTCATGGCTTTCAGTTGGAAATGGACATAAGTCAAGTGAAGAAGCCAATAAGAGTCGTCAAGTACACCAACCTTAGAAAAGAATGGGACTGTGTGGTCGGGTTTCTGGCTATGTGGTTTCAAGAGGAGGTTGGATTTTTCTTTTTCTTATCTTTCCTAACATTATGTCTCGTAAGTTTACAATAGCTAATTTGAAATAGTCCTCCTAGTCCACATCAATGCAAGAGTCGAAACCGATAAAGATGAAGTTTAAGAAGAAACCAAAGAAAGGAAGATATCAGGAAAGTGAGAGGGACACAGAAACTATAGAAACTGTAAGAAACTACAAACATTTCTTAAAGTAGATCAGTGGAACGATGTTTAACAGTTTTAATTTTTTTTTAAGGCTGTGTACCAACATGGGTCTCTGGTTTGAGTGGTGATGTTATACCTTTGGACAGTGATCCACCACAACATACTAAATCGGACACACAGTCAATGGGACAGAAACAGACTGGTCTCAGAGAGTCTGGAAACAGTCTGTCTGTTCCATTATTTCAGACTCTACGTCTTTCACTATCCCTTCGTTTCTCCACTCTCCACCCCTCCGTCCGCCGTAGCCTCCGAGAAAACAGGTCTGTTTGTCACACCTAGCAGACTGTCTGTCCCATTGTTACAGACTCCACTTCGCCCATAATCGTTTCGTTCCTGTGCCCCTCGTCCTCCTGTCCCTCCATCCCTCCCTACCTCTATTCCCCCGTCCCTCAGTGCAGTCTGACAAACTACAGACGAACACCAAAGAAAGAAGCACCAGGGAGGGCTAGTGGGTGCCACGCCATGTTGCCATAGTTCCTCCTGGAAGAGGCGGAACGTCCGTTGCAGTTCAAACTGCAAGTTCCAAATGTGAGGTCCCTGAAACGTTCCCACCCACCCGTTGTCGATACGGTGTTGAACTCCTGCATCTTGCCAAAATGTCGAAGTTGTATTGTTTCTGTCGACGAAAGTCTGATGAGGGGTCTGTATGATGAGATATATTTCTGAGATATTTCACAATATCCTTGAGTGCGACCATGGGTGCTCACACAAGTTTGGGTCGTCGTCTCTCCTTCTTGCAGATGTATGATATTTTGAGAGCTATGTAATGAGTGGTTCCATTTTGAATGCGTTGGTGTAGTCGAAACTAATGTTCCAAGTAAGTTAGAGTTGTATTAACCTCCTTCTAATACGTCCTATTTGTTTTGACACCAATCTTTGTCATTTTTAGAAGGGGCATGGTATTGTGATTGGTGAGAACGAAACAGAAAGGTTAGTATAAATGTATGTATGTTTAATTTAAAAGCAAATCACAATTAATTTAATTTCTATTTTTAGGTTAAAACTACACTTATCAAGACATTCCTCGACGAGTTGGTCAAAGTAAAAGCAGATCTTACCAAGAAATTTAACGAAGAAGGGGCAAAAGTGAGAACAGAGTTTAGTCAACAGGTTTGTGTTCATACAGTAGTTTTCTGTATGATATGATATTGAATTCTCAGAATTTTATGTTATTCTGTTATTACTGTGGGCACTTGCAACAGGTGACCGTGTTGCTCGATGAGAAAAAAGATCTGATTAACCAAAATGAAGACAGAGAATGCCTTCTGCTGCAACTAAAGAACAAGGAAACTGCAATGGTGACATTAGTGGTGGGTTATTCTAGCTTTGTTTGCTGTAATTTGTTTCTCACAGCAACTATCAGTGTATGGTTGCGTTTACTTATTCCTGACTTTTTCTGATCAGCAACACAACAATGAACTTCTTAAACAAATATGTACGTTGAAACAAGACTTCAGTCAGGAAAAGCATCAGTTACAGATAGCTCTGGAAATTTTAAATAAGGTAAATGTTGTCCCAACAACTTTAGGTGTCCAATTTTCTTTTACTCATACCGTCCACTTTTGTGCATGTTATTGTTGAATGTTGTATGCAGGAGTATGAATCAGCAAAAATTGAGTTAGCTGCAGCTTCATTAAAGTTTGAAGATGAACAAAGAGACATTTTCCAGGAATTACAGTCAAAGGAAACAAACATGTTGGCATTAGAGGTGAGTATACTCACAGTCCAAACCATGAGTCCAATATAACAGTATTGTCCAGTATTGAAAAGGTACCTTTTTGGCAAAGAAGTCAGACTTGAAAATTGCTTGAGTCATACTTAATATTTATTACTTTTCACCTCAAATTTTATTTGAAGTTTGTTCTTTATCAGTTTGCACTGAACTGATTATCTTTTGAAAGATGAAATCCTAGCTTGATTTCTTTGTTTAAAATTACTCTATCATAATTTGAAATAACCCTGAGTATGTTTCAAGTTGGAAAAAACTTCTCTAACAATGCTGGAGTCAAGGGTATTAATTGTTTCTTTTTTAAAACCAAACAGAAAGAAAAACATGACCTTCAGCATCAGTTGTCCCAATTAGAGCAAGACCTCAATCAGAAAAAGCAAAGGCAGCTACAGCAGGACAGAGATCTGGAAGTATTAGGTAAGGTATTGTGTACTGAATTGTTATGATTTAATCTGTTATACTTCTGCTTTTGAAGCTGTGTATGGTTTGCAGGAGCCAAGGCCAGAAAAATTCTCCAGGACTATAAGGACAAAAAATACCAACAATTTGCACTTAAATAGGGGCCTCTAGATAAATCCAAATCGCAGGTCAGAAAGGAAGTCGTCCACGACCACAAGTAAAGTTTTCAGAGACATCTTGCATAAGTTATATTAAAAACAACGATTCTTCCAAGTTTTGAAGGCTGTCATTTAAGTGAATCACCTTTTTGAATGACTAATACAGTTTTTTTGTCATTGCTTTCAGTTGGAAATGGACATGAGTCAAGTGAAGAAGCCAATAAGAGTCGTCAAGTACACCAACCTTACAAAAGAATGGGACCATGTGGTCGGGTTTCTGGATATGTGGTTTCAAGAGGAGGTTGGATTTTTCTTTTTCTTTTCTTTCCTAACATGATGTCTCGTAAGTTTACAATAGCTAATTTGAAATAGTCCTCCTAGTCCACATCAATGCAAGAGTAGAAACCGATAAAGATGAAGTTTAAGAAGAAACCAAAGAAAGGAAGTTATCAGAAAAGCGAGAGGGGCACAGAAACTATAGAAACTGTAAGAAACTACAAACACTCCACAAGTTGCGCTAACCCCAACAATCCTCGCAAGTGACAAAATCGAAGTGGCTACCACATCGGTCTTATAATTTAGCCATGTCATAGCATCTCATAATTACTGAGACATACGTCTTCTGAACAGGTTTGAGTGTTCTGAGACGCCCACAAAAATTAATGGGAAAAAAAAGTCATTTCAATTTTTTTAGGGGTCCGGAAGGAAACCCCTTTTTGTTTCGATTTTCAGACTGAGTTTTGTACCCACCCGTACGCACGTGACTATTGCCAGAATATTAACTGTGTTAAAAACTAAAAAAAAAAAAAAAATTTTAAGGAAACCTACCGTCGGAATTTTCCATAAAAATCAGAAACATAAATTTACAACAAAGAAACACCTCGCTTGATAGCGCCAATCGAAATATGATTCAAAAGAAAAAAAAGGAAAATTCTCGAAAGGTCCTTTCCTATATCATCAAATAAACAATAAATCGTCTATGTTAAACAGAAATGACAAGAATATGACGATTTTTGTCAATAGCAACGACCCTAACAACTTTATACAAGCAGAACCACGGGAAGTTTATAAATTTCTGGCCAAACCTCGTTTAGTTAAATGCAAACCGCGGCATTTCTGACAGTGGAAGCTTGTAGCATCCCACGTGGTCACTTTTCACTTCAACTGCGTCTCTGCCTATCGCGTGAACGTCACCTGATATTGCGCTGTGGAACGCACCGTTTACGTTTACCACTTCGTGGGGATTTTGTTTAACTGACTCTTGGTTTTCTCTTTGTTTGAGGGATGAGTCCCTATCCCCGCTAGCCTCTCAGCCCCCTCCACCTGCCCGCGCGGCTGCAGCGAAGGTCCGCGTCTAGCGCGGCCGGCAGGCACCCCCGGCACACCTGCCTCAACAATGTCAACTATCGCCGGGCTGTGGCTGCTAGGCTCTGCTCCAGCCATGACAAGGGCTTCCCCAAGGCGGTATTGGAAGGAATCCATCGCAACATAAAAACGTGTGTCGCCAATTGTCCGATCTGTTTCATCGGACGTTCGGTTTGGCGGTTGGGCAGGCCTTGCCCAGCCATAGATTTTACACAGCATCCAGGCAGTTGTAATGGTTCTTGCAACTTCCCTTCCGGTAAGCCCAGTAAAGATTAAGAGTATCAACCTCAGATGACTTTGAAAAGAAAAAAAAATATGAAGAGGTGGCTCTCTTCATATTTCTTTTTCCAGAATCATCCCCTTCAAAAAAAAGGTGATTTTAATAGTACTTATGCAAGATGTCCCTGAAAACTTTCCTTGTGGTCGTGGACGACTTCCTTTCTGACCTGCGATGTGGATTTATCTAGAGGCCCCTATTTCAGTGCAAATTGTTGGTATTTTCTTCTGGAGCAGAGCCTAGCAGCCACAGCCCGGCGATAGTTGACATTGTTGAGGCAGGTGTGCCGGGGGTGCCTGCCGGCCGCGCTAGACGCGGACCTTCGCTGCAGCCGCGCGGGCAGGTGGAGGGGGCTGAGAGGCTAGCGGGGATAGGGACTCATCCCTCAAACAAAGAGAAAACCAAGAGTCAGTTTAACAAAATCTGCACGAAGTGGTAAACGTAAACGGTGCGTTCCACAGCGCAATATCCGGTGACGTTCACGCGATAGGCAGAGACGCAGTTGAAGTGAAAAGTGACCACGTGGGATGCTACAAGCTTCCACTGTCAGAAATGCCGCGGTTTGCATTTAACTAAACGAGGTTTGGCCAGAAATTTATAAACTTCCCGTGGTTCTGCTTGTATTAAGTTGTTAGGGTCGTTGCTATGGACAAAAATCGTCATATTTTTGTCATTTCTGTTTAACATAGGCGATTTATTGTTCATTTGATGGTATAGGAAGGGACCTTTCGAGAATTTTCCTATTTTTTTTTCTTTTTAATCATATTTTGATTGGCGCTATCAAGCGAGGTGTTTTAGTGTTGCAAATTTATGTTTTTGATTTTTATGGAAAATTTCGACGGTAGGTTTCCTTAAAATAAATTTTTTTTTTAGTTTTTAACACAGCAAAAATTCTGGTAATAGTCACGTGCGTACGGGTGGGTACAAAACTCAGTCTGAAAATCGAAACAAAAAGGGGTTTCCTTCCGGACCCCGAAAAAAATTGGAATGATTTTTTTTTCCCATTAATTTTTGTGGACGTCTCAGAACACTCAAACCTGTTCAGAAGACGTATGTCTCAGTAATTATGAGATGCTATGACATGGCTAAATAATAAGACCGATGTGGTAGCCACTTCGATTTTGTGTCAGTTGCGAGGATTGTTGGGGTTAGCGCAACTTGTGGAGTGTTTGTAGTTTCCTACAGTTTCTATAGTTTCTGTGCCCCTCTCGCTTTTCTGATATCTTCCTTTCTTTGGTTTCTTCTTAAACTTTATCTTTATCGGTTTCGACTCTTGCATTGATGTGGACTAGGAGGACTATTTAAAATAAGCTATTGTAAACTTACGAGACATAATGTTAGGAAAGATAAGAAAAAGAAAAATCCAACCTCCTCTTGAAACCACATAGCCAGAAACCCGACCACACGGTCCCATTCTTTTGAAAGGTTGGTGTACTTGACGACTCTTATTGGCTTCTTCACTTGACTCATGTCCATTTCCAACTGAAAGCAATGACAAAAAAAACTGTATTAGTCATTCAAAAGGTGATTCATTTAAATGACAGCCTTCAAAACTTGGAAGAATCGTTGTTTTTAATATTACTAATGCAAGATGTCCCTGAAAACTTTCCTTGTGGTCGTGGACGACTTCCTTCCTGACCTGCGATGTGGATTTATCTAGAGGCCCCTATTTAAGTGCAAATTGTTGGTATTTTTTGTCCTTGTAGTCCTGGAGAATTTTTCTGGCCTTGGCTGCCCCAGGCACTTTGAGATTATCTATTTCTTTGAGGACCCTTAAGAAACAGATGAAATATCCCAGCATTGCCTTGCCCCTAATCGGGAGTGTATTGTTTCCTCTCGTTCTGAAAGTCTCGATGGTTTTGATTACTCTCTTGGTATTCAAGAGGAGAGGTGTGACATTGGGTTCCGAAATGCCCTGAGAGAGCAAAGCCATCACACGACAAACCATCGTTTTTTAATCATGCGCCATATCCAACCTGTCGAGAAGTGGTGCCTTGGATTGGAGCTTCGTTTTTTTAACTAAATAAAAAAGGGATAAAAGGAGAAGGCCCTCCTTTCTCTTGGCTGCTGCAGTCATGGAGGCCCTTTGGCTGGCCAATCTATCAGGGATCTTGTCATTCATGTTTACCTTTCTCACGTGCATGCAATCTGTCAGTATAACAACAGGGGATGATTCCGGAAAAAGAAGTACTAGTTTCAGTTGAAGACTGGTCGGCTGAGCCTTAAGGCACTTACGGGCGTATATTGACCTCTTATGTGTCCTGGTAATTTAGTTTAAACAAAAAAAAACACACTTATTTTATACTGAAGGCAGACGAATCTCTGACTTTGAGTGGCAGAACCGCGCTGAAATTAAAATGCGGCTGCAGCGGTGGCCGGGATTTTTTTTGTTCTCAATTTTTTTCTTGCTATATTTTTTTGGTAATTTTCCTTTTCTTTCTATTTTTTTTTTTATTTCACTCTGATTCCCACTTTGTTTATTATTGTTGGATAAAAAATAAGTCGTTAAACATATCAAATCTGATTACTACTGAAACCCCTTCCTGCACAGCAATGCGCAAGGTGTTCTACTCATTTTTCATAAAAGTGAAACCATTGAGTCTATGTTTTGAGAATAATTTAATTGTTACAAATTGATTATGCAAATAAGAAAAAAAACCTCTTAATACCTGAAATTGAGAGATCGTTTAGAGACAGACTTCTGCATATTACCAATTGGTTCAGTAACAAGAATTGTTCACAGTCGTCTTTCGCTCTCCTAAGTCAGAGACATGAATCTTAGCTTCCAAGTGCAAATAAAACGTTGTCGTCCGCCACATTGTGACACATGTAAACATAACTCGAAACATCATGTGGAGATGAAACCCTATCTACCAAAATCGGTCGGTGACAATTAAAAATAGCACACAACTTAAAGACGGAACGTGACGATGAATCTTAAGTCACATAAAATTTTCCCACCCAAGTTTCAGTCACTTGAACGTACCCAAAGACGGCCAACAAAACATCGAGTCAAGGAACGGAATCTTAAATGACCATTCTTTTTCAATGAATCAGAAATGGTTAATAGACAAGTCGTCAGCAACCACACGGCCAGGGTTGCAACGGAAAGTTGTCAACGTTGGTCGTGTGGTCGCTGGAGGTCTTTGTCTTAGCCAATGAAAAACCATAAAAGAACATGTCAAAGACAACTCGCCCCATTCTAGGTTATCGCATTGTGCCAAACGTCATTGGTAAGTTTAAGTGCAGGGTTGTTAACATTACTTTAACGGGCAACGGCGTTACCGGTAACGCGTTGATCGTTAATAAACGTTAACGTCAACGCGCTAAAAGTTGGACACATGCCTTAACGGTAACGCGTTAAGTTAATGACGGCGGTTAGCGGGTAACGCGTTAAATTCAAATTATTATTTGGCAGGTTTTAACAGGCTTTGAACCCAACTTGGGCGGCTTAGGCCTTGACAATTTTTGTGTTTGTGCAAAGGTGCACACATTTTTTATTCATAGTATTAATTATAAATAAATACTGTGTTGTTTTCCTATAAGCCTTTTTTGGAGATTTTTTTTTATAAAGTAACGTTAACACGCGTTACCACGTCAACTTAACGTTAACGCGTTACATTTGCTTAAAAGCCCTTAACGTTAACGCGTTTAGTTAGTGCAACCATTGTAACGCAGTAACGGTAACGCGTTACATTTAAAAGTAACGCTAACAACCCTGTTTAAGTGACTGAAACTCGTGCTGTGAGAATTGTGTGGGACTTGAAGTTCATCTCCACGTGCCGTCTTGAAGTTATGTCCGGTTTGTAAATGTCATGGACCGGTTTGGGTTGAAAAAGTTCCATCTCCACGTGATATTTAAGGTAAGGTTTATATGTCACGAAGAGGTGAATGAGGTCGGTTTACTACCACGTGGAAGCTTAGTTTTTGACTTAAGAGGGCGGAAGGACTGTGAACAACTCTTTTACGAAGGCAAGTGAAGTAATAGGCATTGGGCTGTCTCCAAACGATTTCTCAATTTCAGGAATTAGGAGTAGTGTCTTTCTTCAACATCAGCCAAGGTTAGTACTGACTTTTTTTAAAAGTTAAGCTCTTCAAGCATGCGAAAAGTTCTTGCCACATGTTTGTTTAATTCATTCCTGCCTTGATCTTGTTCATTCAATGTCCATTAATTTTTTGGAGCAAAGATTCTGTTGGTTTATGTATGTTTTAACTCATTGCTAACCCTCAGCAAATACCTCTAATGTACTGCTAGAATCTTTTTCTCATTCGGTACTTGGTTGCTATAACTAAACATGGGCAATCTTCATAGGTTGAGCTT
Organism: Stenchaetothrips biformis; assembly: GCA_030522485.1. Classification (NCBI taxonomy): domain Eukaryota; kingdom Metazoa; phylum Arthropoda; class Insecta; order Thysanoptera; family Thripidae; genus Stenchaetothrips; species Stenchaetothrips biformis. The sequence goes on from CM060100.1 coordinate 14,118,290, forward strand.
AATATAGACATGCCTTTATTTAATGGAAAATGACATTTGTTTGTTTGCCACAGATGTCTGTGTATTCATTCTTGAAGACGAAAGTTACCTCTCATGCTGGGAAACGTTCCCCAGATGAGCTAATCCCTGGAATACGATATCCAGTGTACAGTTTTGTTCAAAGAGAATCGGATTACCCTAACAAGACTACACAAGAATATCCCATCACACTGGTAGCTTTTATTCAGGACCCGTCATCGCCTAGCAAGTACTATGTCACTCTACCGGGACTTTACAATGACTTACCTGAAAACTATGCTAAGGAATTGAACGACGCCATTGTGCCTGGGAAGGCACCCGTTTTTGTTTTCTATGGGAAAGATAAGAACCGGAATGATGTTTTGATTCATCAACATGACGAAGGTAAATCTTGGACTATTGACTTCGTACATCTGTTACCTATACCAATGTGTTTAAGTAACTTTAATCCATGAATTTGTTTTGTTTCAGAAAATGATGAAACTCGTCTGCAGTCGTACAAGATGAAAGAAGGTGCTCCCAAGCGGAAGAGCGAGTCAGAGGACGGTCCATCATCCAAGAAAGTTGCAACTGAAGATTAATGTGTTGTTTCACTGTTTAACATGTATGGAATAAACTCTTGAGTGTAACTTTTTATTGAATCTATTAAACCCATATTCACTTCTCTCATTTCTCTAATGTAGAAAAAACATAAATGACACAGCAAAGATATGATTTAAATTTTGTAAATTTTATTTTCTTAACAAGATTATCACACAAAAAACTTAATGAAACAGAAATGACAACAAACATGACTACATCAACAATATTTGAAACATACACTCTTTAAATAAACTTTACTGAAAACCATCATTATCATATCAACAAAGTTTCCTTAATTCATTATTTATGCATAGACAGAATATTTTTAAAGTTGTGACGATACTACATTTCCTTCCGCCTCTTGATGCTTAGTAACCTTTCAAAGGGAAATGCATTAAGTAAAAGACCATCAAGAGTTTTGACTCTTGAAATGCCAACATAAGTCACACCCAACAAAAATTCTGTTGGGCCAATGTCGATGACAGCCTGTCACCAGGGGGCGGAAACAACCCAGGGAGCGGGTGAAACCATGCTCCCCGCTTCAGCAAAGGGGTTCAGGAGAACTTCGAGATCATGAAAACTAGGCCGTTGTTTGAAACATGCTTTGCACAGATCGAAAGAGCATGAAATTTGGGGTGCATTAGGCTTTTTAGCCTCCTTGAAACACTGAATTTTACCCACAATAAATGTAAGTAAAAATGCCGAAAACTGCAATAAAGCCTGAAAACCGCTGAAAACCCCGGTGACGCCGTCAATGTGACTACATATCCTCTGTAGTTGAAGTTGAATTGGGAAGTTTCGGGAGGGCTAATAAGTCTAATGCACTCTAAATTTCATCCTTTATCCATCTGTGCAAAGCGTGTGCCAAACAATGGCCGTGTTTTCATAATCTTGAAGTTCCCCTTAACGTCTGCAGACGCGGGGAGCATAGCTTCACGCGCTCTCTAGGTCGTTTCCGCCCCCTGCTGTCACAGGACAAAAATCAAAATAGTCAATACACAACACTACGATAATACAATAAACTTAATCCAGCTAATTACCTAGTCAAGAGTAAGTCCTTGACTTTTAAGAATAGTGGAAGCATCACCAACTATAAATGGAAACTGATTTCTGGAGCAACTTTCATAAGTTTTCTTATTGTTCCAATATCGAGTAACTCTCCCAATGGGAAAAAGATTTTCTGGCCCAATACCTGGGCCATCATAACCATCAAGCTTCACCATAATAACAGATGGTAAATCATTTGGGGAAGACTTGCCATCTTCATATATAACAAATCAACAACAGTTCCCATAGAACCATTAACCAAAGATTTCTTCAACCACAGATTACTTCGCAACATAACACGTGTTCCAACACAAAGATTGATAACTGGTAATAACCCAGAATAATCATCATCACTTCCTAGGTTGGCTCCATTGCCATGATGTTGAGCAGGGAGGCATGCAATGCGTACAAGATTACCATTCTCATCACAAAGATTATTCAACTTTAAATCATTAAAATCTTTAACAGCTTTCTTAGTTGAATATAAACGTATGGCATGTTCAAATTTCTTCTCAATGTTACGACTTACATTCATGGAAAATCTTTTCTTCAGTACTCCATAATCTGAAACAGTACTATCACCATTGCTAATTCTTTCTAGAATATTTAAAAATTCTTCATCTTTCTGACGATGCACTTTCTCCAAGACAAAATAAGACTAGAATGCATTGAACATATTTCTCCCGTGTATATCAAGCTCGGTTTTACACACACCTCCAAATAAAGCAGGGCCAAAAACTGGAGGAAGCTGTTTGTAATCACCAAAAAAATAAACATACAAATTCCCAAATGGCTCATTAATGCCAGTTGCTTCACGTAATCTCTTCTCTGCCAATGCAAAAAGTGAGCATGATATCATTGAATATTCATCAATTACAATAGACTTGACATTGCTAAATTTTTCACAAAAATCTTTAACTGTTTCACCTTTCAATTCTTTATAAAATGTCAATTTGGGGTTGATGTTTAAGGCAGAATGAAGAGTTGATCCTCCTATATTGATTGCTGCAACACCAGTTGGACCCATTAAAAGACATGACTCAACACCAAATTCCTTTGACAGTTTTTCAGTTAAAAATTTCATCAAAAGACTTTTGCCTGTTCCTGTAAATGAAAAATTTCAAAAGTACATTCTTAATCAATGCGAGAAGTTAATAAAATCAACAAACAATAAGATAATATTGAAAGTAACTTACCAGCTTTGCCTTGGACCAAAACTCTTTTGATGACAGGGTCATTTCCATTACGAAGAGCTTAAGTACAGAATTAGTGCCTTCAGATACCGAGAACAAAGGAGCTCGATTTATGCAACTGGATATTGTTCGCGGTTTTAAGAGGGGTCCATGCAAAGAAGTACCTCTAGGTGCGCAGATTTTACAGCATTTAAATATTTTTTCTTGCTTGTCTTGAAGAATCAGTGAGGCTTTTGTAGCATGTATTACATTTTCTCATATTATTTTATCCTTGAAGGTGTGACTGCACACAGGAAAGAAGTAGATGCAGATGCCAGTGCCACTCTAGACATGACCACCAAAAGGCAGTCAGATGTATGTACCTCTTCCCATCTTGGCTTATCTAGAGTGCTGTCTTCCTCTCCTCCTGAAACCCCCTTTGCAGATGCACTTCAGACTGAGGCAGGTGGTGTTTCTGCAGGTAAGAGCAACATATATTTCTATAGACAGGTGTATTACTTTTTTTATTATTGGTTTCTTTATCACTATCACTGTCTTTTTAGAAAACATTACTATGATGGGGCAAACGACGTTCAATGAGCACATCCCAATGTCTTCAACACCTTGTGGGCGCCATGCAGGTTCCACCTTACAAATTTAAGTTTATGAATGACAGTTTTATTTGTTAATAAATACTGTGACATGTGTAATTGAATTTTTATTTCATCAGGTACAAATTTTTATGCTTACGAGTGAAATTAATACCTTTTTAATGCAATTTTTACACAAAACAAACTTCTTTCGTTGAGGAGTTTCTATTTGGATTAAAATGAAGAGCAGGTTTACAAGGAATAAAAGCATTTAAAAAATTAGGGTGTTCTCAAACAAGCAGGTACAAAAGATAAAGTTAGGAGACTAAATTATAAAACACAGGCAAGAATGTAGACATCGCATAACAAGATAAAGATAATAATACATGCAGAGGAGATGCACAGAAACTACATTTTACTGAGCAAGGAACTCCATGAGGTGCAACTGCTTCTCTTGGCCCCGTTCCTGGACTCCCTCCATGAGTTGGACAGGACAAGGTAAGCATCATCTTCATCTTGAAGATTTCCATCCGCAAACTCTTCATCGCCCAAAATTTCATCATCTCTGATAGGTCTTCTCAGTTCATCTTCCATACAAGGTAGGTTTACGCCAGACCGTGTCTTGTCGTAACAGGCTTCGCGATGCTGCGCCAGTTTCGACAATCCACGCCTGGCGTTGCACCTACCTTGGCCTGCGGCGCTTCCTGCTTGCCTTCGGCAAGCTGTTTTAAGGTTCATTGAGGCAATGAGTAGTGCACTACGTGATGAATCGTCGAAGTATATTATATTAGAATATTCTAGACGGGGTAGTCCCTACGTGGCTGACACTTTGGTCAGGGGTCATAATGGATTTCATTTCCGTCATCAGCACCTTCCAAACCATGCGACACCATGTCCAAATGTCTCTAAAATGAAAACTCACATAATAGTTGCACTTTTTCTGCCGTTTTTTCAGTGTTTTTTCGTTGGTACGACTGATTGGATTGCGATAGAAAGCTGCATTTTGGCGTGTGGCGAGCCAAGGACATACCTAATAACCCTGCAAAATCTCAGCCAGATCGGCCGAGCCGTTCAGGAGGAGTAGTGCCGACACACACACACACACAGACAGACAGGAAAAGTTTTTAAACCCCAGTGAAGTAACTGGCTTCGCTAATCGCTCAGCCAATAAAGAAAAAATTAGTACAACATTTAAATGCATCATAGCATTAACAGAAAAGGGGTATGAAGTTATACTCACATCAACCAGTGGCTCTCCTTTTAATATCATAAAGTTATGGAGAACAAAAGATGCTGTGATGTGATCAACAGCTATTTGTTGTTTTTTCACATGCATGAACTTCATTCTTCTCCATTTTCCCTTGGCGCGACCAAATGCATGCTCAACTCGAACACGACATTGTGATAGAGTTCTGTTGAAATGTAACTGATCCTCAGTCAGGTGGCCATTGTTGGCAAACGGTATCATCATCTGGAACAATGATAAAGTCAGAAGTAAGCACATACAAAACAGAACAAGACACAAATTGGGCAATGTCATTCTTACATAGTCTGTTAAAATGTAGCCACCATCCCCAAGTAAGTGGTCTTCCTCCCCAAGGCGTCCTCCTTGTAAAATATCCCTGCATAGAGGGCTTCGTCGTAAAACTCTGGCATCGTGAAGGCTCCCTGGCTCTCCAACATAAAAGTCTCTCACTAGGAGTGTGCTGTCAACCACAGCTTGAACAAGAAGACTGTAGGTGTGATGCCTGTTCCTATAAGCTGCAGGGTTTGCAACAGGGGCAGTTACGTAAACATGAGTGCTATCTATGCAGCCAGAAACTCCAGGAAACCCTGTGGCTCTTTGGAAGTTATTCTGAATGTGCTGGCGTTCTTCTTCGTTAGGCCATAAAATGTACCGCCTAGCCATTTCTCTGAGAGCTTCAATAATGTATTCGTAATGATAATACAAGGGTGCCAGGGCTGACTCCAAATTGCAGTGTAACAGTCCGGAAAGTGTTAGGTGTGGCTAATAGCCAAAGTACCATCATTATAATGTCTCTTAGGGGGGGTTCGAACTCTTCTGAGTCTCCCAGTTTCAGTCAAATGGGTATGAATGGTTTGAACTAGAGCCTGTGGAAATTAAAAATAATGATCACTTTCTGGCAGTTACTTCAACATTTTAGCCCACCAACAATCATTTGCTTACCTCAAAACAAGCCTTTGACATCCGAAAATGAAGCCTAAAGCATCTGTCATTCATCTCATGAAATTCTTCTCTATTCACAGTAATATTTTGCCATGATGCTAAGTCATCTGCAACATGAAAAACAATTACAGAAAAGCAAGAAACAACACCGTTGTTACACCCACAAAACTGATATCACCCTAACCTACCTATTCCCAGGCCTTCTTCCATTTCCATCCATTCATTAGCTGCTATGTCAGCTGCTGCCATCATAATCCGGTAAAAATCTTCTTCCTCTTCAATAAGGGCAGCCGCAAGGGCAGCAGCCTCCACCTCATCCATACTTAACTTTTTTATACTTTTTGAAAATTTTAACTAAACACTACACAGGCGGACTGCGGACAGAACGGAACGGCCAGAAAGCGGAAACTGGAGCGGAAGCGCATCGAGCGGTGAGGGTGAGCATATTGCGATACACTTTATTACGGTTCACATTGCTATTCGCCGAGCACCGAGAGCCGAGCCGAGCCATCCCGACTGGCCCGGAGTGACTCTCACTCTCACTATCACTCCGATGTCGCCACTCCCATGCTGCGGAGACTAACTGAATATAACTGCTGCTCCTCTCCGGCAGGGCACGCTTCATCATCGCTCGGTTCCATTGGATGAGCGAGCGGACCGACGTGAGGGTCAAAGAAATCACGTGCCCACCGACGAAAAGTATGCATAATACAGTGACTTTTCTTGAATCTGGTGTAGTTATTCCCTGTATTCCCTTTACCTACCAACGGTTTCTAGCTCGAGTTACCTCGGCTTTCAGTCACCGTTCAAACACTCAATGAATTAACAGCTCTTTTTTGCGGCTTTCGTTAATTCACCTCTTTCTCGCCTTGTTAGAATAGCACCTATGGGCCTTCGCTTAGAGTAGCTCGATCGGCTTTCCTTTTCAGTAGCACCAAATGGGCTATCAGGTCAAAGAGCACGAAATCGGCTTTCACTCTATGCAGCACCGGGCTTTCACTCTGAGCAGGTTTATTTAAGAAAAGCAGGGTCTTACAATGACCCTCTTGGATTTCGCTGATTTTTTGGTGGTCAGTAGTCCTCTCAGGTGGGAGGTCAGGGCCAAAATTTCAGAGCCCAAAAAAATTTATTTGGGAAGATATAGAGATCTTAAGTTTTCTTGGGACTTTTTGCATTGAATTTGGGATTTTCTTATAGCTTCGTGACCTTTGGTCCGAGTTGCTTCAAATTCAGGTCCTAGCATCAAAATTGAATGAGGAACACGGTCGCGCCCTCAGATTCGACCCGCGACGTTTTTTTGATAGTTATTTTTCACTTTTTCTCGAAAAAATGACCAAAAAGGTCCCAAATCTTGGGATTTTGGACTTTTAATTTTAAAAATGTTTTAAAACCAGCCTTATCTGATGGAGAAAGATCCGCTGAATCCAAAAAACTCAACCCCAGATTTTTATCACTAACCGTTTCGGAGATATGCCACTCCAAAGTCAGGCAATATATTTTAGGTCCTCATTTCTGTGAGATTTTGCCGAGCTGCTCACTCCCATGTATTGGGCGGTCAGTTCCAGCGACGCAGGCCTTGTGCACTGGTTAGTTGTCTCCAGCGTGCCTTTCTTGCGCCTGCGCCAGCACAGTTGGGCCAGATAACAGGTAGAAATCATCAGGTCAAAATCCCGGACGCGATTTGAGCTCCTTCACTGCTAGAAAAAATATCGGAATTAAAACGGAAAAAGTACCACTAATTATTTTTCGTCCACTAGCGTTAAAATTACGATTTAGGAACGGTCTAAAAAGAGGAACGGTGAGGTTAAAGAGAAGGCACGGTGAAATTGTAAACCAGAACGGTGAAAAGGAATCATCATATCATAACGGAAATCTTAGACCGGCAGACTGTAAACACCACCGTGTCTTTTGACCTCACCGTACCTTTTTTAGACCGTTCCCAAAACCAACGGCTGAACCGTTGTTTTTAAAATATATTTCCGTAATTTCAGTCATGGAGAAGACATCTGTTGATACGGAAATACCTTTGCAGTCAATAACGCCAATCTTCCGCTAATGCAAACCTGTTAATTGAGACGGATTCATTATTTATCCCTTTTCTCCATATCATTCCTGAATTGTTGTTTTAAATTCGGTGAGTGGTAAGTTTAGAAGATTGGGCTTGGCAATTTTCAAGGTCATGAAACTTGGTCAAAATCTTCTGGCATTTTGAGAGCAGATGGCGAGCAAGCGAAAAAGGGATAGCAGAAATGGATCGGACTCGGTTTCTTTTTAACAGAGGGTAATACTACGCTTTAGTTTTACCAGTGCACAGTGGGCCAGAAGACCGACGCGTGTCGGTTTCTTAAGTCGCTAAATGGTACTGGAACCGAACGTCTGACCCGACCCTTGGATTGCTTTCGGAACGAGGAATCCATTAGTGGGGTCACACGTTAGGTTCGAGTCAAATTTAGCGACTCAGGAGGTCAAATCGCGTCCGGGATTTTGACCGCCTCCACCTGTTATCTGGCCCACTGTGCCGGCTCAGGCGCTAGTAAGGCACGCTGGAGACAACCAACCAGTGCACAAGGCCTGCGTCGCTGGAACTGACCGCCCAATACATGGGAGTGAGCAGCTCGGCAAAATCTCACAGAAATGAGGACCTAAAATATATTGCCTGACTTTGGAGTGGCATATCTCCGGAACGGTTAGTGATAAAAATCTAAGGTTGAGTTTTTTGGATTCAGTGGACCTTCATCCATCGGATTAGGCTGGTTTTAAAACATTTTTAAAATTAAAAGTCCAAAATCCCAAGATTTGGGACCTTTTTGGTCATTTTTTCGAGCAAAAGTGAAAAATAACTATCAAAAAAATGTCGTAGGTCGAATTTGAGGGCACGATCGTGCTCCCCATTCGATTTTGATGCTAGAACCCGAATTTGAAGCTAATCGGACCTACGGTCGCGAAGCAATAACAAAATCCCAAATTCAATGCAAAAAGTCCCAAGAAAACTTAAGATCTCTATATCTTCCAAAACAATTTTTTTGGGGCTCTGAAATTTTGGCCCTGAACTCCCACCTAGGAGGACTACTGACCACCAAATAATCAGCGAAATCCAAGTGGGTCATTGTAAGACCCTGCTTTTCTTAAATAAACCTGCTCTCTAACAACCCTTTCGTACTGCCAGTCAATCAGCACTTAAAAAGGCCTTCGATCAACTGACCCAAGTGTTTCAGAGAAGTGTGGATTGCACAGATTGGTAGTGGCTTTCGCTCCGTGAAGAAGCAGCACGACTAATCAACCAGGCAGCTCCCTCCTACACTTCCCACTAGGTCACTAATTGACCTGTCTACTCACACACTACACTCTCGTCCTCCCTCAAAAACGTAGATAACAACTACGTAATGTCGTTAGTTTGACCGCTGTCACCACTCACCACTTGTAGTGTTGGGCACTAAGAGTAGTTACGGGCGAACAGGACGACAGAGAGTAGAGGTTTCAGTGGTTTATTAGGAGAACCGAACAGCACGAGACCAGGCTACAGACTGTTGGCCGGGCCAGAGGCGACGCTCAACTTAAAGGTTTGGCAACAATAGTGAGGGAAGTGGAAGGGGAATTGAGGTGGGAGTATCAATAGTAGAACCCTGGCCAAGGTGGTAGCTCTATGCCAGAGAAAGGAAGAAGAGGATAAATAAAAAGTTGAACTGACACTTTTTGATGTAGCTTTTCAAACTCGTAATTCATTACATTACCATAAAAAAAGGCGGGAGAGCGTTCGACTGCAGATCATAAGCTGCCCGGTTCAATCCCGGGTTACGGCAAATATTTTTTCTACTTTTCTCCGGTGGCGGCCCGTGGCGGCGCGAAAATTCAAACGCGGCACTCCAGGCGCGGCATTCCCCTGGACTCGGCGCAGCGCGTTCCTGGACGGTCCCCGGTGCGTACCCGGACCCAAGGCGGACTTGCTCACACCTGCTCTTGTTAGGTTAGGCTCAGTAGCTTAGGTTAGGGGTGGCTGGGTTAGGCCCACCCAAGATGGCGACCCACTTTGGTTTAGGTAACGTCTGCCCAAGATGACGGCAAGTCTGAATGGCGGATCTTTACCACTTGTGGAGCCGCGTGTAGGTGGATGTGTTGGGTTGTAAAGTGAGTGCAGAGGAGTGTTGGGGGATGGGTGGGTTGGTGTCGGTTTGCGGTAAAGGTTGAGTCGAGTGAGGTGTGTTGCGGATAGGAGTGTTGTTAGTCGACTGTGATGATGTGCACGGATTCACGTAAACCCCTTACTTCCTCTTCGTATCAGTGATTAGGTCCTCAAGTTGTTGGACAGGGTCTACATCTGTTTTCTTAAATATCTCCTCCAGCCATCTTGTACATAGCACCAGTACCAACTTTGGCAGCGGGAAAATGATGGAATTAATGGCTCAGAGGAACATCGCACCAATGCCAAATTTTGACAAATATTCTTTACAGAATTGCATACGAGTTATGGCTTCCAGCACTGATCTTGGGAGTCCAACACAGCCTCTTTTCCCTTGAACGCCTAAACCATCTTCAATGAGAATGCAATCGGGTGGAGCAAGATGCAGAAGAGCACTTAAGGCGTTTCGGCTTTTTTCGTATCGAAGTCTGGCGAGTGAGAGGGGCGCAGTTGACAGAAACACCCTCATTCCAGTCCATACCTCTGTCTGTCAAAATTTGAAGTAAAAGTTGCTGCTTTTACCAGTAGCCTAAAGAAACCCAAGTTTAAAACCTCGTTTGGAGGTTCAGTTAACTGGCATAGCTTTGAGCGATTTTGGGCTGTCTAAGTTCCTTTTTTCTGTCTTTCATATAAATTTCAGCGGTATTGGAAAGGAGCACACGGGCAGGTGACACAAGGAGCACAACGGCAGGTGACACCTTTCGTGTTGCCATGTCCTTCTGTACCTGGAATGAAAGTTATGCGTGAGTTGCTACAAAACAAAGCCAGCCATTGGTGGTACTTATTATTAACCCCAAAAACACATGGACTTCTGTCTGTGGGTCAGGTCAAAGGTGAAGGGTGCTCATACGTTTTAACAGCACTTTCCGACAACATATATTTTGTGTTGAACGATCAATTTTATATTTTTTTCTGTTCTAAACCTCTTAGATGAGACCAAGTAAGCTACATTTCGATTCAAAGAAAAGTGATTTTAGTTCATTTTTGGCAATTTGAGAAAAATGTTTAAAATTTTGGTTCTTGTAAGATTCTGTTCGCATTCCTGCTCAGATCTGTGGGGAAAAAATCAGGCAGACTCGCCTCCGGTAGTGTCATAGAATTGACTAGAATGGGCCATTTATTCAAAGTATTTTTTAGGAAAAAAAATTTCTTTTTTTTTTTCAAATGACAGCTTGGAGCCTGTCCCTCATTGAGGCAACAAGGCGAGCCGACCACTGGCGATTTGCCTGCCACAGCCGCCAGACGTCGTTGACATGGACTTCTAGAGCGGCCTGAGTGCGTATGTGAAGGCACTCCCACTCCCGTACAGCCTGAGCCCGAACATGCTCCATCGGACTCAAGTCAGGGCCGTTTTGGTGGCCAATAGATAACCTGTAATACAAAAAGTCATAAATGAAAGACCTTTTCACGTTTCTTCTTAAATTTTTTTTAGGAAAGTCCAGAACATTAAAGCAGATGATACTGTCTGGTGAAATTTTATCAATTAGATAATGTTGATGTTTCATAGTACACACAGCTTTATCTCAACTGTTATGGCTCATAAGAGCATTTTGCATTAAAATATTTTCACAAGGTGGGTTAAGTTAATGGAGGAAGAAACGACATGCAAGTAAAAAGGACACTTATAATCTTATTTAAAATTTGGACACATACGGGGTGGGGCGGGGGAAGGAGGAGTGCAGCAGCGCAGCATGGTGCGCGGGCGCGGCGGGGTGAGTAGGGAAGACGACGCGCGGGAGTGGCGGCCTGGCCCGGCCCAGCGGGCACGCAGACCAAGTCCCCTCACGGCTAATCTTTTGCCTCACTGCTTGGTGCCTCGCAGCCTGAGAGTATCAGCATGCTGACACATGATCTGTAGTATTGTGTCCCTTCCTGTTGGTGAGTATAATGTATCATCTGCTAAAAATCTGCTAACGCCAACCTTAGTTATACGTGAGCCAAAGAGAGGAGGCGCGGATGCAAGTACGGGACAGCGACGAGTGTGTGGATGGAAGAAGGGGGGGAGGGGGAGAGAAAGCCAGCAGTGAAGTCGCCCGGGGAGGTATATGAAAAGTCTCACAGAGAGGGCACAGGGAAGTCACAACGCTAGCAAGGTAGCTCCGCAGCCCAGGGCTGATAAACATGATCATAGGCTGGATGAAAAGACGGACCACACAGTGATTCAGGCCCGTTCGGTTGCTTGACCCTCACCACCGCCGGGCTGACGTCTCAATTCGTAAAACGCACTGCAGAAAACTTACCTCCACGTCGGGCTGCCCCTGCAAGAATTCGAGGGTGCGAGAAGCAGTGTTGATCCTTGCGTTATCTTGCATAAAGCGGATCATCTCTCCTCGTCGCAGAGCCCTGGCTGCCGGCAAGAAGTGGTCCCTCAGGATAGCAATGTAGCCATCCGCTGTCATGCGGCGAGGGGTCGGAGTCAATACAACCGCGCCATCACGACCGGAAATGCAGACCCAGAAACCGGCAGTAATAACGTGGCCGCTGGCCGACCCGGGGATGACGTTTTCTGGATGGTACCTGCAAAAAATGAGAATAAAATTGAAAAAAAAAAAAAAAAAAAAAAAAACACTAATGTTCTTGGTGCGAGTCAACATGTTGGAACTACTTACCGAATGTTGGGACGCCTTCACAACTTCCCAGAGCCATTAACGTCTGAACGCCTCGTCTTCTCATCTGACCAGAAAATGGAGTTCGAGTAATCTTCATCTCTGTTGACGTTCTCGTACGCAAACTGGAGGCGCGCTTCCATGTGATGGTCTCTCAGGAGTGGCATCCTCGCAGCTTTGTTGCAGTTCAGACCACTACTCTTCACCCTGGAAATTAAAAGTAAAGTAAAATAACAGTTCATTAAAGAGCTATCACATGGGGGCAGAACTTTGCAGTGCCCCCCCCCAAGGTCATATGGAAGATAGGTCAGCGCAACCGAGATGCATGCTGGGAGACCGGACAAGCCGGCAGGCAGGCAGGTAGGCGGTCCTCCGCTGCAGCCGGCGACGGATTAGGGATGGATTAGTGGTCCGGTCTCCCAGCATGCATCTCGGTTGCGCTGACCTATCTTCCATATGACGTTACCCCCCCCCCCAGCCTCGCCACACCCCAACGCTCAGTGGGCCTGATGACCAGCGCAGGCGGTCACAATCCCGGACGCGTTTTGAGCTCCTGAGTCGCTCAATGGGACTGGAACCGAACGTGTATAACACCACCTATGGATTGCTCTCTGAACGAGAAATCCATTGGTGGGGTCACACATTCGGTGCACGCTTAAAACCTTACAAAGTATTTTGAGCATAATGTTAGGATGTGACATTTCGTAAACTAGCAGAGGAATGTCTCTCGCGCCCCCACCACACTTGCGAGTGTGTGCGCACGCGGTGACCTGCAAATAGGCCGTTGTTGGCAGTCACGGCGGTCCGCTAAAGGCAGAGCCCGCAGTCCGCCTGCGGAGTGCTGCGCTCCCGCGGGCGCCGAGCGAACTACGCCTTCGGCTTCGTGCCCGAAGCCGAAGGGCTGCCGAACGATGGGCGCGAAGCCCGACCGCGCCGGCTCGGGCCGGGTGCGCCGAGTCAGCCCGGCATTCGAGTACTGGCCGAGCTAGAGGCAGGAGCTGCTCTAGTCTCTCGCTCCGCGCTACGCTACCACCTCATCTTCGCTGAATAAACTACTGATTACCGAATCCATCCTTGTCCTTACTGATCTCATTACCGAAGCCGCTTTACAACAATACATAATACAAACTATTGTAAGCTTATGTATGCTGAAAATACTTTGTTATAACAAGCTGCTTAAGGCCTAGAATAGTTTGTATTATGTATGCTCAAAATACTTCGTAAGGTTTTCAGCGTGCAGCAGATTGATTCTGAGCACCAAATTTTTCTGCCTCTGTCTTTCGCACTCACAACATACCAATTGCGAGTGAGAGAGCGAGAACACGGTGGGGTTGGGCAGGCGGAGCACGGTTGGGTTTGGCGGGCGAGGCACGGTGGCGGGCGTTGCTCAGTGGGCTTAAGGACCGGTGTAGGCGGACAAAGTCTCGGACGCGCTTAATGCTATAGACCAGCTTAGTGGGACTGGAACTGAAAGTGTGACCCCAGCAGTGGATTCCTCGTTCCGAGAGCAAATCATCTGTGGGGTCACACGTTCGGTTCCAGTTCTAATAAGCGATACTTAAGCTCTTAATGCATTTAGAATTGTGCCCGCCAACGCCGGTCTCCTGGCCAACGCTCTTAATCGGAACGTTGTGAGTGCCGAAGGAGGCCCTACTAAAGCCTAAATTGTTTGTTTTTAGTTTGCGTTGAAATTTGAGGTATTTGTAGTATGTCATTGTAAGGGATGATTCCCAAACCGAAACAAAACCAGGCCGTTACGGTGGCAGTTTGCATGTATGACTAGAACTCTAAAACTCTAGCAGCTAGAATCAAGGGAACAACTTTTTCGTGCTACTACGTCCAAATGGACAAACGTCGAAAATGCGCTGAGTTTTGTTATTTTTGGGGCCTAAAAGCACAAAACACAGTGAAGCGGAATTTGGATTTCGTCCATTAAGGAAAGGTTGTTCCGCTGGTTCTACCTGCCATAGTTTTATAGTTTTAGTCATAAATGCAAACTGTCACCGTAACAGCCTGGTTGTTTCTTTTTGGGTATCGACCCTGGTTAAGATTAATCATATAACCTCTTTTTTTGCGTTGGAATTAGCGAAAGTATTTACAGTATTTCATTGAAGTCAAGAATGTCATTTTTTTTGCGTTTGTATTGGAAAAAATCTTTGAAGTACGTTATGATATATTATGTTCATTTACAATGTCAAGCATCTTATTTGTTTTTCGTTACAATCGAAAAAACATTTATAGAATGTTATTATGTCGTGTTGCCTTCATTAAATTATGCTCCTCTTGTGAGGAAATATTAAGAAATCTCTTTGCAGCATTGCAAATAAAGTAATTTTGTGATAGAAAATGTAAACATGCTCTGTTTGAAATCATCCACAAACCACTCCATACGAATAAGTCCATAAAAAATTTAGTAGCAACACAATTAAGTTATTCAATCAGAACCGTCTTCTTAGTGCCAGACACGAAAAAAGTGCAACTAATTTTAAAATGAAAACGTTCGAAAGAATGGTTTCGAGCGAGTCAGATTTAACCTCAAGTCCTAAACTGAAGTGTCAATAGTATACAGGGTTAATATCACCATCCCCTGATCAAACTCGCGCTCCGGCAGTGTTTCAGGTTTTAGTGGCAAAAACTTGGGATGCGACGTGACTGCGCGTAACCCTTACTCGTATACCTCGGTGCTCATTAGCCTGGTGGTGGTTCGTGGAGCGAGACGAGCCTTCGCAGGGTTGCGAAAACCCAGGGTATACGGGTTTAGTGCCTCCGCTTGACATCTGACATTTGCAGTTGGACAGCGGATGAGTCAAAACTGAAATACTTGTGACTTAGAACACAGTACTGGCCACCAGCTGCCGAGCCCGGAGACCCTAAGGTATACGGATTAAGACTTCTGGTCCTATACCCAGCCAGAATCAGACCCTCGAATCGATATCGATACAATGTCGATTGACGATATTGAAGTTTTGTATCGAATCGACATCGCCTGTGGTTTTTTTCCGGTAGCGATCTGACGTTGAATCTGGATTCGATCCGGCATCAGAATGACATCGATTTTACACTATAATCGAGTTTTCTCGGGAGTGCCCATTGGTTGGTGTAATGCATGCTGGCAAGGGAATGGTCGATAGAAGAGGCAGATATCCCATAACATGTTTTATTACGGGTCAACAGAAGAAAGAAGTAGGTAATGCTGGTAAAGATCTCCAAATAAAAATATCTTGACAACACAATTTTTTAAAAAAATGACAAAAGCAACATTTAAGGTGAGGTGTGGGTGAAAATGCTTATTCCTAAACTAATAGCCCCAGGCTTTTCAAACTTCAGGATATCAATTGACCTCATTGTTACATACAAAATTTGGTTTAAATTCATTCGTTTGTTCAGCCTCACTGGACTATTTTTCCTTAATTTAGTTGCATTGTAGAAAAATCTCTTGCGCATGCCATTTTGACGGAGAAGTCTGAAAAATTTTTTGGGGCTGCTTTAAACCCTAATCTACAAAACTATAGAGATATATTGTATTATTTCTTATTTGACACACCAACAAAAAAATTTTCTTGTCATTTTTTTTTAGGATGTTTGATTTTTTACATAAGAACAAGACCTCTGATTTGAAATATTTCTCTATAGCTTTGTTCTCCATACATCAAAGTGCTTCGACAAAAAGTATGTGAAAGATAAATTAAAAATGAATGCGCAAGCCTCTTCCGGAGTACAAAAATAAATGTTAAAGCAAATGAAGCGAATGCAGTTCGATGACCAGGATATAGTCATCCATTGAAACACTTATAAGTAGCAATGTGACTTCAAGTAATGCAACAAAACTTAAACAAAAGCAAAGCACAATTTATTTGAGGGATTTTGATTTATTTATTTTTTGAATCAAATTTGGGCATTTTAACATTTTTTGGCCATATTTCCACCCACAACTCTCCTTAACATTATTTATATATTTTCATTTGTTCTCCAACGGCAATAGTCAGTACCGAGCGCCGGCACGGTCGGGAGTAGGTGGCATTGTCGAGGCGGGAGGCGGGTAGGAAACTGTTAAAAAGGGTGGCAAAGGGTCAGCGAGCAGAGGGCCAGTGAGCAAGAACAGGAGAATAACACCGAAGATGAGTCCTCATACCCCGAATACGCTGAGAAATGCACGGTTTATATCCAGCACAGGAAGAATCGCCCAGAACCCCTGATCCAAACTCCACTCCCGGGAAGACCGTGGGAGAGGGTGGGAATGGATTTCGCTGAGAGAGGAGGGAAGAAGTACCTAGTCATTGTGTACTACTTTTCAACATACATTGAAGTAATTGAAGTCCCGTCAACATCTGGAGCAGCTGTAATTCCCAAGATATTTGAAGTCTTTGGAAGACATGGGATTTCTGACACGGTGAGGTCAGATCCCTTGCAAAAAGGAAAATACATGGTCACTTTATTGACAAAATATATTGCGCAACATGTATTGGTGAAATATGTGGAAAAGATAATTAAGGAAGATACTTTTCCGATGTAAGAAATATGTGGAAAATATATCAATTTCATACATTGCTCTCTATACACATGGTGATTTTTCTCGCTTGGTACAAAAGAATAGGGTAGGTAGGGCATGCCAAGGGGATCATTTTGCTCAAAGGAAGTGGGGGGGGGGGCCGAGGCATAACAACGGAGATAATTACAATCGCGTAATTAGCTCCCGCTAGGCAACCCACGCGCGTGGGCGTGTGGTGGGCTGCCTACCTTCCGGCGCTGCCGTGCCGGCGCGCTGCGCTGTAGTGTCGTCTGCTTCCCGCCGTTTCGGTCGCGACATGTCGTCTCAGCTGAGACGCTGCGGTCCGGAAGCCGACGACACCCCCGCCCCCGTCTCGGCCAGCGCAGCGGCGCAGCCTAGCGACGCCCTGACTGATGGATGGACCGAGACGGCCGGTGACGGAACAAAAACAACGGAATGGAGAGGTTCACTCGCGAAGAGCTTGCGGATATGCATCTGGTGTATGGACGGGCGAACGGTGCTGCAAGGAGGGCACAGCGCATGTACGCTGAGTCATTCCCAAACCGAGTGCACACTGCAATTCAAAGGGTGAGACGTCTCACCCATTTTCGGTGATACAAAAAGTCTCACAAAAAAAAAGTCATACACGAATGTATCACCGAAAAAAAGGTCGTACACAAATGTATCACCATTTGATTTACAATGCATCCTGATCACCGCATTTTCCAAAAGCTACACCGCAATTTGCGCGAGTCTGGAACTTTGCTAGTACGTGGTTTGTTTTTGTTTTGGGCGCTACTCTTGCGTACACAAAAATGACTTGTAAATTTTATGGCATGCCTGATCCTGCGCGCGCCCGGCCGGTCCGTGATGCGGTGGAGCTGGACGTGCTCGTCCAGGTCGAGAACCAACCAGTCCACTAGCACGCGCCAGGTCGCGGCCGACGTGTGCTGCAGTCAAAAGCACCGTCTGGAACATCTTGCATGAACAGCTTCTTCACCCCTTCAAGCAAGTGAAAGTGCAGTCACTTGACCCGGGTGATTTCGCGCACCGTTTGCAGTACTGTGAGTGGCTCAGTGCTCAAACCCAGAATGCACCAGATTTTTTGAGCTTTGTGCTGACAACTGATGAAAAGGGGTTTGCCCGGGAAGGGACATTCAATTGGCGGAATAACCATGTCTGGGCTGACGTAAATCCACATGAGAAATTCATACGTGGTTATCAGCGGAAATTGAGCATCAATGTTTGGGCTGGCATTGTAGGAGATCGGCTGTTGGGCCCCTACATTTTTCCTGGCAATTTAAATGGCCCCATGAACCTGAACTTTCTTCGTACCACCCTAGAGGAACATGTTGGATTGAGCCTGCCCGGAAATGTGATAAGACGCCTGTGGTATCATCATGACGGGTGTCCATGCTCACTGGGCGCTCGCCGACCGGGCCCACCTGGACCACAGGTTCCCAAGGACGCTTGGATCGGGTCGCGGGGAGGTCCTTTGGCGTGGCCGCCGCGTTAGCGCCCGGCCTTACGACCCCCCCGACTTCTCTCTGTGGGGCACTATGGAGCAGCACGTCTACCGCTACCCCCATTGGGGACGTCGACGACCTGATGGCGCGGTCGTCGTGCTGGCGTGTTGAAGAGAAACGCCACGGCGCCGGGCCTCCTCGCCCAAAATTTGTACAAGCCGCGGTGCGAGAGGCGTGGCTGCAGCGCACCAACAAGTGCATTGAACAAGATGGGGCCACATTGAACACCTTTTGTAATACAACTGCTGTGCTGACCACTGTCCTTTTTTCTTAGTTTTTTGTTTTGTTATCTTTTGTTTAGTTAAGATTTTTTCAGTTTAGTTGTATTTATTGTTTGAACAGGTCGTCTAGTCGTCCATCCACTTTTTTAATTTCGTTTTGACCGTCTGGCAACTAAACGTCTAGTCACGGAGCATTTGTTTATTTTTTACCGACTAGGTTTGAATTTCAGTCCTCGTACGCGGCGACGAAAAAGACTACAACGCCCGGCCAAAAGACGGCTCACCGCGGCAGCGCGGCAACGCCGCTGCCGCCCGCCACTGCAGCGCCGTCGTTCGGCAGCCGGCCGGCAGGGCAGGCAGCCCACAACACGCCCGACCCCCACTAGCACAGTGGGTTGCCTAGCTGGGAGCTACTTACGCGATTACAATAAACATCTGTTTGTTAAGCCTCGCCCCTCTACCCCCCAACACTTCCCTGGAGCGAAAAGATCCCCTTGGCATGGCTCTACCTACCCTAATTCTCTTTGTACCAAGCGAGAACACAAATCACCCTTGTATAAGCAATATAGTGTGAATAGCCCTAAAAGTCGGGTAACAACTCGGAGACTTCCTTTACGATATTCATAGAATGCAATCTTGGCTTTGACAGGATTCCCGATGTTTCTCTGGAGAACTTCATCCCCTTCGAGAACTTATTTCGCGCTACGCGGACCCATATAAGGCGTTTCAAATTTCCTTAACTGTTTCAGTTTCCTTGTTGAACAGGATTTCTCAAAATTTCCACGGATACATTAAACGGATAGGAACATGAACCTCTACCAGATCAATAAATGGCGTCAGTATAATAATTACAAGATAAACTGATCTTGAGAAATATAGCCGCCTTTTTAAAATCGAGTGCCAAGATTTCAAGAAAAGGTACTTAAAAAGTCTGCCCTCCTAACCCTGCCTCATCCCCCGCCAGGGCATGCACGTGGAGTGAG